>OZ005661.1:238237860-238685547 GCA_963930645.1 Salticus scenicus
GATATTAAAACACTGTGATTAATGAAGCATGATAAATTATATATCTATATATAAATGAAATGTACATTTATCCATCGTACGAAGCTTTTTTACAAGAAAATATACATATAATATATTATTGATCTGACACTCTGACACAATGTAATATATTTACCTATTATTAAGTATTTTGCTACACATAACTATATTATACATATACATATATATATCGTATTTTTTTTTAAGTAATTAAAAAAAAAATTATGATTTTTTAATTGATGATTTTTTTTTCCAAATTCACAAAACATCTCTAAATAGCATATCATAGACATCTATATTTACATATCTACCATCTATATATATCCATCTAAATGTATATATATATATATATATATATATATATACATATAAATGGAGAAACAAACTGTGAAATAAAAAATAAATAATCCTTTTTGGGATTAATGTTCATTTTTTTTTTTTTTTTTTTTTCTGAATTAATTTTCTTAATTATAATTTTTATATTTCCTTTTGCTGCATGTTACTCGTTTTTACATAAATTTTGCGTTTTACCTTTTAAATTTAAAATTTTGTTTTAAACATTTCGTAACTAAGTTTTCGGATTTTGGTTATATATAAATATGTGTGTGTGTGTGTGTGAACGTCTGTCAAGATGCAGAATCCAAAAGAGTATTATTTTACATGCAATTCATCATTTAAAAAAACATATATATATATATATATATATGTGTGTGTGTGTGTGTGTGTGTGTGTGTGTGTGTGTGTGTGTACACCCCTGTTCAAAAGTTTACCAAGATTTGCAAAGAATCCGTTTTTTTCAAATTAAAAACTTATCTCTCAATGATATGTTTTCAAACGTTGGATAATTAAAGAACTGGGTCTTCCTCGAGTTTTTCAGTGAAGATTGGTTTAAGACAACAATTAGGGGGCCGGTAACAAATTAAGCAAAATTAATAATGTTTGTGATGAGCCTGTATCGTTACGTGAACAAAATAAACTGTAACTTTAGGATATGTTAATATAGACCCAGTTAAATTTGTAGATAAATTTGTGTGACACTAGCATGTTAAATAATGGAGATATAAGCATCTATTTTAAAACTCCAAAAAAAATCAACATGTTTTTTATTTATAATGCACAAAGTTTTTAATGAAAGTTATTCTCATTTTCAGATAAGTTGGAAAAACACTTTTAAAACAATATATTGCAATCAGAATACAAATATCTTAAATAGTTCATGAAATATGAACATTTTTACTATAAACGTTTTTACTGCGTATGTGTGAATGAAAAAACGTTTTTTATTGCATAGGTTAGAAGCTAGATGTATTGGGCAACTTTTATCAAAAGTGCATTTGAATAGAATAAAGATTAAGTGAATTGTACGAAAAAGAAAGAGTTAGATTTTAGATATTTTCCGAAACTTGAAATTTCTTGAGAGGTTTTTCACATGCTGCGTAATTAATTTAAAGATCCAATTATTTCAACCCCACTCCAAATGTACTTTTGTGAAAAAAACCTTATAAGCTTGTAACTCTAACATATTTTTGTTTATTTACTATGATTTGTGAGATCATAAGGAGTTTTCCCCAAAAAACAACATTTGGAAAGTTGTTGAAATAATTGGATATACAAATTAATTACACGGCATGTGAAAAACTCCTTAAGAAATTTCAACTCTTGGAAAATATCTAATATCTAGCTCGTTCTTTTTTGTACAATTCTCTTAATTTTTATTCTATTTAATTACACTTTTGATAAAAGTTGCTCAATACATCTAGCTTTCAGTTTGTGCAATAAAAAATATTTTATCGTCCGTACATGCGCAGTAAATACGTTTTTCATTAAATATGTTCATATTTCATGAAATATTTAAGATATTTTTATTCCAATTGCAGTATATTGTTTTAAAAGTGTTTTTCCAACTTATCTGAAAGTGGGAATAATTTTCGTTAAAATCTCTGTATATTTTAAATAAAAAACCTGTTGAATTTTTTGGAGTTTTAAAGTAAATGCTTATATATCCCTTATTTAACATGCTATCCTCACATAAATTCATCCACAAATTAATCTGGATCTGTATTAACATATCCTAAAGTTACAGTTCATTTTGGTTACTTAACAATACAGGATGATCACAAACATTATTGATTTTGCTTAATTTGTTACCGGCCCCGCAATTGTTGTCTTAAACCAATCTTCACTTAAAAACATGAGGAAGACACAGTTCTTTAAATATCCAATGTTTGAAAACACTTCATTGAGAGATAAGTTTTTAATTTGAAAAAAAAACTGATCGTTTGCAAATCTTGCTAAACTTTTGAACAGTGACAATTATTTTTTAACAAAAAATATTTTTTTATCTTTTTTTCTTTCTTTTTTCAGAAATTGAATATGTTAACGAGATGAAAACTAATTTATAGAAAGCAACAGAAATTGTGTAATAGAATTAACTAGTAAAAAAATATCGGTAAATAATTAATAGTTTCATAACTATTCTCACACATTATCCACAAATCTTCATTTTTTCTCTCACAAAAGAGAGTTTAATAAGTTTTGCACACTTGACTTTAAGAATACAACACAGTGCAGGTTACCAGAATACTTTGGACCGTAATATTTTTGGTATTCGAATTTCCATATCAATTTCGTATAATTTAGAAGAAAATATTTCATTCGCAGGTAACCAAGTGTAGGTGAATATTCATAGCGTCAAGTCTTTGTAAGCGAAAGTTGAGTTAGTTGTTATTGGAGAAGTACTTTCCGATGAATATATATACGCCAATTCCGATAAAGTGTTCTTCGAATCGTCCAAATTGCTTTTCGGAGATATTTCGCATGTTAATGCCAAAGTCTGATGAAGAAGGTTTCACTGATGAAGAGGATCTCACTGTTGTAGAAAATACAACAATATTCAAGACAGGAAATTTCAGTATTTAGCATAATTATGCAACAAAAGTTTTAGATGCTGTATAATAATTAAACTTATTAAGCACCAGAAAATGCCACCATTTTGGCTTTTCTGTCGTATAAACGAAAAGTGGAACGTCACTGCTTTGAAATGAAACATAAAACACACTTTGACGAGTTTCATTATATGTTCACTTTGATGGTGAATTACACATGTTCCAAGTTCGCATCGAGCTCAATTACTTATCATGTAGATGTAGTTTCAATATTCCATAAATTATATTAGTAGTAGTAAAACTTACAACGAACAAGCTTCTCTGTTAAACACATTGTTAGAAACCAGAAATAGGCCTTCAAATTAAACGAATATTTGGATAACTGGAATTCCCTCAACCTGGATTTTACTGTGAATTAGTAGCCAAAAGATAATCAGACTACTTGAATTTACTTTAAAACTTAGACTACAAAAGTGCAATATTATTTCCACTGTTACTACAACGAAAAGTTCTTTTTTATTTCTACTGTTTGCAAAATGAACCCAAAAAGAGACTGAAGTAAACATTAGAACTTCACAATGGTCGGTAGTGTTATTTTTGTTTATGACCGTCAAAAACTTGGCTGCATAAAAAATCACGAAGTTGTCTTTATTTTGTACATATGACACACGGGGCATTTGCTTTACCCTATAATAATATCAGAGGGATCAAGATAGAAATTTCAATCTGCTGGACTAACCAGAGTTGCATTTTGCGAATTTTTTATTCATTAGTCGCAAGTAATTTTGAAATGTAATATTTGATAAGCATAATGTATGTTTCATCTTCAAAGTCATTAGATAATCGTTACATTTAATGCCTAGTAGTGGATTTTCAATAAAAAAGTCGCACAAACTTACGACTAACCTCAAAATAGTAAACATTTATCTGCATTGATAGATGTGAACAAGGAATTTTTTATTATATTAGTTAAAATGACAAATATGCAACCACAGAACAGCTTTCTTTAATAAATGTTGAAGCGTTGATTTGTTCGGTTCCACTTTCTAGTGTACATGTAAATTTGTGCAATGCATATTAGTACATATTGCACATAAATATTTAAATGAAAGTTTAAGTAAACATTTACGAGCTCATTTATAATATGACATAAAGTAGCTCATAACATAACTATTAAATATTCGAAAAAAAAAAAAAAAAAAAGATTTTTAAAGATTATAGAATTTCTTTAACACTGAATATTTTTTTCCATTTCAAGTAGTCAACAGTACCTTAAAGTCTAAATATATTTTCTAGAAAGTTGCGCAATATTTATGTCAAACTTAGTCGTATTTACGATTTCCACCACATTCAAAAAAGTGTTTTTGTTAAAGTTCTGAAATGTTTGATTACAAGAGAAGTAACAAAAATCTTAAGAATAGAGTCGAATATCAGTTCACATAAACCTTAAATTATTCAGAAGAATGAAAAAGTTCGTCTCAGTCAACATTAAACTTAAGTGCATTTAACACATTTCTGTGCGTCAATGTGAATTTTAAAAATACTTTTTTTTTTGCATGAGACGAATTATTCTAAACATGTCTAAACTTTCAATTTATATATTTTAAAAACGCATTCTCTTTACTCAATTTTTTCCAAAAATTACTTAAAGCATGAAATAAAAATTATGTAGCATTTTTAACTACTTTTAAATTTCAGATAATGTAAATAACGTTTCCAAAAGTACCAAATTTTTTTTTTCTTTGTATTCAAATTTAATAATATTTTTTCGCTGTTAAATGATACATTGGTTATTATTACCGATAATATCAAAATTTACTTCGTTTAGACAATGAATACAAAATAAAAATGACGGTATATACGATTTCCTCTGAAATCTGTAATTTCATAAAAATACTCCTGATACTTTTGATTAAAAATTTGTTATATGTTCTTCTCTAAATATCTGCTAGTCTGTTTTGAAAAATGAACAACATTTACATAGTTTAATATTTCTAAAGTTTTTGTAACTAATGTCAGGCATTTTTAGTTCAACATTCCTTAAAATATGACTAATATCACTTTTCCTCTTTAAGGTTGCACAAGTAGGATGCATTCGTATCTCAGGAAAATTCATTGTTAATACTTATTTCACTACTTATCAGATAATAATTTCAATGTTATTAACATGTAATTCTTTCTAAGAAATCTAAAGAAACACTCATGCCTGCGACGAATTAACGTCGTTCAGTGAAATGTTAATTGCGCAGTATTTATATCACAGATTTATCTTTATTTTTGTTTATACATTCCTTCTTAAATCAATTGAGTTTTTTTAGTATCTAAATATAATTACAGAGAGATGAATTATCTTTCTAACTATATATATATATAATAATAATAATAATAATAATAATAATAATAATCTGGGGTGATTTCACTCGTCTTTCCGAACGTTAAGTAAATAACAGTTGTACAAAAAAATTAACCAAGACAAGTTGTTAAGTAAATAAAAGAGAAATAGTAAGTTACTAGAGTGTTTTTCTACACTGTTTACTTCTACGGTATTGCATTTCAAAAAACTTGAGCCCATAGGTAATAATGTTTTAAAAAAAAATATGTGTCCCTGTGAAAATATCTTAATGCTAGGATTCAGTAAAATCTAGCCTTAAGTGACGGTGTTCAACAGCGTTTGTATAACTTTTCATCTTAATCGTATAAGGCATGTAGAATAAGCCCACTTTAAAATGTTTGGGTTCACAGACCATAATGATAAAGAATACTTTTTTGTATATCTATAAAAAAAACTGCACATGCTAGATTCACCAGAATTTATATAGTTTGTGCGATTGTGACTTCTTATATGTGTATAAAATTTCACCTAAATTGAATAATGCGTTTAGACGCTATCGCATTTTAAAAAATTTGGAACCATAGGTTTTAATGATAAAAAAAAATTCTTTGTGTGTAAAAAAAAATTAAAACCTAGATTTAACGAAATCAACAGGATTCGTTCTATCGTGACCCATGACGTACTTACCAACTTTCAGCCCATTTAAAGAAAGTGCTTTTGTATTCAGTTACACACATACACACACACATACATACATTATCTTAAAAAAAAAAAAAAACTCAGAAAACTCCAAACATACAGATACACCAAAATCTACATGTCTGAGCTTTGACATGATTACCATACTTTCCTTATACATATATATGTTCGGAAAGTAAAAATAAATGTAATATAAAGAGTGTTATTGCAAAGCTTAATAATTTGAATTGATGTATGAATTATATTTCCTTAAATCTCTATACGGAGGTTTCCATATGCGAATAGATGCAGTTAAGTGAAGATCTGATTACAATAAATCCAGATTATTTATAGTTTTCTTTTGATTTTACATTTTTCTTGAAACAGGTTATTTTCTGCCTGTAGTAATACAACATTTCCACTAAAAATAATAATAGGGACAGAATGTATCCTGCGAAAAGTAATATAAATACCGGAGCAAGATCCGTCACTGTTAAGCTTCTTACACCTGTGTCTTCTTTATTCTGAATATTTAGAAGACGACGGATATTATTCTGAAAGTATTTGTCACTGTGATCTTTGAAATAAATACCAGAATGTAATAATTTATAAACAAATGCATCTATTAGACTTTTACAGCAAAAATCCTTATCCATGTACATTCCAGCCAAAAACCCAAATATGTGGTCGTCAGAGATAATTTTGTTCCCGCCCGACTGCAGTTCAAGAGATACATAATTATCTATAAAAGCAAGATTTTGATTTGTTGATTCACTAAGAAAGCTGCGGAAAACTTCATAATAATAACTTTCACCATTTTTTAACAGATTTCTTCCTATAACCTGATACTTTGTATCTTTAGATGATGTTAAGGTATCATAAGCAATATATTCGGGATCGGCAATGCATTGGTAGTCTCCATTTTCAACAGCGTCACTTAATTTCGACCAATTGTCAACTATGTTGACAGAAGGAATTGCAAGGAATGAAAAAAACACGGAACTGTATATAAGTCCCAGAAACATAGCTCCTAAATTCCATGTGCGAACTAGTATTTTTTCTGACATAGACAAAGGTCTAAAATTAGAATTTTGCTTAAGCAATACGGCAAAAATATGAAAAATAATTTTGCCCAACGTATACTTCCATTTAAAAACTATGTAAGATACTAATGTTAGCACAATTAACACTGCAAAAATAGTAATCCAAACAAATGGTGAAAATGTTTTAAAAATTCCAAACATTTCCACTGATGGTTTTGGTTTTATTATCATAAATGAAATAGTGTCCATAAAAAGTGGATAAGCAAAATTGTCTAAGCGATCGTGCAACATACCATACATTTGCGGTATAATATCAATATGTACGAAGCCTGATTTAGGAATATATGCATTCAGTGTTCCGTTGGTTCGATCTAAAAAGTACTCTAGAAAGAGAAGATAATTCGCATTTTCAAATGTTTTTGTAGATTTTGTAAGATAGTCATCAAGCGTTGATAGAGTTTTTAAGCAAATATCGTTTGGATGAAATTCTTCTGAAGAAATTTTCTTCTCTAGGTATTCGTTTACCAAAAATTCGCTGGCAGGACAACCAATCGTAACTTCTTTATACAGCGCCATATTTTGATTACAATATTTATATTTTAGAACTATTCAATTCAAAATACATATAATTTTTTTTAATAATGGACATGTATTAAATCTATAAACTTGAAACAAACAAAGATGATTACCATTGCTTATATATATATATATATATATATAGTTTGAAAATTTAATTAAGATTTATTAGCATATATATATTTGCTTCTTTATGGAATTATATTTTTCGATTTTTCTAGTACAGCATAAATAAAATAAAAGTTAAATTATGCATTTGCACAATACGTTTTTTTTCTTTTTTACTATTTTTTTTTACATTTTCTGTTTCATTTATTTCAAATCACTATTATAAAAAATAATGAATAAGTTACAATTTAAAATTTACAAAATATGTCACATGATTTTCGTATGTTGGCGTTACGTTAAATAGTGAAGAATTAAGCTACCAAATTGAAATAGCAATAAAAAATTATTGCTAGTTAGATCTATTTAAAATTCCAATATGAGTTTATTCATTAGAATTTAACTGCTTTCCGAAACTAGATATGACGCCCTTACCAGTAGTTTTTTAAACATGGTTCAAAGCGACAGTTGCTTTACAAATGGCTAAAAGTCGCCCGCTGATAATAATATGTGAAAAAAAAATCTCTGTCTCACCACAAAGTGTTTGAAATTCTTCTTCATCTTTGAATAAAACACAATTGATTTATTTTTATTTCTGCATAAATCAAAAAGGTCGCAGACTTCTGCAGTTTCAAAATAAATATTTTTGGTTGAACATAATTATCTGCATATCATAATAATTTACAAGACTATTTTTTTTTCTAGGAGAGTCTGGTAAAATATATTCTAATAATTATCACAACGTTATTAACCTAAAGTGTTACATCTCGTTTTTTTTTAAACTTTAAATTGTTTAGATTTTGCAACTAATTTACTATAAAATACAAATATTTAATTATTTGTCAAATTGCGTATATTTGAATTTTCAGTTTTTTCACTTATATATATTTTTTAATATACTAAAAAAAATTACCCATGTTTCTATCAATTGTTCTAAACATATCGTTCAAAGCCGCAGGCCTGTCAACTCATCACTTAGCTGGCCGTTATTTCATAATGAGCAATTTTTTGAAAACATGGTCTTTTTAAAAGAATCGTTATAAATTACGCACGTAACGAACATTCTTAAATTAAATGTTAAAGCACGGTTATTAGTTTAGTGTCTGACACCCGTAAGCACGGTTATTAGTTTAGTCTCTGACACCCGTAAGCACGATAATGAAAAAAAAAACTATATATTTTTTAATAAAATCAATATATATCGTATATTTTCATAAACCTTTATAATAAAATTTTTTGTTTATTTAGTGAAATTGGATTTCTGTCATCATGTCTTTGAGTCTTGGTGACAGGCTGCGAAACAAGGTGCCGTCACTTTACTGAAGTGTGTTCATTATAAATTCAATTAAGCTTTCAAAATGAGAGGTTTCTGTAAAATCGAAATAATTTACTGTGAAATTCAGAGACAGGATATTTTACTAAAACCCTGAATGATATTTTTGCAGAATTTGTCGATATTTTTGCTTATAGAGTGTAGTTCACGATGACAAAAGCACGAAACGAACATTCTTAAATATGAAAGCACAGTTAACAGGCTGGTGCTTGACACTCATTGAAAAAGTCCAAAAAGCTATAATTTCTGGAAATAAAATTAATACACATCATATTTTTTCATAAAACTTTTACTGGCATTTAATTATTTATCATTAATTGAAATTAGATGTTTGTCCTCGTGTCTTTGTGTTGGTGTCGGGCTGAGAAAAGTATTTGAAATTATACTTAATTTAAAATAAAACAGCATTGATTTTTATAGCTCGCTACCAATCACAAAAAATAAAATAAACAAACGTATTAGAATTTCTCTATAGATTTTTTTTTTTGTGTGTGTGTGTGTGTGTGTGTTTGTACGTTTTAGACTTTTTTTTCCCTTACCTAGTTTTGTAATTTATCAGCATTACCAACTTCGCTGTGGATATAAAAAAAGTAACTTTAATAATTAACCTCACACTTTAATTTTGTCCATCTTTTTTAGCACTTTACAACAAGGTTGAAAAGTTTTAATAACTTCGGTTTGTCTGTCTGTCTGTCTGTCCACGCTCTAACTCCCGCAAATATTTATGGAGTTTCTTGAAACTGATATATGTTATTCAAGTTCACTATCGGATGTTTCCTATTGAAAATGGAGTTTATACCTCTACTGGTTTGTGTACAGGGACACCCGAAAGTATTTCCAAGCATTGTGTTCTATGAGAGGTATTTCTATAAACCATATTTTCATATCTTTACTGTACACATATCTTAATGAAATTTAAATACGTTATTCAAGTTCACTATTGGATGTTTCCTGTAGAAATTAGAGTAAATATCACCACTGGTTTATGGACAGGGACACTCAAAAGTATTCCAAAGCATTGCGTTCTACGAGAGATATTTCTGTAAATTAAATTTTAATAACTTTACTTTCTACGAAGTTTTATGAAATTGAAATATATTATTTGTGTGCACAAAAGAATGCTTTGCATAGAGCATAGAATATAGCATAATTAGCATTAGATTTACAGGGTGACACAAAAATAATCATTTATATTAAAAACTCTTAATAAAAACTTACTAGAATTGTACTTTCGTTTACATTAGGCGTTTTTAACACTTTCTAACCTTTGTCAAGTGTGAATATGATTTCAATTTGTGTATATTTCCGTCTGTCTGTCCGTGCTTTAACTTCCGTAAATATTTATGGAATATTTAAAACTGATATATGTTATTCAAGTTCACTATCGGGTGTT
Organism: Salticus scenicus; assembly: GCA_963930645.1. Lineage (NCBI taxonomy): Eukaryota > Metazoa > Arthropoda > Arachnida > Araneae > Salticidae > Salticus > Salticus scenicus. Next base: position 238,248,224 of record OZ005661.1, read on the forward strand.
CCCTATTGAAAATGAAGTTTATACATCTACTGGTTTGTGTACAGGGCCATCCAAAAATATTCGAAAGCTTCGTGTTCTATGAGAGGAGTTTCTATAAACCATATTTTAATACCTTTACTGTACTACTCTAAACTCCATGAACTGTGAATGTATTTTATCAGTTTTATTTATAGATTCTCCTGGGAGATTTTTAAAATTTTATTGTTGAAATGCATCGAACGTTTTTCCCCATGAAGTATGAGTTAGCAACAGCCATTTTAATCTGAGTAGCGAACCGAAAATATAAAAAAATTATAAAATATTAAAAAAGGAAAAAAAAATTAAACCGAAATAGTAGTCACATAAATAATCTATTTTTATCTGAGTAGATAATATATATATATATATATATATATATATATATACCGGGTGATCCAAAAGTCAGGACAAACTTTAAAAATGAATAATTCGAAAACGAATCAAGATACAAAGATACGGTTTGCACCAAACGGATGAAAAAGAAACCGGATTTTGTATGGCAAAGGAAAGAAATTAGTTCTGTTGGCGACCAACAGATGGCGCTATACTGTTTTATTTCACCAAAAGATGATTTACAAATGAAAAAAAAAATGTTGACAACTTACAAGTCAGCTTAATTACAGTTAATTAGTACTACTACAGTAACTGTTCAATGTCCATCATTCAGAAGTACAGCTGTGAGATGATTCACCACATCGTTCACAGCATATAGTAGCATTTCTTGCGTTATGGCAGGCACATTTTGGCGGATGGCATCTTTCAGTGCTGCTAGTGATGCCGGTTGGTCGCGGTACACTTTTGACTTCCAAGAATCCCTACAGCTAAAAGTCACAGGGTGTCAGATCGTATGATCTTGGAGGCCATGCGTGATTACAGTAGCGACTGAGAATGCGATATTTCGATGCATATAAGCTTTGACTACCATTGCCTGTTGTATTTGTTCCTTTTTATATCGTTTGTTGCTTTGCATAATCCTACATCAGAAATACGACAGCGCCATCTGTTTGTCGCCAACAGAGCTATTTTTTATTTCTTTGCCACACAAAACCCGGCTTCTTTTCCATCCGTTTGGTGCAAACCGTATCTTTGTATCTTGATTCGTTTTCGAATTATTCATTTTTAAAGTTTGTCCTGACTTTTGGATCACCCTGTATAATGCAGTTTTAAAAATAGAAAATTTATTTCAGCAAGAACAATTTTAAACCTAAAGACAATTAAAAATGTAAACAGGATATGAAGAATTCTTATAAATTAACGAAAAATTTATCCGATAAAATAATTAGCAAAACAGGATTTCCCTTTTTATACAAGAAATTATAAAAAAAAAAAATCCATTGCTAATATGGCGATTAAAATTCAAAAGCCGCTAAGGTTTGAGATTTAATAAAATTGTGTAGCAGGATAATGTTTACTTATTACTTTCTCTTACCCATAAGGTACAGAAAGTATTGTTTTTGGGTAAAATTTTCGAACGCGAGTTTTTGTTATATTTACATGTTCTGAGGTCCCCTGAATACGAAAATCATGTTTTTAGCAAATGGTCTGTGCGTATCTCTGTGTGTTTGTGTGTATGTGTGTGTGTCTGCCTGTTATCAGCATATCTCAAAAACAAATTATGGCAGAAAGTTCAAACCTGGTATTCTAAATGTGTATCATATAAGGATGCTGCAGTGAGCTTTTCGTTAAGATCAAGCAAATGGTTCGTGTACAGGGACAATCAAGAGAATTCTAATACATTACGTCTATGGGGGAAATTGCACGTAAGTAGAGTTTAACGTCTATAGACTGCACTAAACCAAATGAAAAGAATATATATTTTTTGTAATAGAGATAGTCAACAGGGGGAAAAAAAATGTGTATGTAGGAGCCTCGCCTCCCCCCTGGGGGGGGGGAAGTCCCCCCTCGAGGGGAGTAAATTTTCATGATGGGTTTTTTTCAAAAGAGCTCGCCAATACCTTTAAAACGAATGGTTGAACCATCGATCTGCGATAATTTCAAACAAAGTTATCGATTTTTTTTTTACTTTTAACATTTTTTTTTTTTTTTTTTAAATATTGAGAATAAAATGGGCTTTTTTGGATATTTAGTGTTATACTACTTCTCTAATATGGAAATCGTCTGCATTATCATAAAAGATATTTTTTTTAAATAATTATTTTAATATATTTTTTTTTTAATAGAATTATTTTTTAATAACCGAAATAAATTCTTTATAAATGTAGGTGCATTAATGAAACGGTGGGTTGAGGGGGGCTACCTCCCCCATCACACAGAACTAATTATCATATAAAACTCTTCCGAAGCCTAATTTGAATTTTTTAACACAGGTTTACATAACCTTTAATCGTTATCTTACCTCTTAATCTGCAACCTGTATTTGCAGTATTAAATTTCAGGGAAAGAGAAAGTCGTGTGAGTGACACACCAGATTATTGTTGTATACTCCAATCACTTTTTTACATGCCAGTTTTTCATACAAAATACAAATAAATGAGCTTCTGTGCGTGACTGCACTTGCACGCTGTTTGGTAGAAATATTAGATTAATACAAATTAACATTTAAATACATAAATAAAAACAAAAATATGACTAATGGGAAATATAGGCTTGACGACAAACTTGGCGAGTGGGTGACAAAATTTGGTGAAAAATGGTAGGTTAGAGTTCCCGAAGCTTTGAAGATCTGCGAAACACGGGAGCATATAGAACTCCAGGTTTTTATGGGATTCTTGATGGAATCACCACAAAGTTCCATCGCCAAAAATTATAAATAGGAGTGAGTTGACTTCTGTGAAAGAGTATGCAGTCACTGTGATTCAGAGTTACTCAGAGACCTATTCTGAGTAATTGCACTTTACGGATTAATCTCTAAGCGACTGAACATTTTTCGTGATCTAGCGAAGAATACTGTTCTGGAGTGTTTGATGTTATTTATTTTTCTCCTGTAGAACAAGTGACTGTTACTGTTCCAGGACATTCATCGAATAGTGACTTTTTCTGTTCGAGTAACAGCTTCATCCGTTTAAAAAAATTTCGAAAAATAAACACTACTATTGGACTGTTTTCGAGAATATCCGTTTTAATAATAGTTTTATTGTACAGATTCGAGAAGTTCAAAAAATATTTGATATCTCCAAGAAGATCCCACACTAAAGTTGTGACGAAAATAGTCGCCATCGAAACATATTTGTTTAAACGTTTCAATTATTCAATAAAAAAAAAAAAAAAAAAAAAAAAAAAAATTAAATGCCGAGACCAGCGAAGCGAACAAAACCTGCTAGTATTTAATAAAACAAATAGACTTAATGTAGCAAATTACGATTCGCTCAAACAACATTTTGTACTAATAAGCAAAAATCAAATAAAACAATTTTTTGGAGCTGAATGCATAGGTAATCTAATTTTATATTAGACGAAAAGGTTTTTGGGATGATCCAGATATTTGTTAAGTTAACAGTTAGGCGAGATTTTTCAATATCGGATAATAGATGATCTAGGTAACAATTTTATCGTACAGCTAAAAGTTTATAGCAGTTCCACTATAAATTAGAATTATTATTATACAAGAGAAAAAAACTATGTTGGATTATTTCTATCAATATCTCTATTAATTATATATTATAAAAATCTTTTATTGAAATACCTAGTGGATCTGCAGATCAGGAGCCTCAACGCCCTATTTGCATCACGCGTTATTCAACAGGTCATTTTTATTTGTTCGTTATTATATAATGTATATATTGATTTTATTGACTTGCTACATTAACAGTTAGGTTCCTGAAGAGGGCTGTCGCCCCCTCAACCCCCCACTTCATCATTCTTTCTATACGTATCTGTATATCATATATATATACTAGCAGACCCGGCCACGCGTTGCTGTGACTAAGTTATACGTTGAATTATACGGCTGTAAATTATTTAGTACAGTCAAATTATTATTTACGAACAAAGACGAAAACGTTGTAGCCGATGGAAAAACCCACAGGGTTGAGATTTGAAACTTAGGTCAAAATTTGGAAGCGATTGATAAAAATTTTCGTAGTGTTGATATTAAGCACAAATTAATTTTATTGTAGGGTCCTATACATTTTAATGGAGAAGTGATATATATTATTTCTAATGCTACTTTGGATAAAATTGCTAAAATGACTAATATATAAATTAAATTCTATTAAAATTCTATTAAAATAAAAGTATAAAAGAAACAGACGATTTTAAAATCAATTTTTATGGAGGAGTGAAATATAATATATGCTATAATGGATAATTTTACTATAAAATGACCTCATCATTTTAAATATTTTAAAGAGGGCAACAGCTGTAGTTATAAAAAGGAAAACAATAAGGCTAAACTAGAAAAATAAGTAAATTTGATAAATATTTTAAAACTTTAAAATTGGAAATCTTATGAAATATTGTACATTTAAAGTAAATACATGTATCATTTTAAATAGAAAAAGATTTTGGAAAAGTTTAGTGTATTTTAACGAAGTGATGAGAAGTTTTTGAGTATGTTAAAATTTTAATAGTAAATTCAAGTTAATAAAGATGGGAAACATTGAGGATTAAGATAAGAATAATTATAAGATAAAAAAAATAAATAAAAAAAACTTTTTATATACCATGCTTTTAAATTTTAATATACTAATAATATACTAATTAAAAGGAAAATGATAAATATTCTATCATGGTTTGAAGTCAAATTTGTTTCCAAATGTCTAAATAAAATATCTGACGTAAGATACTAATATTTTGCAGCGGAATAGATTTCATTTCTGTCATCCTTGGCGAAAAAAAAAAGAATATCGCCAAATTATCTGGCGAAAATATTTAATTCCTTTCAAAAATCATGGTTATTTTAACAACTTATATTAAAAGAGTAATGAATAATATGAAACAATATTTCGTACAATACATATTACATGTCATACATACGTACAATGAATAATACATATTACATTTCGTACAATGTATGCATCTGGCATGTATAATTTCGTGTTACGCTTTTGATCGCCAAATAATAATAATAATAATAATAATAAAGCCAAGGGCGACAGAGTTTTGAAATTTAAAATTAAAATTTTGTCAATTTGACAGCAAAATAATTCAATGTAACACCCGCGATAACTAATACATATCTATACCCAAATATAAGGATTAAAATCGGGAAATAAATTTCCTCGATTTTTAATAATTTCTTACAAAAAATCCAGAGGGCAATTAGCATAGGAAATATTTTTCTTGGCTGCACAGACGGTCAGTGAGTCACACTTCGCTTGCGTATAGAACTCATAGATATAGTATAGCATATATAGAATAGAGTGATCATTAAGGAGAAAAAAGTTATTCCTTTTCATTTGGGAAAAAAAGACGACGTTTTTCCAAAATATGGCCGTCTTTCCCCGAGTGAATACACACGGGAATACATACTAATATTTTAGCAAATAAAATTTATGAATAATTTATTTGCTAAAGGGGAATGGAAGACTCCAGATACAGTTTCAAATTCATATTTCTTTCTTTCTTTTTTTTTTTTTTTTTTTTTTTTTTTTCAAATACCACTTAATGGCTGTTTCCAAAGCTTTTATTTATTTATTTTTTTCGGCATCAAAAATCTTTGTACGATAACATGGGGATGAGAGATCTATATATATTACTATATCTATGATAGAACTACATTAGCACTTTATCAATGTGTATAAAATCTTTAAATTGATTATGACGTCAATTTTCGTGAGATGCATAATTTAACTTTTTATAATTTTTTAACGTTCACGTTTGATTAAATGTATTTATTTTTATGTCGAAAGAAAATGAACTCGTATTTTTTTTTTTTTTTTTTTTTTTTTGGCAACAATTAAATTAATGGAACTCACAGATATTTTGGAGCAACTTTAATAAAGGTCTATAATTAACAAATAATTGCAATAAAACAATATTGTGAGAATCACGGAGTAATATTAATAGGAGTTGAAGGTCCAATGGGAGAAAGCTACGAAACTGTGATCTAAATTTTTGGTAAATATTGAGGGCGCCACTTGTCATTCCTCCCTGCCTCGGCGTGGATATACTGTTGTTTTCAATAGAATTTTGCTGGAGTACATTTAAAATTTTTTATTTTAAGCAATTTAATTTCTTTGTAAGTTCTTAAAACTGCATAATTCAGATGTTTCAAATAAATGCTTCGTTCCTAGTTGTAAAACAGGCTATGATAGTGATAAGAAAAACAAAAAAAAGCCCTAGGAGAAAAATAAAGTCCGAGTTCGTGTTTTCTGCACCTAAAGTAAGTTTATTCTTTTTCTTTACAAAATTTCATCCATTCTCCTTCCTCCCAATTGTCTGTTTTAGCTAGTTTCGGCTCGTAAGAATCGTCATTTTTTAAAAGCTTTCTTTCAAAGTAAAATTAGTATAAAATGGCTCTTAAAAAAAACATGTTGGTTAGAATACTCTATTTAATGAAATTTGCTTTCAATCGAATTTTTTTCAGCTTGATATTATTTTTAAAAAAATAATTAAAACGAGACATTTCCCCCATTGAATAACATTGCGGAAGCTGGAGAGAAGGAAGGATTGCACGCTGGCGCCATCTGTAAACATTAGAAAACAACATCACAAAATTTCAGCGTTACCTTCTTCTCCTGTCTTATTACTCCGTGGTGAGAATAAATTGAGATAAAAACTATCCTATCTCTCAAGTTGGACCAAACTGCACACAGTGTGCAAAATTTCATTAAAATCGGTTCCTTAGTTTAGGAGTTTACCCCGGACAAACATCGTGACACGTAATTTATATATATATATATATACAGATATATATATATATATATATATATATATATATATATATATATACATATTCTTAGTAATTGACAGTCTTGTAATATTTTCCTGAAATTTATAAATATTTGTACCGAATTTCATGCAAAAAGATTGCATAGCATATCGGAATTATTTTGTGTAACCCTGTAAACTAATTATTAATTAAGTATCCCTATAAACTAATCCCTGTAAAACTAATCCCTGTAATCCATGTATTTTGTGTAACCCTGTAAACTAACTATCAATTAAGTAATCACTGTAAACTAATTATCAAACCCTGTAACTAATTATCAATTAATACACGGCTAACACTATACAACTATTTCTGTTGAGCTCATCAACATGTTTACCAATCTACGAGTCAATCGAAGGATTTTTTCGGCCGCTATTGCTTTACGTACAAGTTCTTCCAATAGGCCGTAATGATACGAAACACTTTGACGTGTCCCTGCACACGAATGACAAATGGAATGCACACATAACACTATACAACTATTTCTGTTGAGGTCATAAACATGTGTACCAAATTGCAAGTGAAGAGTGTGTTTTTTGCGGCCGCTATAGCGGTACATACACACTGTAAAAAAAAAACCCGTAAGATTACGGGGAAAGCCCGGCAGCAGATATTCCAGACAAAGCCCGTAAAAAAACATTGGTTTTACGGGCAAAATGTTTTTTACAGGCATGTAACGTAATTTAATGTTATTATATACTTAATTTACGGTCTAAGCGTTTCTTTTAACGAGCTTTGTCTGGAATCTCTTCTGCCGGGCTTTCCCCGTAATCTTACGGGATTTTTTTTTTTTTTAAGTGCAGGTTTTTCCCATAGTCCGTAATGATAAGAAAATCTTTCGCATCTTCCTGTACTCGAACTACAAATAGAAGGCACACCCAAAACTATACAGCTGATTTCGTGGGGATCATGAACATGTGTACCAAATTCCGAGTCAAAAGCGTGAGTTTTGCGACAGCTATCGCGCGACAGACAGTCATACAGACGCAATCCAAAATCTTTTTGATTCAATAGAAGGCACTGACTGTGAAGTCGTTCCTTCACATATATGAGTTTTAATTATAACTTTAAATAAAGGCAATAAATAATTATTATATTTTCAATAAATTAAATGGCTAATAAAAATAGATAACGAAATTCTAAACTACTTTTATATTTATTCGCTTTTGTCTATAATAGATATCTTAATTCTAATAATACTTTATCCCTTATGCTATTAATAAATCGTCTGAGAACAAAAAACATATTCCTTTTAAATGACATCTCTCAAAATTATAAGCTCTTCTAAATCATTTAATAAAAAAAATATTATTTCCATGTTATAAACCGTTGGATACATAATTACATTTTCATTTTGTTAAATTGCGTAAGTTTATTTATTCGAAGCTAAATTAAGCAATACATTTCCGTTCTAATATCATTAAAGAGTAATTTATATTTTTTTATCACTGGATGTGCAATAAATCCTAGTCTGAGTGTCTCCCTTAAATAACGGTCTTCTGGCGATAAAACTTGGCATAAACTGCTGTAACGAACTTACTAAATTCAAAATATTTATATTAAATTATTCTACAAACAAAGGATTAGCTTTGGCTGGAAAGTTTGGCACTGTTTGAATAATTTTGGCGTAATTCATCAGTCTGATCTTAATTGCAAGAGAGTCAACTTCAGAATTGGCTCAACAACTGTTGTTAGAATAACATGTAACCCCGTAGCTCTCTCTCTCACCTCTACTTTTTGCATTCTCGTACTTATGGTCTATGAGTACTGCCACTGTTAAGGAACTTTTGATTTCCAAAATAAATACATTATACAGCGAACAAGTTGTCTTCTTTTATTATCACGGCAATCTTTTCAGCTTTATGGACCTGGATAATTAATTGGAACTTTCTACAGTTGAATCCCAGGAATTCTACTTGACATACATTGGTGCTAGACCAGCGACCAACCAGTTCGAGATGCATTGGTGAGAGAGAGGGGCATTTTTGTTTAAAATGACTTTATGATTCAATATAAAATCATGGCTGTTTTTCTTTAAGAAGATAGAAACTTATTTACTACAATTTCTTTAATCTCAATTGAAGGATTTTGATCTACATGACTTGTCATCGCTGTATTATTTTTGAATTGTGAGAAAAATCATTGTGGATGTCACTGATTGGAGCACACTGTGGATTGGACGCATCGTGTCGGCAGTTTATCCTCTTCTGATACTCTCTTCGGAAATACTGTGTATGGAACAATACGCCGAGAATGGCAGCCTGTGTTTTTAAGTTACGCTCGACCCATCAGCTCTCCGATATTTCTCTCTTGTGAGAGCCATACAGTGTTTCGTCTATCTCCATTAATGGATTACCGGCGCTGGTCCTTTTCGACTCTAGTCCGAGAACTTTTAATCTCATTTTCCGCGACTCTGTGCTGGCCGGCCGCTGTTTCTGCTATTCGCCAAAAATGTGCTTTGTGATGCAGTCCCCGCCGCTTTTCCTACTGTGGCCTGTGTGGTTTCATAGATTGTTCTTTCATCCTGTGTTGCTTCATATGTTCTCTGCTACAGTGTCTTCAAATTTATTACTCGTCTTTTCGACAGTTTTTGTTTTTTTTTGAAGTCCTGCTGAGACATAATATTCATATGGGGACAACGATTTGCGCATATGATTTTTTTAATAAAGAACATATACATGAGATAACATTTCCGTGGACACTAATGGAATGTTGTTTTTGTGCATGGCGAATCGAACATTAATGTTCGTGAGGAGAAATATCACTTAGAACTAAGGCCTGAAAGATTTGTAAAATTTTGCGTCAAGTGAAATAAATCATTAAATATGCACCTATTCATCAGGACACAAGATCTTGCTAAAATGAAGGGGTAATTGGAGATCCGAACGCGGAGGAAGTCATTTCCTATTTTATTAAAATTAATAAAATAAAGTTTTATTTTCAGGTCAAGATTATGAAAGGTTGGTGAGTGTTTTGTATATTTTTTTTCACTCTTAAGTATCCTTGTTGATACATAATTTTTTTCTTGGTGCATCATTAATTAAAAACTTTTTAGATAATACAAACAACAAGGATGCTTAAATATTTTCAGATTTCTGTACATATATTTTTGTTTCTGTTTTCATATAATATATTTTTGTTTCTCAATTTTAAAAGTAATAATAGTAATGATAAAAAAAAAGAAAAAAAAGACTTTTTTTTTTTTAATTTTATGTGTAATATATATATATAAATTTGCATATTATAGTATTTTATATTTTTCATATTCATATTTTCCTTTTTATGCTAATACCGATATACAACGCGTGATGATAAATTTTTTAGAAATTTCTTGATTTTTCATTCATAATGCAAAAAAAAAAAAAAAAGAATAAAAAAAATGGGAAAATAATAATAATAATTTTTTTTTGGTGCAATTTTTATGCAAATTTGCATTACCTTTCAGTATATTTTTTATTTTCATATTCAGATTTTCCTTTTGAAAAATGTTTATTATTTTGTTTATTGTCAATAATTGAATTTAATTAATTTTTTTAATTTAAGAACTAAACTTGAAGTTATTTCTCATGTTAGCATTTTTCGGGCAGGTTGGAAATACACATATTTTTTATTTAATTTTGGGAGATGTGTCGCAAAATTTTGTTTTGATATCAGTCGGTATCTTGACACCTATTTCTCCTCTTTTTACACACATATATTTTTTGTTCACTGATTTTAACCTGCTTGGAACTGCCAGTGCATAACAAATTAATAAATAAATAGAGTGATAATTTCAGATATTCCCATACTTTTGTTCCATAAACTTATGTTTTCATTACTTTTTAAGGTACTATTTATAAACAAAATTTAGAAAATTTCATTGATTTTTGTTCTTCGCTCACATTTTTTTAATGTTTTACAATTTATAATTTTCACAACTTTTGCATACATTATTGATATTCATTTTTTTTTTATTTTAAAGATAATAGGTTTATTATTCTTATCATGGTTATATTAAATCAAGTTTTTTTTACAATTGGTTTCTTAAAGATTAGGGCTGTATAATCTTATGCATCACTGTGTTTCAAATACTAACTCTCAACACACTACACCTTTTGTCTACATACCATTATTTATCCTTTCATTTAAAAATAATTAAACAAATATAATAATTTAGATTTATACATCTCATTTAAGTCCTTGAATTAAAAGAGGCACAATTAATATATTAAGATTTAAGTTTATGTAATTTTATGCCACAAGTGCATTAGTAGCGCTGCTAATGGCACTTGTGTTGTTGACATTCAGTGCTGTTTTCCTTATCTTGAATTACTGGCCAAATTTTTCTTGGTGAGGGGACCTGCATTGATTGTCTTTGCTTGCATGATTTTACATTGAACTTCACTGAATTTGAGTATTACTATAATTAACTTACATTTTTACTATTTAATTTTTACATTAAATTTAACATTTTTTTTTTTCAGAAATAGATTAGAATTGCTTGTATTTGGGATATATTTTTTTCTTTTTTTTTACTAAGATTGTTTCTATAAAAAGATCTTTCCCACAACGCATAGGTACATACTACATAAATTGTATCTCCAACATTTTTCATTTTTTAACACTGTATGTATTCAGGGCAATATGTAAATCCAGTACATAATATATTTTATGAATCTATACTGGCCGTATCTTGTTGCATGCAAGTGTCCTAAATAAATTTAACACACAATTTTCCAAATTTACATATTTCTTTCCTCATTTTTTCGGATATTATGTACATTGACTTTCATGTAAACCTAACAAAATTTGTTAGTCTTGAACACAAGGTTCAATGTTTTATTTATTATACTTACCAGGCATTCTTAAATAATCATGTACAATCACTTATACAGAAAGGGAGTTGGTTGTACGTCTTAGATATCTAAGCATATAAACATAATTTTATTCTAATATTATTTTTGGTTGTCGTATATTTTTTCAAGTTTTAATTTTTATAATAACATAACACAGTATTTGCTTTGCCCATTTTAACTAAAATGTTACATTTTAACACAAATGTTTTAATTTTTTTTTCTAGTTTCATAAACTTTGAGAAATTTTATAACACATTGTATATTTTTGTCAGTTAGATGTTATCGCTTCAATCCAGGTATTCTTATGCTGGTCGTCAAATTTGACATCTAATGTAATTTTTCATTTCACGCATTTTTTTTTTCTTCTCCGCATTCATTCAATTCTGTTAGATGAAACCTATCATTATTTTCTAAAATTTTAACCCTTAATTACATTTCATACGAAATTTATTTTATGTGCATAATAGTTTTATTTCGTTCAATTACGTAAAAAAAAAAGAAAAAAAAAAGAAATGTTTAAGAGTAATCGAAATATGATTAAAAAAAAAAAAAAAAAAAAAGGGAAGAGTGCTTATTTTTTTTTTCTCTCAAACAGAGATAAACATCTCGCCGTTTTCGCCTGAGTTTGTTTACGTTCAAATAATAATAGTGATTTTTTTGTTCCTCATTCAGTTCAAATACGTTGATTGCAGAGAAATTTTTTTATTTTTACTGTACATATGATATATTTTTATCGCATTTATTCACTGTTTCATGTTTGTTTATTGGTGTTTATGTCAGTATGTCTATCATATATATATGGGAATATTTTATTACTATTGATAGCAAATAATTATGACAACAAGATATATAGTAAGCTTACTTTAACATCGAATTGGGCCCACTGCTGAATAGTTGCAGTTATTTTTTTTTAAAAAGAAGAAAAGAGAAAAACATTTTATGGCACATGTGTGAACAGATTTATTTTACTGTTCTTTTTATCAGCTGATTTGGTGAAATTCTTTTTATTCACCTTTTTGAAGTGAGATTACACTTCTTGTACTCGAGTTTTTATATTATTATTTTGCTGAGCAATTTTATAGCCTTTGAAGCTATTTATATATTTACTTTATGCGCATTTTTTTTAATTTTTGAGGCCTCACCTCGCCTCACCTCACCTCAGCTCAGCTCATCTCAGTTCATATATGCTCAGTTCAGTAGATAATACTGTTATTTTAGTCATGACTTTTTTTTGCTTTTACTTTTTGTTTATAATTTTCTGTGCACGTTAAATTCGCAATTTTAGCGCTTTCATCTGCGGCAATGGAAATTTATTTTTGTGGCATTTTTTTTTTTATTTTTTCAATTTTAATATTTCTTGGAACACTTACAGACATATACCAAATTTTTAATAGTTCAAATTATTTCAGTTGATATTCATTTTTTACAATATTGTTTAAACATTATAACATATCACCCGTTTGATTATATTTTTAATTTTCACATATACACATTTACCCTCTAAGCACAATTGTGTTGCTCTGGTTGTCAGTATATTAATGACTTCTATAATCTACGGATTTTGACCATTATATTGGTTTCAACACTTGTAATTGGTAATTGTGTAGGGGATTTCACACTTTCACAGCAATTTTTGAAGGTTATGTTTTATTGGCTTTCAAGTACACTTATAATTCATTAACACATGTTCTATAAATATTTCGGGTGACAAAAATAAATAATGAAAATAATGAAAATAATAATAAATAAAAAGATATTGATATAAAATTACTTACTAAATTTTAAATAAATAACATGAGGATGTTTGTGACTTTTGGAAATATTTGGATTGTATATTTTTCCTAATTATATTTTCATTGGTTGTCAAAGTTTCAAGGATTCTTTGCGTGAACACATCACCTCTTTCATATGATTCTTTTTAACAAATTCACACTAGTTTTTTTACATCTCATTTGTATGACATGATCAGTTTATTTTAACTTTTACAAACACTTTATATTTAATAATTCTCTCACACACACACACCAAAAAGAATACTTTTTTTCCCTTATGTTTCTACATGTGTTCCTGTATATGTTTTCTTTTGGGTCAGAAATTTATTGTATTATTGACTGGCTGCTCAGTTTGTCAGTCATAATGCAAATTTATCCAATAGTATTCCATTGTCTTTCACATGTATGGTTTTCCATGCCTTTCTACATTATTCTCAAACTTGGCCTCACAACCCAATGTTTGACACACATACACACTCTCACAAAATTTTATCTGACCTATTTAGTTGCTATTTAATTGGTTCACATTTGGAGATAGTTACATTTTCTTTTATTAAATTTTTACACGGATTTTTTTAATAAGACTAGTTTCAATAATAATACACACATACACAAAAGTAAATAAATTTTTTGTCAACTTGCAATAAACTCTGTTAAGTTTTTTTAGAGCCTATTTGTTTTTCAAAGAAATACATAAAAAGTGAAATTTCCGTACATAGTCTGTACGTTTCAAAAATTTTTATTTTATCAAAAAAAAAAGCTTTTTTTTTCTTGTGTAAAGAGTAAAAACTCTTGCAGAGAGTTTTCGTTTAGCTTAAATTAAATATTTAATTATTTAAAATTTCTTAATTAAAATAATTTCTTTTTGTAAGGTTTGCACCACAGATGTATTTTAAATGGCCTTGAAATCATCTGTGCGTTGTAAGAAGTAGTCTGTGCAGAAGTATGTGGCTGGTTCACTCTCCTTTTTTTTTTTTAAAGACTATTTCTTACTGAGCAGTATTATGGAATTATCTGTATAACATACAGTATACTTTTTAAAAAAGATATTGAATATTAATTGGGCTCGATAAAATAATAGTTCAACTGTAATTATAAAAACAATAGTGCATTTAGATTTTTTTTTTTTTTTTTTTTTTTTTTTTGCTGTTTTTGACAATTTTTATGAGTTGTATTCTTCTCACCTATTTCAGGTATACTCAGAGTTTATGCATTAAAAATTAACTTTTTATTGACATCATATTTTTTTTTTTTTTGAGAAATTCAAATGCTAATTCATATATTAAAATTTTGTTCAGGAAAAGGAAATTATTTCATACGAGTAAATTTTAATTTTTTTTTTTTTTTTGAACAACACAAGCTATTGAAATAAAGTTGGTTCATAAATTTATGCAAAAGAAAATAAATAAGAAGGCATAAAAATAAATAAATGTTAAAATAAAATAAAATAAAATAATTTTCTTGAACTCTTACATGTGCGCTTTTATTCTGACATAGGGCTAGATTTTTTTTTCTCTACACATTTTTTACACATACAAGGGACATTTCATTATGTCACTTTGCAGAATGCTGGTTGTCATTTCTGCACAACATGAAGCCTCTTCTGCTTCACACATATTGTTCAGTACGCTATGTTCAGTTAGGCATCACAAAACCATCATATCTGTCATAGCTATTGTTCTAAAGCATATTTTTACTCATACAATAAATATATGTTGGGTTCATTCGGTTTAGTGCAGTCAAAAGGTGTTAAACTCTAATTAATTACCTGTAAATTCCTCCATAGAAGCAATGTATTTACTTTCTCTTGGGTGCCCCTGTACACGAACCATTTGCTTGCATTCAACGAAAAGTTTATTGTAGCGTCCCTATATCATACACATTCAGAATACCAATTTTGGATTCTCTGCTATAATTTGTCGTTGAGATATGCCGATAACAGACAGACACGCAGATAGATCAACCGCTAAAAACCTGATTTTTGGATTCAGGGGATCTCAAAAAGTGCAAATATAACAAAAAATCAATTTTGAAAATTTGACTAAAAACAATACTTTCTATGCCTTATGAGTAAGAGAAAGTAAAAAGGAAACAGATTTTAAGAAATTAGTTGTTTGTTATACGATAAGTAACTTTTTGATAACACTTAAAAAATTAAATGCAAAATACAACTACAAGACAGATGAGCAAATTTTAAACAAATTTATTAAAACAAAGTAAACAAAAGTAACGGTAACAACTTGAATACATGATGCCAATTTAAGTGTTAATAAAACTCTATTTTGTTTAAAATTTTATTAAAATATTTTCTACAATTGCATTTTACATATTTAATGTAATAATATAACTTTTTCTTATTTCACAAGTTTGAATCAAGTAAAAGTCATTTTTTAAAAAGTTTTATAAATGTAATAGTTATATATTTAACAGAAATTATTAAAATCTGTGAATAATTTTCTAATACTTCATAATGGATTCTTAATTACAAACTTAGTAAATTTTTACGGTAAAAAAATAAAATAAAAATCACTAATAACAGATTTATTTTAACAATTAGATTTAAGAAAACATAAAAATTCAAGAAAACATTTACTAATACTAAATTTTAGTGCGTAAACCAACTGTAAAGATTCTTAAATATAAAGAGTGCATTATTATAAAATTCTGTAACATATTGTTAAGATTTCAAAGTTTAAAGCATCAGTCATCTTAAAACTAATTATTTCAAACTAAATATAATTGTCTCTTTAAAAAAAAAAAAAAAAGAAAAAGAAAAAGTAGCATTGCTTGTGCTCGTATAACAATCCTATAGTTTTAACATAAGAAATGATTCTTACGATAGATATTACTTCTATAAAATTCAAAAATTCAACCTATATAACAAAATGCAACCGACATCGCTGCTTTCTTTATTCTATTTTATTTCTTAAAACAATTTTTATAGATGCCACACGCACCACATAAACTTTAAATTTTACATCAACTTTTTAAGATAGCACGCGATCATGTTTTATATAAAAATTAAATCATTAAATTCCTTTTTTACTTATTTTATTTCATTTTGCACGCGCACTTTTTATTTCCTAAACCTTTTTCGATAGTGTTAGTTTCGATAGAGTTTTCTTTTCTTTTTCTTAAAAAAAAAAAAAAAAAAAAAAAAGAGATTTTAACGAAATTCTGTCAAAAGTAGAATATAGTTTAGGACGGAGGACTTTTTTTTATTTTTTTTGCTTTGTCTTTTCCAAAATTTAACATCGCTTTCAAATTACTCAATTATATTTTCGATAAATTTTAGATTTCGATAAATGTCCAAATATTGAAAAATGACATTGCAAAAATTCCAGATTGAGACTGATAGTCATCAGTCCTAAAAAGAAAAAAAATCATTACAAAATAGTGCATATCTAATTTTTTTTTTTTTTTTTTATTCCTTAAGCTTTTTTCACATTTCTTGTAATATATACTCAGTAAGTTTTATTTAAAACAAGGTGCTCTCATGATAATTTGTTTAACTTAGTTAGATTATTCTTTATCATTTCGGACAACCGTCTTTAAGTTATTATTATATATTTTTTGCTCATGAACACACTCCAGACGTAGAATATGAAAAAAAGTTTTTAACTCGGAAATTTCTCAGAACGACTTTGTCAGATTTCTTTAATATTTATTATCAATGCATTGGGCTTTCCTGATGAAATTGTAATTTCTTAGAAATCAATTTGTTCTTTTACCAGTAATTCAATATATTTCTGTGCAATGTTAATTGAAAACAATCAAATTAAAAATATTTGTGTCTCTAGTTATAAGTATATATATGCAGTAATTATTTTCCATAATTCTTGCTAATAAATAGTTATCATCAACATATTCAATACGCCCAAGTAAATTCTACTTTCTAGAAAAGCTAAAAGTATCATCAACATATTCAATACGCCCAAGTAAATTCTACTTTCTAGAAAAGCTAAACGTATCAGCTATGAATAAATTATGCTAGGTGCTTTGTATTTCATTGAAAGAAAATCATATTGTGCATTTCTTTTTGTTGCTCGTCTTTCGCTTTACTTTTAAGTATTTCGTTTTCTTCCACTTATGTAACATGATTTCCCCTAACAGTGTTAATATCGATATAAAGTATCCCGATAACAGAAAAATAAAAGCAGGAGCGATATCCGTCAGATTCAGTTTTCTTTTAGCATTGTATACATCATTGAGTTCCATTAAACGAGGCAAATATACCAAAAATCGGTTGTCAAGAATGTACTTGAAATACAAGCCAGAAGCCATTAATTTATGTACGAAAGTATCTATCAAATCTTTAAAACAGAAAGCTTTTCTCATTATCATTGCTCCCAAATATTCAAAAATGCGGTCATCTGAGATAAATTTGTTTCCTACTGCGTAATTTTTAACTGTTTCGGAATCAGCTAAAAGAGCAAGATTTAAATTGCTTGTTTCATCAAAAAAACTATCAAAAACTTCATCATTATAACTTAAGTTATTCTTCAAGAGATCTTCCCCTATAACCTGAAAATTTTTATCTTTCGATTCAGTCAATAACTGGAAAGTGATATATTTTGGATGAGCTATGCATTGGTATTGTCCTTTTTTCACAGCATCGGCCAATTTTGTCATATTTTTTATTTCAATTACTGGGGGAATTGCAAGAAATGACAGAATTCCGGAATTGTAAATCAAGCACAGGAACATAGTTCCAACTATCCACGTGCGACTTAAAATTTTTCCGGACATCAACGAAGACCTAATGATTGCGTTTTGTTTTAATAATACAGCAACATAATGGAGCGAAATTCTGGCAAATGTATGCTTTGATTTGAAAACAAAATAACTCAACAATATCATTGAAAACAAAACAGTGATAATTGTTATCCATACCGAAGGAGATAATATTTTTAAAATTCCAAAAATCTGTGGTTTGTATTCTGGTCTACGAATTATAAATGTTGAATAGCTCATTTTCGTTGGATAAGCAAAGTCCACTTTTTCCATACTTTTTTCTGTAATGTGATATTTTTCGGTTACAATGTCAATTTCTTGTTGATCTGAATCACCAATAAATACTTTCAATGTCCGATTAGCTGTAGTTAAATTTTCACGCGAATAAAAAGTAAATAACGCCTTATCGAACTTTTTTGTAGTTGAAGTTAGAAAGTGTTTGAGTGCCATTATTAACCTAGGTGTAGTTGTTCTTTTCTTTGATAAGTAAGCTTCGATTTCTGCTTGCGAAAAATTCCTGCCTAAGAGATTTGAGCTGACACGATATCCTATATTACCTACTTTATGTATAACCATACTTTTATTTTTGGTTGTCAAATAATTTTAATTATTAGTAAAATATACAAATTTAAAATATATCTTCGAAAAAATAAAAACTTCTTTAATTTATTTCTCTGATAAAAAATTATTTAGATTGAGGAATTTTATACTACATCAAAAAAGAAACCAGTAAATGAATAATTTATAGTTTCATATAGAATATATTTCTAATGAAATATATCTATCTATATATATCTATGTCTATCTATCTATATATATCTATCTATATATGTCTAATATTAGATGCATTTTAACAGTCGTATTTCCTATACACTTTCTCCATGAAGTTGGAAATGTATTAACAATGGTGATAATTGTTTATGAAAAAGAAAAAGAAGTACATTTTAACTGAAACTTGTATTTAACTGAACTATCAGTTAGTATTTTTGTGTCTATAATCCACACATGCGTTCTAAAACGTTTCACTCTCTCGTCGTACCCTAATTTTCAAACTGACCCTTTATGCACATTTATACACTTTTAGTCAAAAATAAATGACTTTTTAAAGGTCAAAAATTTAACACGAAACGTTTCATAATAGACATTTTACATAATATATATATTATTTGTGACACATTTTTTAGTATCAATCGACATAAATTTTTGAAGCAACTTAATAAAGCTCTACTCATCATATGTTCTTACCATAACAGTCTTTTATCTGCTATCATAATTAATCAACATTTTAAAAAATATTATGCGAAATCTACTGATTTCTCGAATACGGAATGCATGCTTCGATTTATACCATATGATAATGATATAATAATAATACTTCAATATATATTCATGAAAGTATTATTTTATATTACACTATATCGAATAACATAATTACATGCACGGTTATATGTTCTCATTATCGTAACTGTAAATTTAACTCTAGTACACAAATTGCGTATGAAATTTTTAAACACAATAATATATATGCAAATGAAGTTAATAATTGTCTGAAAAGTTTTATTTGTGATCAAGTAACATGTATAAGTACTTAATATTTTTAAACAGATTATTTTAATGGTATAATCAACCTGTTTTTACTTTCCGAACACTATAGTGAGGAAAGTATTGTAATCATGTCAAAAATCCGAATTTGAAATGTTAATGTTTCTATACGTTTCGAGGTCCCTTAAGTCCGTTTTGAATGTATTTACGATGATGTATGTATGTGTGTATGTGTGTGAGTGAACACGCTAGCGTTTAAATGATTTGCTCGAATGAGCTGTAAGTTGGTACGCATGTTGCAAGTCACCGTAGAATGATCCCTATTGATTTTTATAAAGCTAGCACTTATAGTTTTTTTACAGGGAGACAAAGAAAAATTCTTTATCATTATGGCCTACGGGACCAAAATCTTAAAAGTGCGATAGCATCTAAACGCCTTATTCAATTGAGAAAAACATTTATACACATATTATAGGTCACAGATACTCAATCTTGGAGAATCTAGCACGCATAGTTTTTTTACAGGGACACAAAGAAAAAGTCTTTATCATTATGGCCTATGGGGACAAATTTTTAAAAGTGTGATAGCGTCTAAACGCCTTTCTAATCTGAGCAAAAAAATTGTACACATGTTATAGGTCACAGTTGCACCAATTGTATAGATTTTGGTTAATTTAGCGCTTACAGTTTTTTTACAGGGGCACAAAGAAAAATTCTTTATCATTATGGCCTATGGGACCAAATTTTTAAAAGTGCGATAGCATCTAAACGTATTATTCAATGGAGCTGAAAATTTATATGAATATTATAAATCACTGTTGCACAAACTATAAGCCTCTTGGTGAATCTAGCATTTATAGGTTTTCACAGGGACAAAACGAAAAATTCTTTATCATTATGATCTACGGGCTCAAAGTTCAGTAGCTTTAAATAAAACATCGTGTAATATATGGAGTAAAATACTCAAACACTCTATTATGGTTTTCTCTCTTTTGTTTTACTTTATCTACAAAACTCTACAGCTCTAGTGCGATGTTACACAAACTCAAGAAATTGCTGCACTTGTGCGACGGTAAGCAAATCTCAAGCAATATTTAGCTCTAATGTGTTGCTGAATCCGTTTAATTACTTTGTAGCTCTAGTGCGACATTAATTTGACTAGTGCCCTGTAGTACGTTAGTTAAAAATTTTTTGAAAAGTACGATTTCTCACGCTAGTGGGGTTGACAGGATGGTTAAATTTAAGATTCAGATGTTTTAACGTCACAAGAGACTAGTGTAGATGAATGTTGGGATGGCTTAATGTCTCAGTATAGCTATAAAATGATTGAGAGAGCCGCTCGTTATATTTAAATGATTTTTTTTTTTTTTTTTTTTTTTTTTTACAATTATAAATCTCATTTTTTTATTCCTATATTTATTTGTATGCCTAAAAATATTGAATTAATGTTTGCTATAAATGTATTATTTCAAAAATAATTCATTTGTAAAACAGATCTCTTGAAAAGCAACCATGTTAAGAAGAAAAAGTGTAATTCAAAGAAAAGAGTTTGTTATTCACAGAAAAAAATATATCTGTAATGTGGAAAAGCTTTCTCATTTCTTTCTCTGACTTTATTTATATAATGGCAAAATATCACTGATTCATTGACGATGATTCTGTGACATACTGACACAGATACGAGATCTGAGACGTACTGACGTATACGACACTAATTCATCACTGATTCTGAGACGTACTACACTACACTGATCTATCAACGTCCAGTCCAATGCTAAAAGTATGCCTTTTATATAGTTTCCCTATACGTCTTTTCATGACGTATTGTGCGTTTATTCGTTTGTAAATAAACTTGCAAGTTCCAGTTGATGGTTGAACTTCACTCGACGAATTTTCCCACAACAGCACAATTACAATATTACTTGCATCACTAAAATCACGATAATATTGTTTTTAAAAACCGCAAAGCCTGAATATTACTTGTCCAGGAACAGTAATCAATAGGTTGCAGCAGAATCTTTCATTGTACAGACGTACAGCTTAGAGATCAGTGCAATTAACTCAAATGTCTGCAAAATATGACTGTTTATAAAACTATTTTTACATTTGTTTTAAGTACACTAGAAATATTCAAATATTTCATATGTTATACCATAAATCGTAATAATATGTGTACAATAATGTGGAGTAAAAAAAAAAAAAAGTATTTGTGAGTCAAACATCAGATTATTTTGAAATGTTTCTATAATTTTCGAAGATCACGTAATGATGATTTTCTAAAATTTTCCCAGTTGCTTAAAGAGCACAGTTTTTCATATAAAGTGATACTTCTTTTTATGTATTTAGATGATGCTACCAATAAAATTTAATATTCAAGAATATTTCACTTAAGGAATGTTTCCTCTTTATGGATACTTTGAGTAATGGAAGAATTATTATTAGAAATATTAAATAATTATAAAATTAAGATTTTTTTTTTAACTCATAGTGAAAGGTGTTATTTGTTAAATTCTGTTTAAAATACCCAATAAATTCCCAGGCTTGTCTAAAAAAGAAAGTTGTAGGAAGGGTAAAAGAGACAAGAAATTTCAATAAACACTCAAGCGGTTCGGAAATAATACACAGACAACTTATTTTTATCGCATTTCACCTACGTTTAAAGGAATTAGTATTCATTTTAACGTAGAGAATATGAATTGAAATGAAGAATTTTCAAGCCAAATATCAAGTTTCTAACTCAAGTGGTTTCCAAATTATACAACACAACATTTCCCCGTTTTATCCTCCCCCCTCCCATTTCATCCGCTTGAAAGGGTTGAACCTCTTCCTTTCATGGCTTATTAAAAAAGAAAATATACTCGTATAGAGAAAATTCATGCCAAATATCTAGTCTCCAATTCAAGTGGTTTTGAAATTGCATAGCATAGTCTTATTTTTACATCATTTTCTCCCACTTTAAAACTGTGAACAATATTTTAATACTGTAATCAATACGAATATGAAAGAAGAATATCGCTTGGAAAAATAAAGTTTTAGCTTAAATGGTCTTCGTTCTGCACCACCTTTTTTACCGCCATTTTTCCTTCTTGAAGGTGTTGAGTACTTTTTAAACGTGTAGGGAATATGAAAATCAATAAGGAATTTTCATGTCAAATATTTTCAGGCTCAAGTGGTTTCTGAAATTGCACAACATACAAGCATTCTACCACTATTGCACCTCCATTTAAAGGGTAGGTGAGAAATTTGGTAATTAATAGTGTTGCGATTATGAACTTGAATGACGAAATTTCCTTCTAAATTGTCATGGGTATAGAGTAAGGGTAAAAATCATGCTTCAGGTACTTAGAAATTTGATCCATGTCTTATTTTAACATCAGTGGAATAGAAAAACAAAAATCCCTTATCATTTTTACAGTTTTAAAAAAGTAACCTGACTGACACAAATACGTATTTCTAATGCATTAACCCGTTAGCGCCCAGTGTCCTCATTTGAGGACAGCTAATCAAATGGCATGTATATTTTTTGTGGTTTCTTGGAATGATTTCTGCTTTTTAGTGACAGTTTATAGCGTCCCTCTAAATAATCTCTGAAAGTTTTATGTGCCTACTATTAATTATTATTTCATAATTTGGACAGTCACCTTATGATTTTTCATTCGTCGCACCTATATTTGCTTTTTGCGCAGGTATACAACCTTAAATCAAGTTGAATAATAATATATATTATAACACTTTACTTTCGAGATCTTTGTCAAAATATAATAGGAAATTAACCTTTTATCTCAAAGTTTTTCTATCTCGAAGTTTTCTCGGTAAAACACTAAACGTCGATAAATGAGGATAGGCTTTAAATTTAAAACTATCAGAAGAATTGTTTAAATTAATATATTTTACTGTCAGTTGTCTAAATTAATTTAGAAGGGAAATAATAATAATATTTTGCAAAATTAATTCAGGCGTTAACAGGTTAAGAAAAATAAATAAATAAAATAATATTGACTAATAAAATTTTGTCTATGACAAAATTTAATTTAGTACGGCAGGACACCTTATATTTGTATTTTAACACCCTTTCTCAAAAAAATAAATAAAATAAAATAAAATAATAATAATAATAATAATAATAATAATAATAGAGGGCGCTTAGTAAAATTCTTAAACACATATTCAAATAATGTATTGATTTTTAATTCCAAATAAATTAATAAAATTTGAATGCATTAATTGCATAGTATCTTCCCCTAATTGCTTAATACTTATTCACTAAATATTTTAATTTTTAAAATAATCTTAATAACAATTTCGTATTTATTATTAATAATGATCAGTTTCAATTTCTACAGAACAAAACGTAATATTAAAGAAATTATAAACCAATTATTCGATATTAAAATTATACTCAAAATTCATCACAGATTAATTATTATTAATCCATTAATTTCTCAAAAATATAATTAATATCATATAATTAATATAAACACACATTGTAAATAAATTTCACAGTTTTAGTCTAAAAATATCTGAAAACACTAGTCTAAATAATCTGTAAATTTTCAGCTAGGACCCGTTGGCTCTCTGGTCAGAGTATACAACTACGAACACGAAGGTTGTGAGTTCGATTCTCACCGATGGGAAGTAAATATATATATATATATACGGATTTCACAAAATATTTTAAGATAGAAATTAAATGGTAAAATTGGATATTGGCAGGTATTTTCGAAGTGGAACACTGTAAATAGGTAACAAAGCAAAATTTCAGATTGAAAGAAAGAGGCCTGACGTACTAATAAATAAGGAAATAAAAACATGCTTTGGGCATTGCTTATTCTTTTTATTTAGCTTCCATAGAATACAGAAATGAATATATCAGACCATTTGCGTTGTTTTACATCGTAATCAATTTTTCAGAAAATGTATACGCATAAAACATAGCTTATGTACTTAGGAATTTTTTTTTATCTCTTAGTTTAGCATTTTTAAAATACAGAAGTCTTATAAGAGACTATTTAGATTTATATATATATATATATAATACGACTGCCCCCAAATATGTGTGTTATTAAAATACACAAAAATCATGCTCGGCACTTTATTTATTTATTTATTTTATTATCTTAATTTAACATTTATAAAAGTGAGAAATTAAAATCCATAACAGTTTGGAAAGTTTTTAATTGTAACCCGACTGCCATTAATATACGAAAATAACATGCATTATTCACTTCGGAATATTTTATTATTATTCTCTTAATATCGAATAACAGAATATCGAAATCTTAATTCCTTAACTGCAAGGGTGGATTTAAAGTAAAACGATTGCCTAGATTGTGTATTATTAAAATACGCAAAAAACACAATTTAACACCTTTGGATTTTTAAGCTATTGTATAGCTTTTATCGCGGGCTTTGAGCGCGGCGACCGAATCGAAAAATTCCGTAACGAAAAAAAAACCTAACACAGTTCGGTAGAATTCGGCTGTACGAAGCTCGCACAGATCGAGACGAGTTTCCCCGAAATCGGACGAATACATAAGCAGCTGTTTGTGAGAAAGTATATAGGTGTATAGGTATCTATCATCTATGTACAACAGTGAATAGCTGTACGCGTAAAATTTGTGTATAAAGTAGATCAGATAAAACTTGAATATCTCCATTCGACTTGCAGGCCTTTAAAACCTATTAAATACCTTTTCTCTATTAAAATTTGTTTTCTTATCATTATTGCTAACTTATCATTATTGTTATCTTATTCATTAATATCAAAGAAAAACCTAGAATATCCCCATTCGACTTGCAGGCATTTAAAACCTATTAAATACCTTTTCTCTATTAAAATTTATTTTATATCGGTCACCACGCTCAAAAAGAAACCTTGAAAAAAGAAAACTTGAATTAATATCAAAGAAAAAACTTGAATATCCCCATTCGACTTGCAGGCCTTTAAAACCTATTAAATACCTTTTCTCTATTAAAATTTGTTTTCTTATCATTATTGTTATCTTATTCATTAATATCAAAGAAAAAACTTGAACGTCCCCATTCGACTTGCAGGCCTTTAAAACCTATTAAATACCTTCTCTATTAAAATTTGTTTTCTTATCGGTCACCACGCTCAAAAAGTGTAACTTGAATTAATATCAAAGAAAACACTTGAATATCCCCATTCGACTTGCAGGCCTTTAAAACCTATTAAATACCTTTTCTCTATTAAAATTCGTATTCTTATCGGTCACCACGCTCAAAAAGTGTAACTTGAATATCCCCATTCGACTTGCAGGCCTTTAAAACCTATTAAAATACCTTTTCTCTATTAAAATTTGTTTTCTTATCATTATTGTTATCTTATCATTATTGTTATCTTATCATTATTGTTATCTTATTCATTAATATCAAAGAAAAAACTTGAATATCCCCATTCGACTTGCAGGCCTTTAAAACCTATTAAATACGTTTTCTCTATTAAAATTTGTTTTCTTATCGGTCACCACGCTCAAAAAGTGTAACTTGAATTAGTATCAAAGAAAAAACTTTAACATCCCCATTCGACTTGCAGGCCTTTAAAACCTATTAAATACCTTTTCTCTATTAAAATTTGTTTTCTTATCGGTCACCACGCTCAAAAAGTGTAACTTGAATTAATATCAAAGAAAAAAATTGAATATCCCCATTCGACTTGCAGGTCTTTAAAACCTATTAAAATACCTTTTCTCTATTAAAATTTGTTTTCTTATCATTATTGTTATCTTATCATTATTGTTATCTTATTCATTAATATCAAAGAAAAAACTTGAATATCCCCATTCGACTTGCAGGCCTTTAAAACCTATTAAATACCTTCTCTCTATTAAAATTTGTTTTCTTATCGGTCACCACGCTCAAAAAGTGTAACTTGAATTAATATCAAAGAAAAAAATTGAATATCCCCATTCGACTTGCAGGCCTTTAAAACCTATTAAATACCTTTTCTCTATTAAAATTTGTTTTCTTATCATTATTGTTATCTTATTCATTAATATCAAAGGAAAAACTTGAATATCCCCATTCGACTTGCTGGCCTTTAAAACCTATTAAATACCTTTTCTCTATTAAAATTTGTTTTCTTATCGGTCACCACGCTCAAAAAGTGTAACTTGAATTAATATCAAAGAAAAAACTTGAATATCCCCATTCGACTTGCAGGCCTTTAAAACCTATTAAATACCTTTTCTCTATTAAAATTTGTTTTCTTATCGGTCACCACGCTCAAAAAGTGTAACTTGAAATTATATCAAAGAAAAAACTTGAATATCCCCATTCGACTTGCAGGCCTTTAAAAACCTATTAAAATACCTTTTCTCAAAAAATAGAGTTAGATCATTCAAATTTGGTACATCTAGGTTTTCGATACCTACAAATCGATTGCGGATATTTTTGATATATTCTCATTGCGGATATATTCTCATTTATTCAATAAAAGAAAAAATATTGTTTTCTTATCGGTCACCACGCTCAAAAAGTGTAACTTGAATTAATATCAAAGAAAAAACTTGAATTAATATCAAAGAAAAAAAATACTGCATAAATAAAATAAATAAATAAATATAATTGCATAAGTTGATAAAAAAAATGCTATGCAATAGCTTTACCGCGGCAGTCCTCGAGTGCCACACGTATTTTTTTTTAACCTATTAGTTATGTATTGATTTCTGTATTCTAAAGATGTCTAAGGCAATCTGCATTGTTTTAAAGTACAGTAGAACTTGGATAATTTGAAGTTGAAGGGACCTGAGAGAAATTCTAATTACACATAGGGGAGAAGGTGGTAATATGAAACAGGGTGGTAATATGAAACCGCTTCTTTCTGCTTACCTACTGGAGCCATCTGTGTTTACTAAAGTAAACTTAAATCTGTGAATCATAATAATTGCTATACCGGTTGGCATCAGTATAGCTTGTTTTGTTTATGGTGTAACAGGCGGATCTTTGTTTATGCTGTTCTAAAAAATTTCACAAGGTAAGTTTCATGATTTTTTTTCACATTCTTATTAATAAATATAAGATATTGTTTTTATTAACTGTAGGATTGAATAGTAAAATAGCAGGATTAAATTATGGATAAATATTTTTCAAATTTAAAATTCATGGGATAGTTTATAAAATGGCGATTGGTGGTAATATGGAACAATGTGTTCTATATTACCATAAGCCGGAGAAATTTGGATTAAATGTGCTGTATGCCAACAATGGGCACATGTTTTATGCAGTGGATGTGAAGGTGACATTTATATTTGTGACTTTTGTTCCTAAGTATGACTAATTTGAACTTTAGGATTATTTTTTTACAAACAATATTTTACAGGAAAAAAAAAAATCCTCTTTATGTTTTTCGATAAAATATGCGTATTTTTTACAATACTTTCCTTTAGATGTTCAGGTTTTCCTTTTTTTAGTAATGTTTTCTGAAATAAATAACCCAACTAGTTGGCATAGGTGGACTCTGCTCAGTTCCCCATCATATTTATGTTCTCAGAAATTTCTAGTGCGAGACATATTATAATCATGTTAAAAAAAATGAATTTGACCAAAGCTTGATACAGTGACAGAATGAAATCCCCGCCTAATAGGCTATCCACCGTTCACTTCGATATATTTATCTTATTCTAATCTGTTAATTTATTTTATCAGGGTCAATTCCGTTGTTTAGTTTTCATGCTACTATTTCCAATGCAAGAATCCTCAAAATTCATATTTATATGAAAAATTTAAAATTCCGCTATGTTGATAAAATCGTAAATTACGAATATTTTACGAAATTTTCCTAGTAGAATATTTGTATTCAATTATGTTCAAACAAATAGCATAAACGTAATTTTGAAGTTGTCTAATGTATTTAGGATCCTCAAAATGGAAGTTTGTGCTCAATTTTGCCTTATTCTGACATGTTAAGTAAATCGTAAATTCCAAATAACTTACGAATTTTTTAATTGGAAAAATCATAGTCTATGATATTCATGCCAGTATCCTAAATAATATTTCGAAAGTGGTCTGACATCTTTACAATGAAAATATCCCTCAAGATTGACATTTATGTGAAATTTTCTCTATTCTGCCATGTTAAGAAATTCGTAAATTTCCAATAACTTACGAAATCTTTATATTGGAAAACTCATAGTCATTAATATTCATGCCCGTGTCCTAAATAATATTTCAAAAGAAGTCTGACATCTTTACGAGGAAAATATCTCTCAAAATTGACGTTTATGTGAAATTTTGCCCTATACTGCCATGTTAAGAAATTCGTAAATTTTCAATAACTTGCGAAATTTTCAAAGTAGCATATTTATAGTTACTGATGTTCATTCCGGCATCAAAACGGATATTTTAAAACTGGTCTGATCTTTTTACAGTAAAAAGTTTCCATTTAATGCATGTTTAAGTGAATTTTTGTCCTATTCTCCCATGTTAAGAAAATCGTAAATTTCTAATAACTTACGAAGTTTTTAAATTCGAATGTTGCAAATGAATAGGGTTCTTGCCAGTGTCGAAAGTAATATTTTAAAACTAATCTGACCTCTCTGCGACAATTTGTTCTTGAGATATCGTGTACACAGTCTAACAAACTAACGGACTGACCCACTAACACACTAACACACTAACAGACACCCTACAGACAGACACCATAGAAATTTTGTCAATTTCGGATTCCTCACACCTGAAAACGTGTAGAAAAGTCAAAAAACCGAGGTCGAAAATTTTCACGATTACCTAAGTTCCCCATACCTATAGTATGATGGGGAACTAATAAATATTTTTTTTGTTTCACTTTTTATTGTTCCATATTACCACCCCACTTTCTAAGACAGCTATTTTTGTATTATGTTTAAAAAAAATTAATGGTCTTCAAATCGTTTAATGTTTTACCTTCTAATAACTTTAAATGTTCAGTGGAAGGATACTTTGTCAAATTACAGTAGTTATTGTTGAAAAAATTCCATTAAAAAGAGCATTTTTTGTTAAAAAATAAAAAGTGGTCCATATTACCACCTTCTCCCCTACTATTTCATACTTGCCAACATACTAATTAAAATTCCGTAGTATTGTTAACCCCGCCTTTTTTTTCATACCAGTATCCGTTTTAGAGTATTTTTCTTCTTATTTAATAGTAAATGCATTTGCAAAATATTACTTTAAAAATTGACTGGTGTGAAACAAAAGGGCGGGACTAACAACACTACAGAATAAGGATGTTGGTAAGCATGCTATTTTGTGAAAAAGAAGAGACAAATTAAAAAAATTAAAACTCTCCGATCAAAGATTTAACATATAAACTTTATATCTAATAAAACCGCTACATCCCCCCCCCGCCCATTACATCAATATTTTTTACGAGCTTCATTATTCAACACTTTAAAAATATACATAGATAGATATTTTTTATTGCTTCTTCAAGTACAATCTTTGTGTCATAGCATATGACTTCAACCTATCAGTTGATACAAAGATAGAATCTTCTACATCAGACATGACTTTCAATTCAAAAAACCCTCGAAGTTCATGTATATGCACCATATCTTCTGATGCACTAGGTAGGGGCCTTTCTTGTATTTATCCTTATTTTGAAAGACTATTAAAATAAATAATGCATTTTAGCGGAGAAAAATCTTGGAAAAAAAATTTACTGTAATATTTTAAAGCTAATCCTATGAAAAATTCGAATTATCCAAAATTCGAATTATCTACGATTTTTTAACATTATTTTAATACAAAATTCAAGGGAACGAGTAAAAAACTCGAATTATCCAGAATTTCGAATTAAAAAATTCGAATTATTCAAGTTTCACTGTATAACCCAACAGCCTCAAATATGGACTATTAAAATGCTTAAAGTGCCTGCCTACCTTCGGTTCGCGTTTTAGCATCACTGTCCCACAGATTATCATACAGATAGGACAGTGAAGCTAAAACGCGAACCGGAAATATAGTAGCACCACTAGTGTCAATAGAGGGAAACTACATGTGTTAAGTCTACATGAATAGCATCTTTTTTCGAAAATTGTTTTTCAAATTCGCAAGTAGTTAGTAGCAGGTTAGTATGGGAAGTTTTCTTTTTCTTCACTTTCTACTGTTTTTGAATTCGCAAAATTATCCTTAAAACATTCACAGCTATTCTTCTAAGAAATAAAAATTGATTTTTATAATGTTTAAAAATATGCTTTGTCAAACATATTGATATTCAAGTAAAAATTAAAATTACAAACTGTAATTCTGAAATAGCAGTACGAAATCATTAAATATTTAACGTTGCTTGGTTTAAATAATACAAAATGCTTTAAAATGAAAAAAAAATATTTCTGATTTATGTATATTTTCGAAATTTATTTGCTTAATATTTAGTACTTGCTTCTTAAAATAAATTGCTTTCGACAATCAAATTCGTAAACAATAACAAAGTTGCCAACATCAATACAATTGTTAGTTGGTTGGATGTTGGGTTTAACGTTGCACTATTACGATATGAACATAGATACAATAAAAATAAGACGAGCGATTGCGTAAGCTAGAGAGCTCGTGAAACTTACAACCGTTGACAATAGGGTCGTTGCAGTCAAATTTTGGTTACCGAAGAATGTACGGGAGTATCCTATCTGTATAATAATCTGTGCACTGTCCTATCTGTATGATAATCTGTGATCTACACTAGCCTCTTGTGACGTTAAAACATCTGAATCTTAAATTTAACCATCCTGTCAACCCCACTAGTGTGAGAAATCGCACTTTTCAAAATTTTTTTAATGTCGCACTACAGCGCATAAGTAAAATTAATGTCTCACTAGAGCTACAAAGTAATTAAACGGATTCAGCACCGCATTAGAGCTAAATATTGCTTGAGATTTGCTTACCGTCGCACAAGCGCTGCCATTTCTTGAGTTTGTGTAGCATCGCACTAGAGCTGCAATTTGGTTGACTTTCTTCAACATTGCACTATAGCTGCAAGTGTGTTGAGTTTGTTTAACGTCGCATTAGAGCTGCAAAAAATGCTTTATTTGCTTCACCTCGCACTAGAGTTGCAAGTTTGTTTAATGGCAAATAAAGCTTGGTTTGTTTAATTTCGCATTAGAGTTACAAATTGTTTGAGTTTGTTTAACGTCGCACTAGAGCTGTAATTTGGTTGACTATAATTGATGTCGCACTATAGCTACAAATTGTGCTTGATTTGCTTAACGTCGCACTAGATAATTAAAAAGTTTTAGCGTTGCACTAGAGCTGCAAGTTTGTTTAATGTCGCACTTGAGCTGCAAATTTATTGAGTTTAACATGGCTTAGAGCTGTAAGTGGTTTGAGTTTGTTTACTGTCGCACTAAAACTGCAAATTAAGCGTGGTTTGTTTAACTTTGCATTAGAGCTAAAAATTCCTTGAATTTGTTTAACATGGCACTAGAGCTGCAATTTTGTTGACATTGTTTGATGTCGCACTAGAACTGCGAATTAAGTTTGAATTTGATTGACGTCGCACTGGAGCTACAAAGTAATTAAAAATGTCCAGCATCGCATTACAGCTCAAATTGCTTGAGTTTTGCTTAACTTCGGACAAGTGCTGCCATTGCTTGAGTTTGTTTAACGTCGCACAAGAGCTACAAAGTAATTGAATAAATTTAGCCACGCACTATTGCTACAAACTGCTTTAGTTTATATAAAGTCGCACTAGAGCTATAAATTGAGTGTGTGTCATACAGCACTAGTGCTACAGAGTTACGGAGCGGTTTTAACGTCAAGAGGGGATTAAGATGACAGTGAATGTTTACCGTCGCAAGAGAGCTACAATGTAATTGAATAAATTAAGCATCGCGATAAAGCTGCAAATCGCTTATATTTGTTTAACATGGCACTAGAGCTGCAAGTTCGCTCAGTTTCTTTAACGCCGCGCACTAGTGCGGTAAATTTGCTTGAGTTTGTTTGATGTCGCACTAGAGCTGCAATTAAAAGTTTTTAGCACCGCATTAGAACTACAAATTGCTTGAGTTTTGCTTAACGTAGCAAAAGCGCTGCTATTTCTTGAGTTTGTTTAACTTCGCACTAGAGCTGCACATTGTGCTTGCTTTTCCTTATCGTTGCAATAGAGCTACAAAGTAATTAAAAAGATTTATCACATTAGAGCTACAAATTGTTTGAGTTTGTTTAATTTCGCACTACAGCTGCAAATTTGTTGATTTTGTTTAACGCCGCACTAGAGCTACAAGAAATAAAAAAACATTACAGCTACCAATTGCTAGAGTTTGCTTAACGTCCCACAAAAGCTATCATTTCTTGAATTTGTCTAACGGTGCACTAGAGCTGCAAATTGTGGCTGATTTGCTTCCGTCAAACTAAAGCTGCAAAGTAATTAAAAAGGTTCAGCATCTCTTAGCAGCTACAAATTGCTTCAGTTTATTTAATGTCGCACTGGAGCTGCAATTTAAGCTTGCTTACCTTAACGTCGTACTAGAGCTTGAAAGTAATTAAAAAGGTTCAGCATCGCATTAGAGCTACAAATTGCTTGATTTTTTCTTAACGTCGCACTAGAGCTGCAAATTTCTTGATTTCGTTTAACGTCGCACTAAAGCTATAAATTAATTGAATAAATTTAGCATAGTACTATAGCTACAAATTTCTTTAGTTTGTTTAACGTCGCTCTAGAGCTGCAAATTTCTTGAGTTTATTTAAAACAACACTAGCGGTTAACTGTTAGTGAGATGGTTTAATCTCGAGAGGTGGTTAAAATGACAATGAAATTGGAGGATCGCGATGTTTTTAACGTCACTAGAGCTAAAAATAGCAGGAATTTGTTTAGTGTAGCCCAAAAGCTACAAGATAATTGAAAAAATTTAGCATCTCACAAGAGCTGCAAATTGTGCTTGAGTTTCTTCAACATCGCATTAGATCTACAGGTTGGTTGAGTTTGTTTAACGTCACATTACAGCTGCAGATTGTTTAACGTTGCACTAGAGCTACAAAGTAATTAAAAAGATTCAGCATCGCATTAGCGCCACAAATTGCTTGAGTTTTTTAACATTGCACTAAAGCTGTAAGTTTGAGTTTGTTTAACGTCGCACTAGAGCTTCCAAGTGATTAAAAACTTTCAGCATCGCATTAGAGCTACAAGTTGCTTCAGTTTGTTTAATTTCGCACTAGAGCTGCAAATTTGTTGATTTTCTTTAACGCCGCACTAGAGCTACAAAGAAATAAAAAAGATTCAACATTAGAGCTACAAATTGCTCGAGTTTTGCTTAACGTCGCACAAGAGCCAACATTCGTTGAGTTTGTTGAACGTCGCACTTGAGTTGCAAATTTCTTGATTTTGTTTAACATGCACTAGAGCTACAAAGTAATTGAATAAATTTTGCCTCACACTATTGCTACAAATTGCTTTAGTTTATATAATGTAGCACTAGAGCTACAAATGTCTTGAGTGTATTTAAAACAGTACTAGTGGTGCTACAGAGTTAAGGAGCATGTTTAACGTCACGAGGGGGTTAAGATGACAGTGAAATTGGGGATTCGAGATATTTTTAACCACATTCTAGAGGACAATAGCGTGAATTTGTTTAGCGTCGCAAGAGAGTTACAATGTAATTGAATAAGTTAAGTATTGCGATAGAGCTTCAAATCTTTTAAGTTTGATTAGCATCAAACTAGAGCTGCAAGTAGTTGAGTTTCTTTAACGTCGCGCACTAGTGCGACAAATTGTGCTTGAGTTTGTTTAATGTCGCACTAGAGCTGCAAAGTGATTAAAAGGATTCAGCACCGCATTAGAGCTACAAATTGCTTGTGTTTTTCTTAACGCCGCACAAGCGATGCCATTCTGGAGTTTGTTTAACGTCGCACTAGATCTGCAAATTTCTTGAGTTTGTTTAACGTCCCACAAGAGCTACAAATTTCTTGAGTTTGTTTAAAACAGCATTTGTGCTATGCAGTGAGCTGGTTTAACGTCAAGAGGGGTTTAAGATGACTGTGAAATTGGGGGGTCGAGAAGTTTTTAATCTTGTATTAGGCATAGATATAGTAATAATATATACGAGGGTAAGGTGAAAAGTTCTTGTCCTGACATAAAAATGGCGTTCGAATCAGCAAAAATTTGTGTTTTTTACCTTGGTGCACGTGTCATTAGTTTATATGACAAGTTTCAAATTGTTCTCTCAAGTAGTTTCTTTACACGAATTTTTTTTTTTTTTTTCGTTATAATGGATAAACTTAAATATCGTGCGGCCATCAAATTCTTCGTTTTGGATGGATTAACCCCTAATGAAATTCATCTGATGTTAACAAAAATTTACGAGGACTCTGATCTTTCCATGTTGACCATTAAAAAGTGGTCAGTTGATTTTAAACGTAGACGTATTTCGCTCGAAGATGACCCACTTGAAGGACGGCCAAAAATGCCCACACCACACCGGAAATCATCGTAAAAGTTCAGGACATCGTGTTGGACGATAGGCGAATGTAGGTGAGTGATATAACGGAGGCTGTGGGGATATCGGAAGAAAGTGTGCGAAACACCTTGCACAAAGAATTAGGAATGCGAAAGCTCTGCGCAAGAGGGTTGCCGCATTTGCTCAATGCCGATCAAAAGCAAATTCGCAAACAATAGTCGTAGCGATGTTTGGGACGACTGAATAGTGATCCGACCGATTTTGTGCAGCGATTTATCACCATGGATGAGACGTGGGTCCACCATTACACACCAGAAACGATAGAATATGCCAAAAGGGCCGTAGATGAATATTTTCACAGCCTATTAGACTTTCACATCCGGGAAGGAATACTGATGTTAGCGAAACACTGGACCAAGTGTGTTGAAGTGAAGGGAGAATATGTAAAAAAAAAAAAAAAAAAAAAAAACATTTTTTTAACTGAAAATTACAGCCTTTCATTGTCAGTCCGAGAACTTTTCACCTTACCCTCGTAGATTGATCATTGGGGAGAAAAAAGAGATTCTTTTTCACTTGAGAAAAGGCGGTGATTTTACAAAAGTATGGCCGTCTTTCCCCGAGTGAATACACACGGGAATACACACGAATATTTTAGCAAATAAAATTTATGAATTATTTATTTACTGAAGGTGAACGAAAGACTCCCGATACAGTTTCAAATTCATTTTTCTTTTTTTCAATACCACTTAATGGCTGATTCCAAAGCTATTTTTCGGCATGAAAAATCTCTGCACGATAACATGGGTGTAAAGGCGTTAATTTGACCGTCGCAAAAGAATAATTTCGTTGATGACGTTGGCTGAAAAACAAAAAACATTATTGAAACTTAATTTCCATTTAAAGTCCAGACTCGGAATTAACTCAGAGACATATTTTGTTCTCTTGCAAGTTTATTCAACATTTTTCCAATATACGTGACCATAGTCTATTAAAAGAACATAATAAGTTTTTTTGTTTCACGAAAACATTCTGCAGTGGGGAAACAGTACCGAGAATCAGGCCGGGCCCCGGGCCCGAATCTCCCTTGAGATCTTACATGGTCGATAATCAGAAAGAAAGTGTCCTCCAAAACTGGAGCAAAAAAAAAAAATGACAGTACATTTGGCGTTATAATGTGCACGCCAAGTTCAAAGTTTAAGATAGAGGATGGTTGCGGTTACGTTAGGAATATTCACATGTATATTTTTAAAAAGCGACAAGTAATTTATTGACCGTTGTTAGTGAATGTTGGCATCATTTTGCCAAGATTTAGATCCTGGGAAAATAACTAGCTAAGCAAATATTATATCTAACCGTTAATATAAATTAGGCGACAAGAGGGTGCATGAGTTACATTTCGATGTACTATTAAAAGAGACCGAATTAATTATTTTCTGTTTTCACAAAACAAAAGGATAGAAATATGTCAAAACATTATCATTTACAGAGCGAAAAG
Organism: Salticus scenicus; assembly: GCA_963930645.1. Taxonomy (NCBI): domain Eukaryota; kingdom Metazoa; phylum Arthropoda; class Arachnida; order Araneae; family Salticidae; genus Salticus; species Salticus scenicus. The sequence goes on from OZ005661.1 coordinate 238,284,841, forward strand.
AATTTCCAGTACGTTAGGCTTGCTAAGTGAATACTGGGAACTGATCAAAGATTTTTGTTTCAGTTACATTGAAAAAGATATGAAAGGGAAGATATAAAAATTAGAAAACGCATATTGTAAATTTATTATTTATAGGTTAAAAACAGTTATACCGTTATATTTTAAATAGTTGATTTAAGGTTAAAGAATTTAATTTATAATTTTATTTATTTAGAGAATTTACCTATCCTTTAAATAGAAAAATGTAAATTTTCTAATATGTGATAATCTACATCACATATTTTCTCCCCCTTGCCACAAAAAATGCAACCATGCTCTTTCTAAATTAACAGATGATAGGAATATAATCAACACAAATAAACAATGAAATCTAGTAAAATAACGCACTAATATAATAAAAATAAGCATATATGTAATTATATAAAGTAAATGAGTTATATGGATCTATGGTCACGTAAACACAAATACAATTCAATAATCAGCAAGCAATGATTATAAAATGCTACACTTGAGATGACATGTCAATAACAGTTTATTATTTATTTATTTATTTCATAAGGTCCATTGCTTATCAGGCCAAGCATATATATTTAGTGAGATCTTCATACAAGTGCACTTTTCAATATAAGTCATGACACAAAATTTTATTACAGATGAGCCATCAGGTTGCTAAAAATGAATAAAACCATAGCTTTATTTTAGCTAGGTATAATTTTGCTCATCACCATTAATTAATTATTTTTTTTTTAATTTTTTTTTTATCTGCAGTATCAAATTTCATATAATGCAAAACATTATCTTATCAGTATATATACATCACATATATATATTTCCAATATATACATTTCATATATAGCTTAAGCAACAATTTCTAAAATTTATTTTAGAAAATTTGCAAGCAGTAATAAAAGACATATCCATGATAAAAGTGGAGAAAAATCTTTACTCCACTTCACTGACACAATCAGGATGAACATTACCAATGACAGCAATTCAGTGTGCAAGCTGAATAGAAAATTACATAAACGTACAGTGAATATAATTGCATTTCATTAATTGTTATTAAAATTATACATTAATGTGTATATTTCATTTTTTTTTAAGCAATATTTATTTATTTATTTGTAAAGAAAGAAAAAGAATGTGTATGTTTGTGTATTATATAATAAAATTGAAATAAGTACACGGGTAAATTTCTCTGCTCATAAAATGTACTGCTTTTTTTTTCGTTTGTTTATGTAAATTGTAATTAATTAGTACATAAAAAAAAATTCAAACAAAATTTGTGTGAAAAGTAAAAATATGTTATATAAATAAGAAATCTAGCTTAATTTTATTTTGCAGATAGGAGATTTGTCATTCTTTATTTATTTGTTTAATTCAGTATATATCTGTACTGTTTCTATTATTATTATTATTATTATATGTATATCAAATCACATTATGTAGTCTGGAAAATAGTGTGAAAAGTTAATTTATGCACCAAATGCCATACACGCTACCACCCCCGCAGAAGAATAATTGGCCAGCTATTCAACTGCAAGGAGAGCAACATGCATAACAAAACTACTACACATGCATTGGAGCTCTACAATACACATGTAGGGCACAAATTTACATTAAATTGAAAAAAAGGCATGAAAATTTAGAATAATTGAAAATAAGATGCAAAAATAAAGTTATCTTTAGAGAAAAAATGTTATTTTATATTTGGTAAAAATATAAATGTGAATTTACCTAACTTTTTTTTTTGTCAATTTCATTCACATATAAAATTAAAAAGAATGAATGAGATAATGTATGTAAGGGAAATATGTATATATAGAATATTTGTAGCATTATTGGAAACAAACGTCGCAATGTGTACAAAATATCATAAAATATCTTCATTTAGTTATTCAATTAAAAATGTTTATAATATTTATTATATTCAATTTCAATATTATCAATGTTTATTATAATCAGCTTCAAAATCAAAATTATTTTATGTATGACGTATGTATATGAAAGTGTGTCTCATATGCAAAAGTCAGAAGTAAATATTTTTTTACAGTTACTGAGCAAGGCAAATCAATCATGTAAATTTGTGATTGATCAAATATTTACCTCAACATAAATGTGACGGGTTCTTTTTTTATGTATAATGTGTGAGAAAATATTTTTTTAATTGTGTGTATATAAATGTGTGTAGAGTGGAGATGCCCTGCCCAAATTAACTTATAAATATTACAATACTAACCATTGCTTGGAGAAATCTTTTTAAGTTTCTTTTTTTTTTTTTTCTTTTTTTTTAAATGTATATTTATATAACAAATATATGTGTGAAAAGTGTAAAACGTTACCGTGAATTGTGGAGGAAAATGTGAAAAGTATCATGTTTGTTATAGAAGAAATGCAAGTGTAAAAACTCTCAGCAAATCATTAAATTACCATGCAGTAGCAAAAATACATTGATAAATATCAAAAAATGTGATAAAATAACATGAAATATCTCATATAGGTAAACATTGTAAATATGTTGATACATAAATGTGCAGAAATAATTCCCCCCCCCCCCCCTCTCTCTCTCTTTTTTTTTTTTCTTTTAATGTTATAATTATTATTTAAATAATTTTGTTTGTAAGAATAGTGTCTGAAAAAACATGTTTGAAAAATGTCAATTTAAAAAATTAAACATATTTGAAATTTTGAAACTGTACAAATATGGATTACTACATTTCAGTAACACTATTGATATGTGAAACATATTGGAATATGTCATAAATTTAAAAAAATCAAAATACAATAATGAGTTAAATATAAAAAATGAGTAATGTGCAAATAACGAAATATTTAAAAACATTTATGGTTGCAGAAAAACAATAAAAACGGAAGTAATTTTCAAATGAGCGAAGTCAATACATATAAGTGTGTGTGCGTGTATGTAATTGGATCAGGTAAAATTAAACGGAACAAGATGATCAGATGAAAAAAAAATCATCTCTGTTCCAAAGCAACAAATTCAAATGTATGTGTGTAAAAATTTGTGTAAAGTTGAAAAATTCTCTCATTTTCAAGAAATAGAGAAAAGTAAACACTGTGTATAATGAATAATTGTTGATAACTCCACAAAGAGATTGCCATCAAACTAATACGTGATCAAATATTACACACCTAAAATAATTGTGTAACTATAAATATAATGTATATAAATATTTTCCAGAGTAAACTGAAAAAAAAATGATAATAAAATATTACTGTATGCTCAAAAACATAATTTAAATTTTATTTGAACAATTCCTAATTGTTATTGTTAAAAGTATATAATAAAAAAAAATAAAAATCAACCAACAAAAAAATAATCGAATATGTCAATGAAATTAATTTGTTTTGACTGTATAAAGTAAAATTTCAAAACAACGCAATAGCATGATCATTAGCACAAATATTAAAAGCATTTTCTTTCACAAATAAATGAATTAATTTTATTTCAATTCTATTTCATTTATCTATTTTTATCAATTTTATTTGGATATCATTAATTTTTATTTATGAAAAGAAAGTAAGCCATGTGAACCCTATACAAAAAGATATACTTGAAATTTGTTTATTTTAAATAATTAATATTTTATTATTATTCTTGCTATTACTTGGAAGGCTTTAAAATAGGTGATAAGGATCTTGTCCCATTCATGATGTCATACATGTTCTGCTAACTTTCAAGTCAGATAAGAAAAAAAAAATGTGTAAACTCAGTTACGTACTATGCCTGATTAATAGGGCGTGAATCTATTATCACAACATAGTCTGCTGAGAAAAATGTGTGAGTGTGTATGTGTAGGAAAAAAGAAATCTATTGGGATAATTTGTTATTGAACTGCACCCCGAAAACAGTTTAAAAATATAAAAGTCTGACTGAAAATAAAAGCGTACACATAAAAACATGCTTGCTGTACTGCAAAATACTCATCAAAGCAAGAACAGACAGGTGTAAATTATTTATCTTAATAAAAAAAACTTCTATAAGAAAATTATAGATTTACATATTAAAAAAATTATGACCATCCACCTAATAATTTAATCTGTGCAACAGTTTGTAAAAATAAATGAAATCAAGATGTGTATATAGAAAATAAGTAAATGTGTAGATAATTTAAAATGTATCAATTTTAAAAGAAAGGAGGTGTATCCCAGAAAAGAATGCAAGAAAGAGTAAAACAATGACATCTACGACAGCAATAGAACAATTTAAAAATCTCTTTCACGACAATGAAAAATAACAGTGAAAATAAAAACATTCCCAAAAGACACATGCATCGATTTGAGGATATTTTTTTTTTTTTTAAATATGTATATATATAATATCAAAAGAAAATGAAACATATTATTGTTAAATGTCATCATTGTTCTGAAAGACAACACCAAAACTTCAAGATGCATAATAATTGTCAATTGTACTCAAAGACGAAATAATCAAAATAATGAAAAAAAATGGGATAGGTTTACATTATCTTTATTTTCTTTACAAATAGTGCAAGTCAGGGCATTTCTTGTTCTAATTATTGCATTTCATACAGCATAAGATTTTTAATTTTCACTTTTCTTTTAAACATTTTTAATTTCTTCCATTTATATAAAAGTATTTCTCCAATTAGTAAGAGTAAAGATATAAAGTATCCCGACAGCAGAAATATAAATGCCGAAGCGATATCCGTAAGAGTTAAGCTTCTTTTACTGGTGTCTACATCTCGGTGTGCCATTAACTGAGGCAATTGTACTTTAAACCTGTAGTCATCAAAATACTTCTGATACAAACCAGAAGCAATTAGTTTATGTACAAACGCATCTATCACGTTTTTACAACAAAAATCTTTTCGGATTATCATTCCACCCAGATACTCATAAAAATGGTCATCTGAGATAAATTTATTTCCTGTAGAATACATTTTAACATATTCATAACTTGAAATAAAAGCAATATTTTTACTGCCGGATTCATTAAAAAATCTTTCGAAAACTTCATTATCATAACTTAAGTTATTACTCAGAAGATCTCTTCCGATTACTTGAAATATTTCATGTTTTGATCTTATTAATGCCCTATATTCAACATATTCGGGTAAAGAAATGCATTTATAATATCCTTTACTCACAGCTTGGGCCAGCTTTTCGAAGTCGGTAATTTTATTGATTGGTGGAACTACCAGAAATGAGAGAAATAGGGAATTATATGCCAAAGTCAGAAACATAGCTCCCATGATCCAAGTGAGAAATAAAAGATTTCCTGAAATGTGTAGAGGCTTCAACATTGTATTTTGTCTTAAGAAGACAGCCAAGTGATGAAGCAAAATCTTACTGAATGTGTACTTTGATTTAAAAGCAACATAACCTATTAAGAACATCGAAATGAAAGTTAATACGATACTAACCCAAACAGAAGGGGAAAATATTTCCAAAATTCTAAAAATTTGGGGTTCGTATTCTGGATTTCGAATCATAAATGTGCTATAAAACATTTGAAATGGATAAGCAAAATCTTGCTCTTGAATTAGATCCTCCTGCACAACAGATATGCGTACTAAAACGTCTATTTCATGCAGGCTTGAATTACGCCCAATCACTTGCAGGCTCCTGTTTTCGGCAATGTAATATCTGTCATCACAAAAAACAGTCTTCACCTCCTCGAATTTTTTTGAAAGTATTAAAAAATGTCTGAGTGCCTTTAGTGTTCTGAGAGAAATAAGCAGAAATTTTGACAATACATATTCAAGTCTCGCATCAGAAACTTTTGTGTGTAAAGTGCTTTCACGGAGTGGATATCCAAGTTTCACAACTTTACATATTTCCATAATTGAAGATTGTTTTTGTTTTCTTCCAAATTTTTAAATACTATTATAATATATCATGAATAATATACACATTTTTATACGGATGCAAAATATCAGTATCATTTTAAATCCAAGTGAAAAAATCCATTAAAAAGAAGTTTGTTTTTAAGAATCTTCTCAATGGGTATCTAGTATCCAATACAGTTTTTCGTTTGACGCATATAGGTCTATGGTTATAAATAATTTCTGTTTTCATAAAATCATTACAGAAATCTTCATGCGTCATAAACGTATTTGGAATATTTATTTTTAATATAAAGAAATGTTTCTTATGATCCGCATTTTTTATTTTATTTTATTTTATTTTATTTTTGTTATTTTGTAATATTCAAGCTAGTTAAAGGACAAATAATTACATAATTTTAAATTAATTTCTTCTTACATTTATATTCATGATTTCTTTCTTTTATTTTTACCAGTTTTTTATATTTTTTTTTTTTTTTCTATTTTACAAATCCTTAGTCATATGCTCGCATTCTATATCCAATGTTCAGAAGTATTGTTAAAATTTCAGAAACACTGTTAAAAGCATTGGATCCAAAATATTTAAGTAGATTGAACTTACTTGCAAATTCCCCGAATTTTTGAATACCGCTCCTTGCGTTAAAACGATTCAAATAACAGTATTTTAAAATAAATTTTAAATAATGGAAAACTGTATAGTAGTATATCACGCAATGACATATATAAACATAAAAACATAATTAACCATAACTAACCATAATAAACATATTTAAACATAATCTAAATTACGATTCTACAAAAAAAAAAAAAAAAAAAAAAAAAAAAAAAAAACATGTTCCAGTCCTTTTTTTTTTTTTTTTTTTTTTTTTTTTTTTTTTTTTCGGGTTTTACTGTGAGTAATTACTTTTATTTAAACAAATATTAAATCTGTATTGGCAATATCATTCTTAACAGTTATACTTCAATAACAGGTTTTTACAAAAATATATTTAAAAAAGAGAATATTTAAAAATTAACAAAAAAAAAGAAAAAAAATGTTGTTTTCATATTATTTTTGCTGAGCATAATAATATGTTAAAAAATATTTTGCTTCGTGTGGTCATTATTCAAATTATACGTGACATTCCGCTAAAATAAAAATTTAAAATATCGGTTATGTATGAAAAGTTTAATAAAATCGTTACTTGAAAATTTTGACACGCGAATTCCATATACTAAGAAGAATCGCTTACACATTTTAATATATATCAGTATTTTTAGAAAATTAAAGTTCTGTTTATTTTTAATCTAATACAGCAACTAATCAAAATACCTAAAATGTGTCGGTTCAGCATTGGTGAACGCAGTCCACCTTCAAATTCCATCGATATATTAAAAATTGTGCAATGTACAAATTTAAATAGGTATTATTATGCTGTATACAATAACATATTTACACGCAATATTACGTGTTCTCATTAGTAAAAAAGGTAATTTATATCCATTTACATGGTTTGCTGGTATTTTTTAAAACACAAAAATATACGTGAAACATATTCCATTTTTTATAGAAACTAATAGACTGTGGCCACCACATAACTTTCTTCTATATTTTCCTATAAAAATTCACTCAAGTATAAATGATTGATTAACATTATTATTTATTTAAACTATCTTACATGACGAATTCAGACAGTTTCTGTGGCAGAAAGGTAATGTAACATTAAACATCTAAGGAAAGTAATTTTTTTTCTCTATATGACATCTTTTTTTTTTAAATGCAATTTTTTTTCCCTTCTTCTTGTTAAAAAAGAAAAATCTATAACTTTATTTTAAATTATCGTAGACTGATTGTTCAATCCTTCGTTTTATAGGTACTGACGAGTTATTTTGAAAGATAGCCATAATGAAAATTTAACCACTTCGGGGGGACTTCCCATCCAGGTGTGTGGGGGGGAGAGAAACTCATACATATACAAAAAAGAAATTTCCCAGTTAACTATCACCATCGAAAATAAGTCTTTTTATTTTCATAAACATTATTTGAAAATAATTCTCTTTATAATAATATTTATTAATTCTCTACGAAATTTTGTCTTATACTAAAATGTTAAAAATTTAGAAAAAGCGGGATGGCATCGCCACTCCTTGGACGATTTTCACCAATGGTACATAAGCACTAATTTATGTAAACGTGCAACTACGTACCAAATTTTACGAAATTCTGCGCAATAGTTCCTGAGATGCAGTTGCTGCAAAATTTTGTCACACACAGACACAGACAGACGTTTTCTAAAAATGGTCAAATCGTGTTCTAGACATCTCAAAACGTGTAAATCCATCCAAAACCCGAAGTCGATTATTTGCACGAATCCACTACTTTCTCTTATTGAATAAAGAAGGAAGTAAAAATGTTCAATTTGTTATTCTGTTCAAAAAATTTTCATTAAAGCTGCATTTTAATACAAGAATTTCTTTGTGTGTTTGTTCTTTTAAATAACGCTTTCTTAACTACATGATTTTTCTCAATCACATACCTACTAATTTGTATTTCTTCAAAAGAAATATACACCAAAAGACCATTTTAATTATACTTGATTTTATTTTTTTTATGTGACAGATCAAATTCAAGTGTCTGTAACATAATTAAACAATACTGATATCAATTAAGCAAGAAAGTCATTTTACTCAATGGTTGTCCAATGTATGCGCAATGTTTGAACAAAAAATTCAGCAAATACGCCACAATCTCGCCTGTTGAATATTTTCCATTATTAAAAGTGTAATCGTAGCAAAATGTTATCGTTGCGTACGTTTTTGATAGCATAAATGTAATAATAAAATGTTTTTCTGGCGGTTTTATTTATTTAAACTAGCGAGCTTCGCCCGCTAGCGGGTCAGTATTTTCAAATGAATCACTAAAATTAATGAATCACTAACAGTAACTTTTAGTGTCAAGAAAAGAAATTTAAAAAAAAAAAAAAAAAAATCATTTCTGATTGGGTAAAAAGTCGGCCGGGGTCCCCACTGCCTTCGGCAGCGCTGCCCCGTGCGCTCTGCGCGCGCGTATTCCTTCCCTGACCCTTCGTGCCCCCCTCCCCCCAAAAAAAAATTCTGATCGGGTAAAAACTCACCACTGCCTTCGGCAGCGCAGACACATGCGCGCGCGAGTATACGTGTGCTGCGCGCACATATTCCTTCTCAAGTCAAATTTTTATTCTTAGGAAAAGAAAATTTAAAAAATCCTTTCTCATCGGGTACAAAGTCGGACCGGGTCCTCACTGCCTATGGCAGCGCAGTCGCGTGCGCTCAAGTTAAGGAATACACGCGCTGCGCGCGCGTATTCCTTCCCTGACCTTTCGTGCCCCCTAAAAAAAATCATTTCTGATCGGGTAAAAACTCACACCGTGTCCCCACTGCTCTCGGCAGCGCAGACCCATGCGCGCTGCACGCGCACGTGTGAAGGTATACGCGCGCTACGCGCACATATTCCTTCTCAAATAAAATTTTTATTCTTAAGAAAAGAAAATTTAAAAAAAAAATCATTTCTCATCGATTAAAAGGTCGGACACGGTCCACAATGCCTTCGGCAGCGCTGTCCCGTGCGCGCGGTGCACGCCTATGTCTTCCCCACCCTTTCAGCCCTTCCTAATTAACCTACATATACCAATTTTAAACTGTCTAACTGAATTAGCTGATATGCAAAAGAAAACCTAATCGGGACACCTCAAAACGTGCAAATCTGGTTAAAACATTCGATAATATAAAAGAACTTTAAAATATCTTTCGAATGATGTATTAGAAATAATTTTATCATAATTAGAAATTGAAATATTGAAATTTTAAAATATTACAGCACCATCTGGCGGTAGAAATTTCTGTAATCTACTATTCGATTCAAATCAACAAAGCTATCTAATGATGTATTACTTATGAAATTATTTTAATTAGTAGCTGAGATACAAATGAAAACCGATTCAGGAGACCTCAAAACGTGTAAATGAAGCGAAATCTTGAATCCCACTTTCGATAATATAAAAGTACTTTAAAATATCTTTCGAATGATGGATTAAAAATAATTTAATCATAGTTAGAATTTGAAATACGCGAATTAGAATTTGCAATTAAATTGTACATTTTTTATTTATTCTCGAAACCCGATGAAATTTGAACTGCAACTTCGTCTTGTGATGTTAAAAGTTTGTAGCAAGTTTGAAATAATTTTGAAGAAAATTGAAGCATTTTGAAAGTTGCAATTTTTATTTCCATTACAAAATCAGTAAAGCAGGAAGTAAAATCTATTTATTCTTTCGCCCGGCGCCATGGTAACCGAAATACGTCTATTGCGAAATTAATAAAACTCTTGTGATTTGTTGCCACCTTTTTTTTCATACTTTAGTTAATTTTAAAAAATCTAATTGCCCTATCGATAAGCTATTTAAACCGGCGGACAGACCCGCATAATATACACGAACGCGCGAACGGCGTTCGCGGAAAATTTTCCGCGGATGGTAACCGAAAAAAATTTGCTGATTTTACGGAAAATTTTCTGCAAACAGTTATCGTGGAAAAATTGTACGGCTACGTACTGGTCTTGCGGTTGAAACTTATCACACCACATACTTTTTTTGGCTTTTACATCACAATCTGCGTGTGTCTACTTTTAAAAAGTCCTCGCGCGCGAACCTCCAGACCGGCGCACCAACAGTGTCCGTGACGTCACCGCCCACGCGCGGTCCGCGGCGAACGACGGCACCGTGAAAGGAGCGCACAGGAAGCCGGCAGAGAGTGAAGGAAGACCGGGAGAAATAACGCACGCTGACCGTCAATCTGAGGTACGGCGCGATCCTACGAAAAACAAAAACGGATTGTTCTGAAATTTATTCTATATGATTAATTAGTCCAAAAAAGGAATTGCCGGATATCATGTTGAATTTAAACAAAATAATTTCACTTTTAATTGAATTTGGAAAACAGTTCTTACGAATTAATTTTGAATATAAAAGTTTAGATTTTAGCTATTAATTGAAGTAAAGTTTAAAAAAATAAAAAGCTATTAATTGAAGTACAGTTTAAAAAAATAAAACTGTCGACTGATTTTACGTTTGCGATGACGTCATAGTTTCTCCTGCGTTCGTTTTTTGATAGTTTATGAATTTCAAATTTCTTTGTTTATCTCTGCCGACTTGCGCGGATTTCAGACGTTGGCGGATTTTAGATCGGCGGATTTTCCGCGCTCGACTGTATATATATATATATATTTATTTTTTTTCTTTCCCCCCCCCCTTTTTTTTTTTTTTTTCTTCCTATTTTGGTTTTACAGTAGACTCTGAAATCTAAAAGATTTATGTATCACAGGCAACTCGGTTCTCAACTGTCAAAAGAGAATTTTTTTTTTTTTTTTTTTTTTTTTTTTTTTTCTTGCAGAAAAATTTTGCTTTAGATTTTGTGTTTTCGGAAAGTTTTTCATTTTATCTGAGTCTGCCGGCGGATTCAGAAAAATCGGACCTTTCATTTGATATCTTATTTGTAACAATACGACTGATATTTCTAATTTATTTTCCACTTTTTCCGTAAAATTGTCCTTTTTAAGCATTTAATCATGAATTTTGGGTCATTTTTCGGTAGATATGGGTTGACATTTTAATTAATATCCCTGCTAATTAGGGTCGCATCGCTTAGCGAATTATCGCGATGTCGAGATGAAGAAATTCTGCGTCTGTCGACACCGGTTTCGAGGCGCTGCGACCATTAGCGCCGGAGCTTTAGCGGTCACAAGGCATTTCTCACAGACAGACAGACAGACAGGTGCGCATAGATTTTAATAGTATAAGGAGACTAGCGAGCTTCGCCCGCTAGCGGGTCAGTATTTTTAAATGAATCACTATAATGACTGAATTCTCAAAATCTCTCAATCACTAAAATTAATGAATCACTAACAGTAACTTTCAGTCTTAAGAAAAGAAATTGAAAAAAAAAATCATTTCTGATTGGGTAAATGTCGACCCGTGTCTCCACTGCCTTCGGCAGCGCACTCCCGTGCGTGCGCAGCGCTCACAACTTAAGGGATACACGCGCTGTGCGCATATTCCGTCCCTGACCCTTCATGCCTCTTAACAAAAAAAAAAAAAAAATCTGATCGGGTAAAAACTCCCACAGGGTCCCCACTGCCTCTGGCAGCGCAGACCCATGCGCGCTGCGCACGCACGTGTGAAGATATACGAGCGCTGCGCGCACATATTCCTTCTCAATTCAAATTTTTATTCTTAAGGAAATTTAAAAAATCATTTCTCATCGGTACAAATTCGGACCGGGTCCCCACTGCCTTCGGCAGCGCAGTCCCGTGCGCGTTGCGCGCGCACAAGTTAAAGGATACACGCACTGCGCGAGCGTTTTCCTTCCCTGACACTTCGTGCCCCCTAAAAAAAATCATTTCTGATCGGGTAAAAACTCACACTGGATCCCCACTGCCTTCGGCAGCACAGACTTTTTCGGGAGAACAAAGTAGGCACGAGTGCTGCAGTCAAAGCAGCAACGCACAAAACTGTTCATAATGAAAAGCAAAACTATATAAAGTCGAATGTACAGATAAACATTAGTGTGAGTAGAATTATAAAAGAAAATAAGAAAATTAATTAATTAATTAATTAATAAGATTAAAAAACATGACAAAATCTAAAAATCTAAAAAATATCAGAAATAAACGGAAATTCAAGTTACATGAGTAATTTCCAAGCATCAGAGAAGAATGGAGTGGAAGAAATATCCTAAACAAGATTTTTCGAATTTTTAGATATGTGAAATGCTTCATGGTTATCCAATTGGAAGGACAGACAGGAGATGAAATTATGTTAGTTATGGAAAAATCAAAACGATGAACATGAGCCCAGCAAAGGGAAGCAATAGAAGATTTGGAAGTCTCTTCATTACGAACATTCCGACGGTGCTCATTTATTCTGTACCTCAAACTCCTCCTGATTTGACCATTATAACCTAAATTGCACGACGAACACGGGATTAAATAAATGCCAGAGCGGTTTTCGGTGGGAATGGGATCTTTAAGAGAAGATAATTTAATTTTTTTGACGGGTTTGTAAAGGACTTTAAAACCAAGTGGTGAAAGAATTTTAGAGATTTTAAAAGAGAGTGAAGAATAAAAAGGTAAAGCAACTGGGATGAAACTGTAATCGTTCAATTTGGGAACAGAACGTTTAGGATTTTTAAATTTATATAAATCTTTATCGATAATAGAGGGTTTATAGCCACGAGAGGAAGCAAGAGATTTTAAATAATTTCTTTCCAAAGTTTGGTCGGATCAGAACAAATGTGTAAAGCACGAAAAGCGTAAGTATAAAAAGCAGACATTTTCTGTTGAGGGGCGTGGTTAGAGAGAGCATGGGGCGGAAGAGAGACATAGAATGGTTTCCTAAAAACAGTAGTTGAGAAACGATCCTTGTCTTTATTCATAAAAACGCCAATAAAAGACAAAGAGCAATCCTTTTCAATCTCGAAAATAAATTGAATGCCAAATCGGAATGCCGAATCGGATTGACCAAAAAATGTAAACTGGAAAAATCGACGTCAGGGGAAACAAAAACGAAAGTGTCATCCACATACCTAAACCAGTGAGGAAATTTATATACACCGAAGAGTTTTTCTTCAAAATAGTGCATATAAATGTCGCAAAGCAAAGGAGAGTGAGCACTGCCCATTGCCATACCCTCATTTTGGTAAGTACCATTAAAGATGAAGGCAGTTTGCCTGAACCACAAATGGACTAAATTCACAAGCTGCTTAGTTTCAATAGAAGAATAATGGAATTCACGTAGTCTTTTCTCTAAACAAACCAGATCACTTTGAACCGGAACATTAGTAAAAAGTGATTTGACATCCAAAAAAGACATAATATAGTTAGAGGGAGAGATGCATTTCAGTTTGTCCACAGAGACATACGAGTTTTTTTGCAGTATGAAGATCAGCAGTAGTTAGATGAGAAAGAGATCTTGAAAGAAATCGAGCAAGATTATAAGAATCCGTACCAATGTTAGACACAATAGGCCAAAAGCAGAGTGTGGGCTTATGTTCTTTCGGAAGTGCATAGAAACGAGCACAGTTAGCAACCGAAGGAATTACCAAGCGTTTTGTACGATCTTTAAGAATAACAGAATTTTTAATGTGTTATTTAACTTGATCAAGATAATTATTAGATGGATCTTTCTTTTCAATTTAGGTTATATTGGTCAAACAAGGAGGCGTTTTAAGTACAGAATAAATGAGCGTCATCGGAATGTTCTTAATGAAAAGACTTCCAAAATTTTCTATTGCTGCCCACTGCTGAGCTCATGGTCATATTTTTGATTTTTCCAAAACTAACATAATTTCACCCTCTGTCTATTCTTCCCATTTGGATATCCATAAAGCATTTCACAAATCTTGTTAATGATATTTATTCCACTCCGTTCTTCTCTGATGCTTGGAAATTACTCACGTAACTTGGATTTCCGTTTAATTTTGATATTTTTTAGATTTAAAATTTTTTTCATATTTTTTAATCTTATTGTTTTATTTATTCATTTTCTTATTTTATTTTATAATTCTACTCACACCAGTATTTATATTTACATTCAAATTTATATAATTTTTCTTTTCATTATAAACAATTTTGTGCGTTGCCGCTTTGACTGCAGCACTCATGCCTAATTTGTTCGCCTGAAGAAGGGTCGTGTGCTCTTTCTACCCGAAACAATCGTTGCGAGATTATTGCATTAATATGGTGTTTATTCAAAGTTTTGTAAGTAATAATTTAAAACACCAGTTTTGTGGTGCTTTTTTATTAATATACACTCATGTGCACTTTAATATACACCGGACATAGACGTGCTCGGACAGTCACGAAGTGTCATTGTGCACCTCGCAGCCCAACTTTCCAATTTTTGATTTTTTTTTTTTTTTAACTATTATTATTATTAACAAAAATATGAAAATGAGATGTGTTGAGTTGGATAAATGGAGTCACTAGTCGAGTACAACGTTGGATAGTGGTGGTTTCGGTAACAATACACGGTTGAGTAAAAATAAGTTTTGTTGGAAATTTTAAGGATATCGAGTATTAGATGATGGTTTCGGTGGAACTGTCAGACTGAACATAGGTGTATCGTGTTGGAAGTGTCAGAGTCAACAGTTGGATCCAGTGTTACATGGCAATTGTTTCGGCGAACATTAGTGCCAGGTTGACCACAAAAGTGTTGGATTGAGGTAAAAGAAGGTGGATGTTCATATGAATGTTGGTAATTTTAGGGTGAGTATTTTATGGAAAATTAAGTGAATCGTTTCATAAACGATTTATGTATAAATAATACAACATGTCCCTCTCTCTCTGTGTGTGTATTTGGATAGCGTAATGCAAAGACGGGACAGTCACCTGATTCGACACGAAGATACCCCCGAGGTGTCTTTTTGCACCTCGAGGCCCAATTTTCGAATAGGTGAACGTCAATCAAATGTTCTGCAGAAGTCTTTTGTTTTCTAATCTTTATCCATCTGCAATATAAATGATAATATTGATTTTAAACTTGCTTCATAGATTCTAGATGTAGAGTTGAAAGAATTTAATATTTCTTATTGTATAATTATTTTTGTTCTTCACCCCCCCCCCCCTTTCCCCTTCTTTGGATAGTAATCAATTCTAGAAACAATAAAGCAATAGAAGTGCTCAATATTTCTGACATATGTAATTATTTTTAGTCCTTATTGCTGAATTTAATGAATCTGTTTTTTTTTCCTCAATTAAATTAAATATTTATTTATCATGTTTATACCAATTGCGTAAATCTGAGGGGGAAAATGAAGAATGGATTTTTCAGGTAGGAAAATGTTTTCCAAAATAATTTAAGAAAAATAATACTCAGTTGGTTTTATGCACATTTGAAACTGATAATCAGATATTGCTTTATATACATACATATATATATATATATATATATATATATATATATATATATATATATATATATACGTATAATTAATGCACATACACAAAAATTATATTCTATATTTGTTTACAAAATTTGTTTTTCCTTTGGTATGGAATTTTAATAAGGTTTTATGTGGATATAAAAGTTATTGCAGTTGTATTAAAGATTTTTTTTTTATGTTAATGAAAAAAATCTTCAAAATGCTTAATGTAGTTAAAAACTATATGTATAAATGCTTATATCATCAATTTATTGAAAGTGACTTTATCAATGCTCAACTAATCAACCATCCAATCATGCTAGCAAAAAATTTTCAGCTAATTTCTAATTTTAGCAATTACATGTCTAATTTGGGGTGGGAAAAACAGCTAAAGGAAATTAAAAATGCTTAATGGAAAATATTTGACAGCTGCTTAGTGACTGCATTTCTTTCTACACTATCAGATATCAATTCTCTTTCTTATTTTATTTACTTTTTTTTTTAATTATATACTTTAACTTGACTAAGTTTCTTAGTCTATTCTTAAATAAATTTCTTACGGATTCTGTTTTGTAGTTATTTATATGTTGAAGAGGTATAATTTCATTTGAAACTTTTATGTATTTAGTATAATTAATCTATAGTAAAACATTTTTATATATTGCTTCGAAATATTAAAAGTTTAAAACTGTATTGTTTAACACATTTTTTTTTTAACCAATTTTAGGCGGTTATATGGCAGATGCGTACAAGACATTTCCGTACAAGCTTAAATTAGTGACACTTGCGTACAAGTCCAGGTGTTCCAAATGTTATAGATATGTTTTCAAAAATCAAGTGACACTTCCGTACAAAATTTGTTTCGTTGTATTTTTGGTTTGTAACACAAAGGGGTTGTATCTATATGTTAAACTTGAAGAGAAATATACTTATATGAATATGTGAATTTTCTCTTATGCATGTAGTCTTACGACTGACAAAGTTATGAGCTTAACGCATATAAAAGTTGCAAGCTATAATAGCCGTAGTATTTTCGGAAATAACATTCAATTATTTATTCACTGAGTCAAGACCAATAAAGGTCCTTATAAATGCTATTAAGGTCTTTAAAAATATTTTTATTTCTTAAATACTTTTTTGTTTTATAACAAGTATGAATTTTTTTGTCTGCCAATAAAGAAAAAAAAAGTTAAAAGAACGATCTCTCTTCTTTATCAATAACGAATTGAGTCATATATCAATTCCTGAAATTATTTGTCGTTCACCTATATGCCTCTCTTTCTCCCCCTCCTCAAAAAAAAAGGAAAGAAAAAGAAAGAAAGGAAAAGGTTTTAATGTTTGCATCATATGGATACAATCCCTTCATGCAATGATCCTCAAATAAAGCGAAAGAAATGTTGTACGCAAGTGCTACTAGATTTTTTGAAAACATACCTGTAATATTTAAACCACCTGGACATGTACGCAAGTGCCATTGTTTTCAGCTTGTACGCATCTGTCACAACACCTTTTAGGCCAAGCATAGAAATTTTATAAAATGTGGCATTATTTCCATTGAAATATGCTTAAATTACATTGATTAAGACACACAAAAAATGTTTCGTGCATGAAAAATGATATTTTAGTTAAGAAATAAAATGGTGCAAATTTAAATAAAAGATAAATTAAAATGAAAATTTCTAAAATTTTTATTACATTTGTTTTATTTTTATTCTATTTACAGAACTTGCAACATTAATCCTTTATAAAAACATATTCTTAATCTCAATTGGTATAATTATACATTTTCAAAAAGTCGAATTTGTCGATAATCATTTCAAGTTAGAACACTTGCGTATTTTGAAAATTTCTCAAGGGAAAGTGTTTGCTCCAATTTAATTACGAATATTTTATAGATGTCTTAAGAACACTTAAAAATATCAGAAAAATAAAATTAGTGAAAAATATACGTCACAGTGTTAATAAAAAAATACTTATTGAAAGGGTGCGTTTAAGCACCTTTGGCTGAAAATGGGTTAAAAATAAAGAAGAAAAATCTTCCCTTTTTTGTGAAACCTTCTGGTTTTTCAACAAAAATCTTCCCTTTTTTTATTAAAATTGGTTGGCAAGTCTCCATTTCCCATCATATCTCAATGAAAAAAAAAAAAAAAGATATTCAAAAGCCCGACGGTATTTTGGATATTGAAAAATCAGCCGGATATCCGGTCCATCCCTATTTAAAATAAATTTTAAATAATTGAAGACTGTGTAGTAGTACATCAGTCTTTATAATATTTTAAACATGCATTAAAATACAATTATTAAAAAAAAAAAAAAGAATACAGCATATAATTAATAAAATTATAATTTTAAAAAACTAAAGAGCATGCTTTTATTGAAATTTGAACTACAAAGAACAGAATAATTTTAAATGTAATTTTTTTATTGGATAACGCTAAGACATCCCACAAATGAATGTAACCTAATCCTTGAAATAAGCTTCGAATTAGAATAAAATATAGATAAAAATGCAGATAAATATATCGTACTTTCAAAGAAAAAATAAAAGCCTCGGGTGCTCTTTCTTATATAATTACTCTGTAAATAGTCACGATCCAAAATTTATAGCAATTGAAGTCGAGCACCCCACGTTTTTATTTTTTCTTGCAAGATTCTTTTAAATTGCAAGATTCCGTTACATACATTAATAGTTACATCATATCAAGTGGATAAAAACATGTTAAAAAATCTACAAATTAACTGAATAAATAATGAATGAATGAGAAATAAGTAATTTAGAATTAAACAAAAACCATTTAAAAAAAATTCTACCTGACTAGGCTCGAACGTTTGACTTTTGGGTCCGCAGCCCAGCGCTTTACCTCTCAGCGAATTTCGTATACTACAAAGAACCGCTTATACAGTTTAATATATATCAATATTTTTAACAAATAAAAGATTTTTTTTTTAATCTAATTTAGCAACTAATTAAAATATGTAAAATGTTTCGCTGTAAACTTCAGCATTGGTGAACGCAATCAATCTTCAAATTCCACCTATATATAAAAGGTTGCTCAATGCACAAATTTAAATATGTATTATTATACTATATACAATAAAATATTTACAAACAATATTCCGTGTTGTCATTGGTCAAAAGAACATAGTTATATCAATTTACATATTTTGCTGATATTTTTTAAAACACAAAAGTGTATGTCAAGCATATTGCATTTTTTATAGAAACTAATAGGCTGTGGCCACCTCATAACTTTTTTCTATATTTTCCTATAAAAATTCACTCATTATAAATAATTTTTTAACATTATTATTTATTAAAATTATAATGAATGCAGACAATTTCTATTCTAGAGAAGTTATGTAACACTAAGCGTTCAAAAAGAAATCTCTATAAAATATGCATTTTTTTTTTTTTTTTTTTTTTTTTTGGGGGGGGGGGGGGGGGAGGGGGGGGTTAAAAATTCTCTAACTTTATTTTAATTTATTGCAGATCGATTGTTCAACCATTCGTTTTAAAGTTATTGGCGAATTCTTCTGAAAGAAAGCGATAATGAAAATTTAACAACCTCGAGATATACCAAACTCCTATATATACCAAAAAAAAAATTCCCAGTTGACTGTCACTACTGAAAATATATTTTTTTAATTACATAAGCCTTATTTAAAAATCACTTTCTTTAAAAACATCACTACGAAATTTTGTTTTATGCTGCAATGTTAAAAATTTAGAAAAAGAGGTGTGGCAACACCACGCCTTGGATGATTTTCATAAAAGGTTCATAGGCACTAATTTATGTCAACGTGCAACTACGTATCAAATTTTACGAAATTCTCCACTGTAGTTCCTGAGATACAAATGCTGCACAATTTTGCCACACACACAGACAAACATTTTCTAAAGATGGTCAAATCGTGTTCTAGACCTCTCAAAGCGTGTAAATCCATCAAAATCCCGAGGCTGAAAATTTTTACTAATCCAATAGTTTCTTCTATTGAATACAGACGAATGAAAAAATATTCAATTTTTCATTCTATCGAAATATTTTTCATTAAGACCGCAAGCTAATATGAAAATTTCTTTTCGCATATGTTCTTTTAAATAACACTTACTTAGCTATATAATTTCTCTCAATCACATACATTTAAATTTGTATTTCTTCAAAAGAAATATGCATCAAAAGACTATTTTAATTATACTTGATTTTTTTTTCTATGTGATAGATAAAGGACATGGTAGCAAAATGAACTAAGTGAAGTTTTTATATAAATTAAAGTTTTTGTAACATAATTAAACAATACTTGCATGAATTAAGCAAGTCAATTTAGGCAATGTATTCCCAAAGTTTGAATAAAAAATTCAACAAATACGACAAAATTTCACCCGTTGAATATTTTCTATTATTAAAAGTGTAATCGTAGCAAAATGTTATCGTTACTTGCGTTTTGGTACCAGAAATGTAATAGTAAAATGTTTTTCTGGCAGTTTTATTTATTTAAATTACTAGAAATTTCTACCATTTCACTTATTTATCTAAGTATGTTAACCTTAAAGCAAAAATCACTATGCTTATCATATACGTCAGTAAGTATTTTATTAATACTAGTTTAATTTTTTAGTGAAGAAGTTAATGTAATTATTAAGATGACCATTTTTAATAAATTTTAAACTAGTGGGATAGCTACAATTAAAGTCATCAAGATTTCTATTAACATATGAAATATTTATAATATCATCAATGTATATAAAAATTGAAGCTCGTTAAATTTAAAATAATATTTATCAAAATACAGATATAGATCAGCAAGTATACTTGAACTAGATTCGCCTTGAGGGATGCCAACTCTTTGAAGATAAATTTGGTACCTATGCATTATATAATTATTATTAATTATTTTTTTTAAGTAATTTTAATTTAAATTTATAAAATTTTGACTATATTTTAATCTTAAAATTTTAAAGTAATTTTAAAGAATTTTAAAATAATTTGAATAAAAAAACTTAGAAATTTGTAATTTATCCGTATGAATTAATCACATGACAAAGGTCTCAGGGTATATTATTGTATAAGTTAAGTTCTGGTAATCAAGTCTGGCACATTAAGTTTGGCCACCGCACTTTAGAATGTAGAAATTGAGGGGGGGGGGGGACTAAAAATCCATAGAAAAAGCATGGGATGAAAACCAAAAAAAAAGCACATTGTCAAGTGTGTTTAAAAAAAAAAAACTTACACCGGAAGTAATAAAAGGACGAAATTGACTAGAAAAAGACATCGAGGAACGGGAGGAACGATTGGAGCCTTAAACCTATCGTCGAGGGTTTAAATGTTTAAAACGCCTCGCTTATTATGTGACTATACGTATACTATTCACATTTTAAATAATTTTGAGATGATCAATTAAGTGATAGCTTTTTTTAGACAATGAATGTTATCAGTTTTAATGGTAAGCGAATAAATTTGATTTAAAATATTGAGAAATATTTTTCTCGTGTGGTTATTACAAGTACCACATCCAATTGAAAAAGTGAAGAATTTAATAGTTGTATTATGGAGCTTAGGTAATGGTACCAAATATAGACAATTAAATTTTTCAATAAGGGGATTAAGATGTTAAAAAAAAAATTTAAAAAAAAAAAAAAAAAAAAAAACAGAATACCGTGATTATTATTTTTGGTATTACGAGAAATTATCTCAAAATTATCATGTCTTTATAGAGAGGTATTTAATATTATATTATGATAATATGACTTGCACATATAATGAAATAATTGTTTGCAGATTTATAAACATAAAAAATGGCAAAATTTTGTTGTACTCTTATTTTCTGAAATAGCAGGTTTTTTTTTTTTTTTTTTTTTTTTTTAAACACGTAAATAAAGATGACTAAATTTTTAAAGCAATATAAAATTGATTAAGAATTAATTGTTTCCATTGGGAGGAGTCAGCTCTAGATTTGTTATCGTAAATAGATGTTTTATAAATAAATAGGTCTATATCATTAAAAAACAGCATAAATATGTGTAAGACTAATTTTAGAAGGAAGTTTATATTTGGTACCATATCTCATAAATAAGGATCATTAACAACATTGAAATTACCAGTAATTATGTGTCCATGGTCAAAACTCGCATTTTTATTTTTTATTTATTTATTTATTTTTATTTATTTATTTATTTTTTAGAAGGATCATTGCATCTACATGTGTAAATATCATTAGACGAAGAATTTTTTTAAAATAAATTATAATTTAAGATTTTTCCGTCAAATTAAATTTGTTATTTAAAAGTATGCGATATTGGTAAATTACTAACTGGAAACAGGTTTTATCATTGATAATAGAATTAATTTTCTTTCAAATAGGATTTGAAAAGTTATCATTATTATGATTTAATTGATTAAGTTTTACTATTTCAATTTAGATGAAATTGTTAGATTTTTGTCATAATAATAACATTTAAAAAAAAAAAAAACAGAATTTTTTTTATTGAAATTAAGTTTTAGTAATGAGAGAACAAGAAAAATTCTCTCTTTTTTTCCTACATTAATACTTTAAAAATTTTACAAGAACTGATGATGAAACTTTAGAAGTTCTGAAATTTCTTACTTTTTCTAATTTGTACTCTTTTTAGCCCTTTCCCTGCCACTGACGAGATATCTCGTCAGTCGTCTACTTGGTACATCTCACCACTGACGAAATCACTCGTTTCCAGTGTTTGCTCAATTCTTACCCATGATGTCACCAGTGATGTCACTCGATGTCCCCAGCAGTGTCACAAATAAGCCACGCCCTTAACTAGTGATTAGATATAAAAACAGGCAACAGATTGCTGGCAATATTGGGGGCAGTGAAAGGCTTTATTATTATTATTATTATTATTTTTTAACGCTGTTTTTTTTTTTTTTTTTTTTTTTTTTTTTATATATCTAAATGCGTCTATTGCTATGCATTTTAACGTATACATTCTAATGCTTCACATTTTATTTTCAGATTATAAAATCTATTCAGAAAATCCGTAACCATTTCTAAATTATTTATAAGTTGTATCGTACTTTTTAATACTGCATTTTAAAATTACACTATATTTTATTATTGTTATAACTGGTAGCATTTATATGGCGTGAAATGTAAAAATCAAATCAAATAAATAAAAATCCATTTTTAAATACTGTAATTGCTGTTACATTTGTAATTACTGTTACAAAAAATTAAATGATTCTCCCTCAACTATAAGAAAAATAATTTTTGCTTTTGATAAAAAACTCAGTATAAATAGAAACAGTTTTAATTTTCCATACCTTTTTATTAATGTTAAATTTCCTGAAAATCCCATTAAATTTCGTTTCGTTACTTGTGGAAATTTTAGTTACAAAGCCAGTAAAAAACATTTTTATTTACTCAGTAGTATCTTGAATACTTTGGAAACTGACGGTAACTGTCATGTAGTTAAAAATAACTACCAGATATTAAAATATTTTAAAGAAAACTCAGAAGATATATTAACAATTAATACCTATGACATTGAAAACCTTTTTGGTAGTATTCCACTTCATTTAGTTTTAGAAATTTTTGAAAAAAATCTGTGAGAAACTTTATTGGAATAACCTTATTAAATTTTGTATCTTTGAAAATATTTTATTTAATGGTATGGATTACTTTTTATAATTCCATGGTATCCCGATGGGAACCACTTACTCGAGTGCCTTCGCCAACCTTTTTCTGTGTATGTTTCAGAGAAAATTTTATAATATTAAGTTTTGATTCAATAATGATAAGTGATGATGATAATGATAAGTGATTGATATATTGATGACGTAATAGCAATAAACTGTGAAAAATTTGCGAAATATGCTGCTGAAATCTAACCCTCCGACCTTATCTTAAACCAAACTGACACTGAAGATAAAACTACTTTCCTCTATTTAAAAATTTAAAAAAATGAGTAAAAACTTATTAATTGGTATTTATGATAAAAGGCAGGAACTTTGCTTTAAAGTTTGCAATCATACGAATTATTTTTCCTGTATTAGTAATAAAGTTTTAAAAAATATTATGTTTACCCAAATTAACAGAATTTGCAATAACCACTTAGGCCTGAATTTAGCTCTGGAAAATCTCAAAAACATTTTAACTATCAATCATTATCCTGTTTTCCTACTCGATAAATATTTCAATCTTCTTGAATATAATCTAGCTTACTCTCTACTTATCGTCTCCGAAAGCCAGAGTCAATGTTAGTCTATGGGAAATTTTGCACAGTTATAACTAATTAACTAATACATATACTGAAATTTCGTTTTCACATTCAGAAAATTCACAACGGCTAAACATGTTATCGCTTTCTAAAAAGTGATTTTTTTTTTTAATTTAATTTCATTTTTAAGCTCAAAAATGCAAAATTTCACATTGTAAAAATTCGCATTTTCCAACCTCAAAATAAAATATTAAAATTTAAAAAATCAATTTTTAGAAAGCGATAAATTGTTTAATAGTTGTGAATTTTTTGAATAAGAAAATGGAATTAAATATATGTACTAATTAATGAGTTCTAATGGGGCAAAATACCCCATAGAATAACATTGGCTTTAGCTTTCGGGGACAATAATCTCGGGCGATATTTAAGAACTGGTAAGTGGCCC
This sequence comes from Salticus scenicus, assembly GCA_963930645.1. NCBI lineage: Eukaryota > Metazoa > Arthropoda > Arachnida > Araneae > Salticidae > Salticus > Salticus scenicus. Next base: position 238,309,241 of record OZ005661.1, read on the forward strand.
TAGCAGCAGAAGAGGGTTCGCTCGTTTTGATGCATGTGAGTGCGTGTGTGGGAGGAGTAGGAGTTCAATGTTTTTCAATCTCTTTGTCATATAAATTTGTCCTTATATATTTATATATTTATATGTTTTTTTTTTTTTTTTTTTTTTTTTTTTTATCGATATGTTTGCTATTGTACTTTATTTATAAATTTAATTACTTTTTTAATGCTTTATTTTAATTGTAATCTTGAATTCGTTTGCTATATATATTTGCTTTCATCTATGAGAACGCGGGGGCTAGAAACGTATTGTTTGGCTAAAAAGCACACGTTTCTTCAGAAACTTCTTATTTTCCATTCGTTACATGGAGAGCTCTCCTGAAAAAGGCCCCCATATGTTTTGGAATTACTTTACATTTATTATCAGTTTGTCTGTTTATTTCATTTTTATATTTCCTTTTGCTGCATTTGTGCATTGGTTTATAAATACTCTGTTTCACGTTTTTTATAAAAAAAAAAAAAAAAAAAAAAATCAAGTTTTATTTTTACTGATTTTCAAGATTTATTTTATATACATATATATGTAAACTAAGCGACAAAAAAAAAAAAAAAAAAAAAAAAAGCCGCACTTGGATATTTTCCTTTTTGCCTTCTACAACCGCCACTTGTATCGTTTAAAAAGCAAATTTTCGAACAGATTTTATTATGTTGTCCTCCTCATACACTTTAGCTTTGAGCCCAGTGTTAAAAACAAAATGCATTTGTCAGGAAAATTGTAATTTTAGAAACTATTTCAAAAATGGTAAGAATAAGGCAGTTAATGATACCACAAAAAGTATTAATTTTTGAAGGAAAATCAAAAAATATTTTAATACGTGAGATGCAAAATAATTAAATGTTAACGAAAGATTGGTAAAAGGGTTTTTAGTAAGATATAAAATTTTTTGGCCGTTTAAACTCGAAATTTAGTTTTAGGCGGCCATGTTGCTCATCCAAGCGAGATGACCGTAAGTTAAAAAGCCATTGCTTATAAAATCGGTTTGTATTACATTTAGAACATAAAAGAGATTCAGAAAAAGTGTTTAGCAGCATAATTTCTATAACTAAAGTGCAACAACTATTAAACAAAGCAGGTTTAAATGACAGAAAATTTGAAAAAATTCCATTCTTAGTGAAGAGAATTTGGAAAGCAAGACCTCAGATGGCTAAAAAAATTAAAAAATGATTAATTAATTATTGGGCTGAACTGGTTCTCTCTGATGAATCAAGTTTAACTTATTTCGAGCTGAAGAAAACAAACAGATCTGACAACGAAAATTTCACCAACTTAATGAAAATCGCACTTTTAAAACAGTGACGCATTGTCCGTACATTATGGTATGGAGGTGCATAACTTTTCAAACAGTCGGGCAAATTTTTATACTCAAGGGATCAATTAACTCGAAATAAAACACAATCTTCATAAAAGTGGTGCCTGAACGACTATTTTGGAGGTATCTTGGACATTTCCGTAAAAAGCATTTCAAGATGATAATTCACCTTACTACACGGCGCGCCGTGTAGTGAGGTGCATTACCAGAGACGACGCGGTGTCTCCTTACGTAATTTCTTAGAAAATTTCTTGCGTAATAGGGAAAAAAGACAATCATTCCTGAATTCAGTGCATCAAAGCACGTTAAAAACACCGAACGCAGTAAAAAAAAAAAAAAATAAATAAATAAATGAAAAGTACGATTTTGCAGGCCTGTGTAATAATAAAGATTTATAACGTTCATTATAGCTTTAACCCTTTGTATCCCAAAGGGACTTTAAACTTCCATCAAAAAAATTCCTCAATATAGCCTAAATTTACTACAGGATTTCATTGGAACTTCAAAGTCCTTACAGTGGAACTTTAAGGTATCCCTATAGTTAAGCTATATTTTAAGGAAATTTAATATAAGATGTTTCTCATGCAGCAAAGAAATATAATAAAAATGTTTCAAACTGTTTTTCCAAAAAATAAGGTAATTTGTGATGCAAAGGGTGAAGTAAATTTACTGTCTGAAATATTTTTTATTTTATTTTTTAATGTTTATAATTCGTATTTTAATTAATTACAATATGTATTTCTTCCAAAACTTTGATATTTTTATTTATTGAAAAGTTATGATTTTTAATGGCATCGGTGGTTATATTAAACATAAATAAACACCTGTCATTTGCTTTGTTAGCTATATTAATTCGTATCTGGTATTGCTACTATTTAAGAAAAAATATTTATATATATTACCGTTGAAATAAAATTATAACTAAATATAAGATTTATTGTTTTATGGAGGGGAAAAATTGGGAATGAAAGGGTTAACCCCTTAACGCGCGCTGTCCTCGCTGCGAGGACGCAAAATTTAAGATCCAGCTACAAAAATTCATCCCGGAAATTTTTTAGCAAAAATTTACGTTTATAACATATCAGAAAAGGCCGGGTTTTTTAACCTTAAAATTTAAAATTTCTTTTAGTTTAATTTAGTTCATGAATTCCGGTGGCAGTATAATTTAAATGATCCGAATTATCTTGCGCCGCAAAGGGTTAAATGAAAATAGGAATCTTAAAAAATCTCAATAGATGGCAGCACTAAACAATTTTTAGATATCAAACATTTCAATTTCATAATAATTTATGACATTGCTGCCTGCTATATTTTATGGCATATAAAGATATAAACCTCTGATGCTTATGTCGACTATTCAGTCACAACTGATCCAGTCAGGGCTTTCTTAATCTTAACATCTAGAAAGTCTTAGTCCAGTTCACAGATAAAGAGATATTTTTATATTTATATCTGGCTTGGTCTAAAACCGGAGTTGAACTCTCGAAATGTCGTATCCTATACAAGCAGAATCCCGCAAAATGAACTAAATCAGATAGTTTATTTTATGAAACACCGTTCAAGGCATAGTTAGTTATTTACCATTGTCTGAATAATGGTATGTCCTTATTAAAGACCTTGGCTAAGCTTTACTATAAGGCACCCATTGACGATTTCTGACAGTGTGATGCGATTCAGTGGATCGACTCTTTTTAATGTATCGGAACTTTGATTAACCGTCTCGTAATTTTTTCTTTTTGCACCGACCATTCGTGTGTGCTTATCGTAATGCGGCCCAGCTGAATGATTTTTTTTTTTAGTGTGTTTTTGAGATTTAAAAATTATTTTTTCGAGTGTATTTTATTATTATTATTTTTTTTTTTTTTTTAATAAATGGAAGTATTTAGAGAAAAATTAGTGCAAGGTACCAATTGATACAGTACAGATTTTCATACATTTTCCGATACCTGCACCACGTATTAGGGGGTATCTTGTGATATTTTTTTGGTTTTAATATCGGGATACTGACTGCCACGGTATAGATTTTCATGCATTTTCTGATTCATGCGCTACGAATTAAGGGTGTCCAGTGATGTTTTTTTGTTTTTAATATCTGGATACTGACCGCTGCAGTGCAGATTTTTATACATTTTCCGATTCATGCGCTATGAGTTAGGTGTATCCAGTGTATCCATTATTATTATTTTGTTTTTTTTAATATCGAAATACTGATTGCTGCAGTACAGTTTTTTATGCATTTTCTGATTCACGCGCCTCTAATAAGGGGTATCCAGTGATTTTTTTTTTTTTTTTTTTTTAATACTGATCGCTGCAGTGCGGATTTTCATGCATTTTCAGATTCGTGCACAACGAAAAAGCTACATCCAGTGATTTTATTTATTCTTTGTGACTGATTCTGAACAGATTTTCTTACATTTTCAGATTCATGCAAGGCTGTAATTTTGAAACTTTGTGAAAAATCTTCAAGTTATACATAATTCATAACACTGAATTAAATGTGCTAAAACTTAAAAGCCCTCTGATTTTTTTTTTTTTTTTTTTTTTTTTTTTTGTGGTGAAGTACTCAAATTTCTATCTTATATCCTACATTAATGGAGAGTCTCTTGAGCTCATTCATTTGACATATGTTTACGTTATGGGATCACATTATGTGAATCTCAATCATATTGTGGACTTTTCCAGAAAACGGATTTTTTTCAAACACATATTGCCATTTTTTAAAAATTCACAATGTAATATGTCTAAAATGTTCAGAAACTCTTTTGTAATAATTTCACATTAAAATAATTCTAAATAAAAATTGTAAAAAATAAAAATATTAGATATTTCAAAAACATTGTATATATGGTGCTGCCATCTAGTATATCAAAAGTAAATAGGTTTATTGTTTGACGAGTGTCCTCAAATATTTTCACCAATAAAAACCCCAAATAAATCTTTTTAATGCTAATAATTTATATCACGTTTCAACAAATATTAATTTTTATCATATCGAATGTTCTAATTTTTACTCTATTATCCCCCCCCACTTTTTTTTTTTCGGAAAATTTTTCACATGTTAAGAATTTGATAGTGCGGCCAGATTGAGGGAATTTTTCATTAAATATCAACCACTAAATTTTAATTGTAAAGGTTGTCTAATAACTTCGAAAACTTCTTTTTAAGATATCTTCGAAATGATTCGGCAACCATTACAATTAAAATTTAGCATCGGATATTGAATAAAATAATTCCCTCAATCTGACAGCTCTGGTTTGATCCCAGGGTTGCACTCATCGGCCGACCGTCCGGTGTTTTCATTGATTTTTCCCGAAAATCTTGTAAATACTAGCTAGGACCAATTAGAAAGATCCCTTCGAGGGCATCCCCCTTTAGGACCAGGTCCTTAGTGTAGACAATTTGATTTAACCCGAACACCAGCATACCATTTTGGTTAGTGGTAGTTATTTATATTTTTTGTAAATTACTGTCTGAGAGTTATAAAAATATACCTATGCATTGAAATATAACATTGCATTGAGTATATTAAATGAGTATGCGTTAAATATGTTTAAATTTCTACAAAACTGTTTTGATTAAAAAATATTTACATTTTTTAAATGTTTTCCGTTAAGTTTTCCTCGATTTTACATTACTATAAATAAACAATATGTACTAAATATGTTTGGGCATTATTTTGTGAATTCGTTGATAACTTGACTTAATATATATATATATATGTTTGATGTTCAAATTTCATGCAAATTTTTAGCAGGGAGCATTTTTAAAATTAAAAATAATAATATAAAAATTTAAATTTCTTTTAAGTTCAAATATTTTTCAAAAACATTTTCTTTTTATATTTCAATGCATATCTATATTATTTAAACAGTAATTTAAAATAGTGACAATAATAATATTAATAATAATAATTTATAACGTTCATTATACCTTTAAATGAAAGTAGGAATTTTCAGAAATCTCAATAGATGGCAGCACTAAATAACTTTTGCATATCAAACCTCTAATTTCCTAATAATTTATGGCGCATGGCTTCCCCATCGGCTTTAATCTTAGCCATGGTAATCTTAGCACTCTGCTAGCTGAACCCACTGCACAGATGAAGAGAAATTTCTTCATTTATAGTTAGTTATCTGTAGTCTAAGGTCTAATCTAAAACCGGAGTTAAACTCTGGAAACACCGAAAAAGCGGAACCAAAGTACCGTTTACGGGTTTACGGCATAGTTATTAGTTACCATTGTCTCATCTGCGCAATGTCCGTATTAGAAACGTTATGCTCTTTAGTAATGTAGAGTCTCTTGTTCTTATTTGACATATTTTTATTTTATGAAATCGCAGACAGCCAACTTTTGTAAATTATGTGAATCGCAATTATTGTCGCCTTTTCTAGAAAAGAGAAGTTTTCTACCATGGATTGCCTTTTTTAAAAAATTTGTAATATAATATGCTTAAACTGTTGAAAACTATTTTGAATTAATTTCACATTAAAATTCTAATTGGAAATCAACAGATTTGCAAATTTCGTGACCAGAGTACATTTGGTGCTGCCATCTAGTACGTATAAAGTCAAAACATGTTTATTGTCTGACCAGTGTTTGACGAATATTCTAAAATATTTTCACCAATAAAAAACCTAAATAAATCATTTTTACATTATTAATCTGTATCACCTCACATCACATATAAAATTTTATCACATTAAGTGTTTTAAACTAGTTCTTACTCCATTACTCACGGCAATTTCAGCTATTTTCTTTACAATAACAAAAATAACGGGAAAGATTTCACAAATATTTCATAAAATAGGGAGTTTTGACTACAGAGCAGCATTTCCAACTCTAGCTTGCCTCTCCACTGGTTCTGCTCTCGAAACTAAAAAACGAGAGAGGATGGATTCGAACCCAGTTCGTCGTGCTCTTAGGCCTAGCCGTTTTAAATTTTGCGTTTTTTTTTTCTCAGAAACACGGGTCAATACGGATTTCTACCATTTATAAAACCCATTTATTATTGTGTATATATATGAATGAGCACGATAGCGCCTAAATACTTTGAACAACTGAACTAAGTCATTGGCTAATATTCCTGTTTAGTAAATAGACCTGAATATCCTAAAAAAAGCAAATGTGGTTACTGATTTTTTAAATCGAGCCGGGATCTTTCAATCTGCCTTTGAAATTTTTTTCTAACAAAGTTTTTAGTTGTTTTTCAGCTATCGGCAAAAGGTGATATTATTCTGTGTACAACAGACAAATAATCTCCGTTATACAAACAGTATTTTTATTTTGTAAACATCGTACTATCTAACGAAGGAACTGTAAGCTCGAAAAAATCCAACTAAAAGATTGTTTATGTGTATGCATTTTAAGTGAAACTGAATTCTTTTTTTACAATGATATATGTATGTATATGAGCGAATACGATAGCATTTAAACTATTCAAATCCACTGTAATTGGATAGCCATTTTGTATGTTATCAGCACAAAAGCTTTGACGTTCAGTTAACAGTTGCACAAACTATATAATTTTTCATAACTATACTGTACAGTCGGTAACAAAAGTGTCCGAACACTAGCAAAAATTCCTATTTTAAAAAAGCACATTTCATATGGGTTTGTTAAATAAATCCTTGTCGAATCCTCTTCTTAGTCAGTCTAAGAACATGATTCGATAAGGATTTATTTAATAGAACCGTATGAAGTGTACTTTTTCTACATAGGAATTTTTGCTAGTGTTCGGACACTTTTGTTACCGACTGTAGGAGGAAATCGCAAAAAATAGTTATTATACATTATGGCCAATGTAAAATATTTGAAGTTTGTTTTAGTATTGTTAAATGATTTAGAACAGAAGAAAAAGGACATATAGCACCCCGGCAAGAAAAGTGATACAACTAAAAAGTGCAGTATATTAGAAAAATCAACGAAAAAATACAATAAAGCATTGACTAGCTTACAATAAAACTAAAATAACTGTCTCTTAGGTGGATAAATTACAAGAAGGAGATGTGACGCTTTTCGTGCACATTCAGGCACTTCATACACATTTTTTTTTTTTTTTAGTAACATAAACTCAAAATTGCCTTGTTTGACTGGTGTCTGTTTTTTCCCCTTGCCTGGATGCGATGTCTTATATTACTTTGGAATGATTTGATCAATATCATAAATAATGTGCGTAGCATTCATAGTTCTTTCACTAGCAGGACCCGATTAACCTTACAATTGAGGGGAAGCACAAATCCATTTGGGGGCCCCCACTGACTTCTTGGTCTAAAGACTCATACAAACATCTTGAAAAATTTATAAATTTTTCATTAAATTTTGTAGTTACCTGGAATTGAGGACAAGTAAATTCGCTTAAAACATAGACAAGCAAATTTACTTGATTTTTGTATCAAGATATAAACTGGTGAAAGCCTATATTCACCACAATATATGAAATTATTCCATTATAAATGAATGTGTAAAAGCTTTATTAGCATATATCCTATATAATCTAGAAATGATAGTTGTGCAGTCAGGTAGGACTGTGTCGTTTCATAATCAGACAATGCTTTTAGATCACAAGCTTACAATTCGGGGCCCATTTTTTTGCTTAATTTGGGATCTTTTCAAAATTTTACAGGGGAAGCACATGCTTCTCGTGCCTATTGGGTAATCAGGGCCTGTTCACTAGGCGCACAGGACTGCGGGTATTAAGGTCGATTGATTGCAACAGGGTCCTAGGCCTGAGGGGGGCGAGTCCACCGTGGGGGTCTTTCTAAGGGCCCTAGCCCGTATTTATGCAAGTTTCAGAGAAAACCACAGAAAACTCCGAACAGCTAGGCCGACGAGCGAAACCTGGGATCGAACCTGACACCTCACATCTACCAGCTTTGAGCGCAGAACTACTCGGCCGCTGGTGGACCTAGACACACAGGTCTGTAGCAATTCAAAAATCATAAAAGGGACTCAAAAACAATTTCATTTCAAAATAATTCAAAGATATTTTTAAGAAAATGAATTAACAATTAAATGTTAATTAATATTTATTAATTATTAATATCAAAAATTAAATGTTAATTAATATTTACTCATTATTAATTTTAATCTTAAAAATTCGTATATAAACAAGGATATTTCAAAGGATATTTCTTTCATTTGACTGTCTAATTATTAAAAGGAAATTTTACTATATTCATTTTAGAGGATTTTATTTTCTTATGACCTGAAACTGGACTGATGCAAACTGTTCTTAGATATCTGAAAATAAGTGTTTCCATTAATAAATTTAAAATAATTCTTCAAATAAAATTAAAAGAAAGGAAAACTAACATATTGTTAATTGTTTATTTTTATTATATTCTCTTTTGAGGTTACTATATATATATTTTTTTTCTTCTTCTTTCTTTCTTTGGGATTTTGTACCATTTTCTATCAGTCCAACGTGAATGAAGAACTTAGTGAAAAGGAAACCTAAGTCATCCAACCGGATCTATCTTCCATTGACGTCATTTATCGTCTGTTTACGTGGAATGTGAAAACAAGAACATTAAAAAAAACTTGACTCATTCTCACTGACCTATTTACCTTTAAACGTATCTTCCGTTTACGGACTTCGTAAATGATGGTCAACGAACTCTCTCTGTCATTTGAATTCAAGGTTTTGCATGCAAAGTCCTTGATTTTGGAAAAAGAAAAAAAAAAGCCATGGATAATAATTCGAAATGAAAATTACTAAGAGATTTACCCGTTTACTTTAATCTCAATGTAGTGTAGTAACTGATGCCAGTTCACGGCAGTTCGAGAACTTTGTGAAGGTTAACATCTTGAAAAACGCGTTTTATAAAGGTAAACATCCGTATTTTTCTAAGAAAAAATTTTTTTCATAATAATAAAAGGTTTTGAAAATTGATGCTATCGAATTTCAGTATAATGAACTTTGAAGGATAGGAGAATTGTTTGAGTTTTGAATGAACTTTTGGGAATATAGTGTTATTTTATTTATAAATAAAAGCAAAACCACAAAATGACCTTATCTAAGGTTGTAGGGGGCTGCGGTAGCCCAGTCGGTAGAGCGCCGGCCTCGTAATTGGAAGATTGCGGGTTCGATACTGAAGCTGGCCAAAGACCGTCGTGTACACTAATGGTGGCTGGTACACATAAAATCTGTCGTGGCCGCAATGTCCTCCCTGTTCCCATCAAAAATTATACCTCTGGGGGTCACCGAAGCGGGAAAGCCATCCCTTCCGTGGAGGATCAAAATTGTGATGGCATGTCTTGTCTCCGGACCACCTCTAGGGGTGTGTCCCAGACCGTCGCCAATTGCCCATCTGCGCAGCACTAGTGCGACGTAAAACCCAACCATCCATCCATCTAAGGTTGTAGGATACCATTTCATGCAAGTGTCATTTAGAAAATATTCTATTGGATTGGTACATAATTACTGTTGCTTTTCTTTAAAAATTGGAGTTTTGCCCTTTTTTCTTTTTTCCCATAAAAATAGTTTTTTTTTTTTTTTTTTCAGATAATGAAAATCTATTCACCAAATTATGCTACCTGCTGGTCGACATCCGACGGTACTTATTCGCCAAGCCCGGTCAAGTCAAAAGAGACCCAAGGCTCCAAGTGCATTTCAGCTCCCTACCTTCATGGGAAAATTTTTCAAACATTTTGGAAATTAGTTGGTTGGTTGGTTGGGTTTTTACGTCGCACTAGTGCTGCGCAGATGGGCAATTGGCGACGGTCTGGGACTCACCCCTAGAGATGGTCCAGAGACATGCCATCGCAATTTTGATCCTCCACGGAAGGGATGGCTCTCCCGCTTCGGTGACCCCCAGAGGCATAATTTTTTATGGGAACATGGAGGACATTGCGGCCACGACAGATTTTACGTGCACCAGCCACCATCAGTGTACACGACGGTGTTTGGCCGGCTCGAGTACCGAACGCGCTTGGAAATTAGATAAGAATAAATTAAGTTTATAGGCGGCCGTCATTTTCACCACCTAAAGCTTTTCCTAAGCAATTTGATTAAAGTACGTGGAGCAAATGACTTAAGGTCATTATTGAATAAAACGATAGCTAAACAAACCGCAGTTAACAAAACGAATAAATGACATATTTTTATCATTATTATTATTATTATTATTATTTTACATAAATTTATTCATTATAAAGATGTTAATTATAATTAGAGTTATTTTAGAAATTAATTTTAAAAATTGATAAAGAGAATTATTTTTATAAATAATTTAAACTAAAACATAATATTTGACTTTCCTTATCCCAATATCAATTTTTTGGAAATTCATAAATGAATTTTTGAGGTTAAAATTTATCAAAGCTATTACTAATATCAATTTTATATATCAGCCATAGAGAATTTCTTTCAATTTAACAATTAAAAAAATATTTTTAAGCATTTAAAAGTAAACAAAGATATTTTTTAATGCAAATACAACAAACACTACTAAGAGACTTCTTTTGTTTAAATAAAATAAAATAAATAAGCAGCTTAAAATAATTTAAAATGCTTTTAAATATTAGATTGCAACTATAAGAAATCTTTTTCTATTTTTGAAATTTAAAAAAGATAGAAAGAGGAAGAGTGAGATATTTGATAATAAACAAGGAGATATTTTAATATAAATAATGGATTACAAGAATGAGAGTTTCTTTCAAAATAATAATAATAATAATAATGATAATAATAAATTAATTAATTAAATTAAAAAAAAATCTGGAGTTTTTGTAAAATTTCAACCACAATATTATTTTTTAAGCTTCATTTAAAAAATTTCCAACCACTTCTATTGCTTGTCACGTAATTCTCATTTTTTTTTTTTTTTTTTAATTTCGTAAGTCTTGTTGCACAATCTTTAACAAGACTTACAAACACTTACAAGCCTTACGCTTGCTAATATAAAGTTTGTAGCACATCAATTTCACCTCATCCTTTCACTTCACTTTATCATTTCTAGAATTAAAAAATCAATATTTAAATAAGTAAAAACTGTCGCACAACAAAGATCAGGCGTCTACTTTCTTCAATTACAAGAATTTTTCTCTTTGATTGTTTTCCTCTTTGATCCGGATATTTTCCAAGAAAATTACGTCACTTCTGAGAATAATGACTCATAGTCGCCTGGTAATCGATCTCTCCTTCCCTTTTGCCACGCCACTGCCCTCAAATCAGTATCCATGCGCAACACCCACGCATTTTACGAAAGATTTCGACGCCGAAATTTGTTTTGGAAGAATGCAGTGCAGTCATGATAATTAAATATTTTGCAGAAAAATGTGTGTGTGTATTTTTATTTATTTATTTATTTATTATATTTATTTTTTTTTATTTATTTTTTTTTATTTTTTTCTCCCAACCAAAGAACAAAGGTCCAGAAAAATAAATTAGAAATTTGTTTTGCTACAATATATAAATTTTCAATAATAGGGTAGGTGCTCCAGTGATTGGCATGCTCCAGTAGTTGACATCTATCCCGAAATAATTAATAAATAAGAAAAATAATAAAATCATACATTTTACATAAAAGAATTTTAACATTTTATGTCAAACACTGGAGCATAGGGTGCTAATAACTGGTAAAATGAATAACTAGCAGTGTCAAACACTGGGACATAGGGGGCAAATTACTGACGAAATGAAAAACTGGCAGTGTCAGTTACTGGAAGATTGAGTGGGTGTCAAATAAAAATTTATTAAAAAAAATGTTATCAAATGTATATATTTTAACATCTATGTGGTTCTGAATGTCTTTCATACCATATGTACTAACTTAAGATTTTTAAAAATATTTTCTGATGACTAGAACATTAAAAACATCAGAGATTGCTCTAAAAGTGTCAATCACTGGTGCACCTACCCTACTTTAATTTTAAAAATTTTGAAAGATTTTTTTTTTCAACTACACCAGGTTATGTTATATCGTAAATAAAATTGTAGCAATGGAAAATTAAAATTATACGAAAATCAAATATAATGATAAATTCTTAAATATGTAGATTTAATAAGTACATATTCCAAATGGTCTAAGGAAAATATTTGTAGGCTCGCATTGACAAATTTATTACTATTTTAGAAACTCGGTAGCATTTAAATCTTCCAAAAATATACATAAATGATTGAAAAACTCTTTAACTTATTCTTGATCCGACTATTTTTTATTCCATCTCTCTTACAAAAATCAAAATATAAATTTGCTATAAATATCATAAAAATATAAATGACAAAAAATTATAAATGTATTTCATATAACCAAGATAATTGGGGTAATTCTATGCTGACCAGATGTCCTTATTTTCTGAGGACAGTCCACTTTTGTAAGTTGTTTTTCTAAGTTTTAAAAAAAATTTACAGGAAAGTTATTTATCATAATTATTAGCATTTTGGTCCCCATTTACAAAGAATATAAAATTATATTCCAAATTAGGGAATTGGAATAATTATTAACACTTTTAATTTATAAAGGTACTTAATCTGGTCACTATAGGTAATTCATTTTATAAGTACTAGATCAAGAAAATTAAAACGATATTTAATAAATTTTTGATACGCTTGCTATTATTATTTTAAAATTTCCAAATTTTAACAGATAAAATCTGAAAATTTTGTGAAATATTACTAATTTATGTTTTTTTTTTTATTATTATTATTATTATTAATGAAATTATCTTTAAAATCATCTATTTTTTTAAGTAACAGAAATAAAAATTATATATATATATATTTTCCAAAATTCTTTAGAGGGTTTCAGAGGTCTTTTAAAAGCCCTTGGTGATACATTTGTTGAGTTATGAATGTGAATTTATAAATATTTATTGCCATCGACGACAAATAAAATTAAATTTATGAATATGTTGTTTTGACTGGAATTTTTTGTTCGAAGTCTGCATTAAAAAAAAAAAAAAAAAAAAAAAAATGTAGTTTTTGAAATTGAATTCCCTGAAATGGAATTACATCCCCCCGCCTATTTCTAATTTGTTAAGTGTGCGTGAAATCAATTTTAAAACAATTAAAGCTGAATTTTTTCGAACACATTGTTTTTATACTAAGCGTATTATTAATTTATATACATTTGAATTATTTTGTATGGCCCTGTAAACGAGTGATGAATGACTCTTATAATATCTATATAACATGCATATAAGAAATATACATTAATTTCACTATGTTTAGTGCAATGTAAAGATGCTAAAATATACATACCAATTATAAATACAACCATAGACGTAAAGTATTTAAATTCAGTTGTGTATCCCTGTATATGGGCCATTTGCACAATCTCAATAAAATGTTTTAAGTAATATTTCTCTGTAATAAAGATTTAGAATAGCAAATTTGGATTTCCTGTTAACATCTGTTTATAAGTTACGGTGGCGACAAACATACAGACCAAATATTAAAAACATTTACCTGTTCAATGGACCTGAAACATGTAATTATCGGGGAACTATGTCAAAAATTCAAACACAAATTATACTTTCTCTACTATATATGGAATACAGAAAGTACAAAATATATTTAAACAATGAAAAATAAATAAATAAATAAAATAAAAATATTTCTAATTCTTCTTTATCTTTAAAAATAAATAAATAAAAATAATAATATTATAGTTTTAAAAAATTAAAGAACACGCTTTTATAGAAATGAGAACTAAAAAGCACAAAATATCTATCTTAGTATTAAAATGCAGGATAAGAGAAAATCGTGTGAGTGACACACCATAATATTTACATACATTTAAATCCTTAATTAAAATAATTTAGAATTAAACAAAAACCATTTTTAAAAAATCTCCCCTGACTGGGCTCGAACGCTAGACCTTTAGGTTCGTAGCGCGGAGCTATACCTCACAGCCACGGCGTTCACGTAGAGAAAGTCTTTTTTTACAATATAGATTTTTTGTTTGCTCCCAGAGCGGTTACAAACATACAAACATACATATATACAGGTGAAGCTAATAAAAGCGTGTTAAAAATAGCAATTCATTAAAACCTCATTAAAACCTGTCCTGTAAAGTTTATTAGTGTAGTTTTTAATTGAGGATTTCCATGCGTTAGGTCTATGCCTTTCCATGGGAATGTGGCCCACATTTAATTAACCCGTAATCGCCCAGTGTCCTCATTTGAGGACAGCTAATAAAATGGCACGTATATGCTTTGTGGTTTCTTGGAAGGATTTCTGCTTTTTAGTGACAGTTTATAGCGTCACTTTAAACGATCCCCGAAAGTTTTATGTGCCTACTATTAATTATTATTTCATAATTTGGAGAGTCATTTTAGGATTTTTCATTCGTCGCACATACCTTTGCTTTTTGCATTATATTTTAAATGCGTATTTCGCTTTATAAATTTATAGTTTAAATATATTTTTGCATGTATATGTTAAATGGGTCCCTTTATTTTCACTTTGCCTGTAAAACTACTTTCACTTCAACAGTACAACTGGTGCAGGGAAAAGACTTAATCCGTTGTAACAATATATTCCTCAACACATCGCTGTACTGTGGCATGCATTTTTACTTTCTGTTACCCATAAGGTAGAGAAAGTATTGTTTTTCGGTCAAATTTTCAAACGCGAGTTTTTGTTATATTTACATGTTCTGAGGTCCCCTCAATACGAAAATCATGTTTTTTTAGCAAATGGTCTGTGTGTTTGTCTGTGTGCATTATCATAAAAGATAATTTTAATAAATTATTTTTTAAAAACAGAATTTTTTTTTAATAGCCGAATTAAATTCTATATAAATGTAGGTGCATTAATGAAACGGAGGTTGATGGGGCGCGGTAGCCCCCCTCACACAGAACTAATTATCATATAAAACTCTTCCGAAGCCTAATTTGAATTGTTTAACACAGTTTTACATAACAGTACTCGTTATCTTACCTCTTAATCTGCAACCTGTATTTATAGTATTAAATTTCAGGGTAAGAGAAATTCGTGTGAATGACACACCAGATTATTTATAATGTAAAAGTATAGTAATGCATTTATTCTATGGAGTTTCAAAAAATGCAAATTACAAAAGAAATAGTGAAAAATTAATTTTAGTGCACTTTGTTCCCCAGGTTCAGTTGTTACTATAGGTAAATTAACTCAATGACTATTTCAACATTATTTCGGAATCTATGAGATCGAAGAACACAAAAGTGATACGCATTATTTCCACAATAATTTAAAGAACACAACTATTAATCTTATTTCCTTTTTTCATTTTGTTTATACATTCATTTTTTTCTTACTTTTTAATAGTTTTAACAAACTTGAAAAGTAGTGTTTATGACTTCGGGTTGTCTGTCTGTATGTCCGTCAGTCCGCTCTCTAACTCCTGTAAATATTAATGGAATTTCTTGAAACTAATATATGTTATTCAAGTTTACTACCGTATGTTCCCTGTTGAAAATAGAGTAAATACAACAACTGGTTTGTGTATAGGGACACCCGAAAGTATTCCAAAGCATTCCGTCGCGTGAGAGATATTTCTGTAAACAACATTTTACTTTGCACAAATATTAATGAAGTTGAAATATGTTATTCACACATACGTTATCCATAAAAAAAAAAAAAAATATTTCTATAGATTATAGTATAATAAGCATTAAGATTTCATAGGGCCACATAAAAATAGTCAGTTACATTAAGGACTATTGTTGAAAATTTGTTGGAATTGCATTTTCATTTACATTAAGCATTTTTAACACTTTCGAACAACTCTTGCGAGTGAATATAATTTCAATTAGTTTATCTGCCTGTCTGACTATCCGTCTGCTCGCAACCAGCGTCTGTAAGTATTTTCAAAATTTCTTAAAAATGATATATGTTATTCAAGTTCACTGGGGAATGTACCCCATTTAAAATTGGAATTAATAGTCTCTATACAACAGGGACACCCCAAAATATGCCAATGCGCGTTTCAGGAAAGTCATTTTTATAAATCACATTTAAATAACTTCCTACTGCAAAAATTATAATGAAATTACATTTGTTGTTAATATGCCAAAATAATATATTGTTTACAATATAATATGCTTAGCATTCAGATTTACAGGACTACACTAAAATATCCAGATACACAAAGGGCTATAATTGGAAATTGGTGGACTTTCATTTCCGAATGTGTTAAGCATTTTTAACTCTTTCTACTAAAATTTAAGAGTGATTATGATTTCAGTTAGTTTATCTATCTGCCTTTCTGTCCTCCTGTCTGCCCGTTGCGTGATAACGTAGGCAAAGAACACTACACTGAATGTTAGAAAAGGACAAACGAGTAAGTACAGTTGGAAAGTATTAACAATCAATGCGTATCGCATAACTGTTCGTTCTTGATTTTTTTTTTTTTTTTTTTTTTGAGAAAAATTAATGTGCATAAGATAACATATAAATAGTTGAAAATTAATCTTATAAAATCATCATAACCTATGAATAAAGTCTGATTTATTAAAATAAATAATCGCTTGAACAACGCTTGAAAGTTATAGTGAGTTTCTTGAACATTCTCCCTTATCCACTATTATACAAAATAATAATAATAATAACATTTCTCTACATTGCTTTAGCGACTGGCAATATCAAATAAATAAATAAAAATAAACAGTTGTATTAAGCAGAGAATTGCAAACTATCGTTTATCGCTGAGTGCATGCAATCGATGACCTGGGAGAACCGAAACGAACTCGATTAAACAATTGTTACCGATCGAAAATTCATCCGAACACACAAAAGAGATTTTCCGATGACCCGAACCTAAGCCGAGTGTGATACGTTTCTACTCGAAGCCGGATTCGAAACTCGAAATAAAGAAAAATAATAATACATAGTAAACTCCGGATTATCCGAGAGTGGATTATGCACGTTGCGAATTTTCCGCGGGCTCGGGAAAAGACTGGGATCTAGAGAAAGTGTTTTCTCAAAAAGAAGAAAGAAATAGTTGCTTAATATATATACATATATGTAATGCAAATATAAAGAATTATGTTGCTTTTGTTTTATTTTTTGTATAGTACAATACGGTTACTGTATAATAGAGTGCATAAATTAGCTTATAAATTGTACATTGGCATTGTAAGTACACTTTTTACGTTTGTTGTTTTTGCATCCTTCAGAACCACAACATAAAATGCAATGATTTTTTCCACGCTGTGACTATTTTCACTGTTTGTATAATCAAGTTGTTGAGCTAGAATTTTTTTTTTATCTTATTTTTATGCCCCTCATTTTCAGCGGTTTTGCAGTGCTTTTGTGATTGTTCTCGGAACCCGTGCTATTTATTTACGCGAATAATCGTGAGTACAGCGCAGTCACAGATACTAAAACTAGTAGTGAGGACGAGTCCAAAATGTTGGAGGGATGCCAGCTTGAAATTTTGAAAACATCCAGCGATCCCGTGCTCTGTTATTGCTCATTTTCTCCGAGTCAGTTGACTGTCACCCCTATTTCAGCATTGGGCTCGTTGAGTTAGCGCTTGCGCAGATGCTTCCATGATTTCATCAAATGTGGTCGAAGAATATGCTGTACATTGAAAAATCGTGATTTATTATTATTATTTATTTATTTATTCTTTTTAAGTAAAATAATGTAATAACTTTGTAACTCATTTCGATGAGTTATAAAACTCATCTACTGAATAAATTCCATTTTTATACTTTTTATAATACAATAAACTTCTAAATAAATGGCGCCTTTGAGAGGGTGAAGTTGGTTTGTTGTTTTCATATGAGTTTGCAATTTAGAAAAATTGAAAAATAAAAGGATTCACATCAGAGTTTGAAAGAAAGGTCCTTTTTTCTTTTTCCTTTTAATCCGCTGTAACAATTTAGATATGCATATATTTAGTTGTGAGTATATCAACTATGCATCTATATTTATTTCAAACAAAATTCGGTTTATTATTGTACAATATTTGTTAAATGAGCACAGAACCCAACCTGACTCGTTGAAATTTAAACCTGCCTTGCAAGTCGGGTCGGGTTCGATTAAAATCAGGTTACGTAACCCAGTGCTAAACCCCATTCTTGTTTGGTATCGGATTGACTCCATTTCCAAGTGTCAGGCACTGGTCATTTAAATTCAGACCCATGGAGATCTCTAATCTGAATTACATGATTCCATACTATGTATATCATCCCACATTTAAAAAGCTTTTCCCCACCAATTTAAATATATTCGCACTGTGAGGTTATCTTTACCCGAACAAAATGCGATCTTTTCGTATATATCATTTTTATTTTAGTAAAGAAAAAAGTTCTTCACTATTTTTAAAATCAAAATAATAATAATGCAAATAAAAAGAAATAATATATGTATATATATGCATGTATATCAACTCACAATTTTATCAGAACAACACGCTTTATCAAAATGCAAAATTTTACGATAGTGTTGATATCGCAAAAGTTTTTAGAAAATAATAAAATGAAACAATGAAGATCTCGTCGATCATTGAACTGAAGTGTGAAAATTCTTGTTACAGTTACACAGCACTTTTTAATCTCACTTTACGATCTAGTAAAGTTTATTTTATTTTTATTTTATTTTTATTTTTATTTTTTTAAATGCGGTTATGAAAGCGTCAAATACTTTAAATTATCTATGAGTATCTAACTTGTCAAAAATATGGAAAGAACAAGCATTTGGACTACGAAAACTTTCTGACATTTACAAAGTGGTGTAAGGGGGGAAAAAATCGCAAATAACACGCGGTGATGTAAAATCCGCATTACAAAAAGGAAATTTTTTAAACGTATAGTATGGGAATTTTAAATAGGAAAATTGGGGTACCCTTGGTGAAAACAGGCGATAATTTACCCTTCCAAGATCAAAATGTCATTAGTGCTCAAAGAAAAATTAATGCTCAAGTGGCAAAAACTTAAAAACCGCTGCTAAAAGTTCTTTACTCCACGCTATGTCTTGAAAAAAATCGGAGACCTATATTACTAATTTTTCAAAATGCAAGTTTTATTATAAACTCCTCAAAAGTGAAATTGCAACACTGAGAAATAATGCACCTAGCGTCATGCAAATTTCGGGAACGATAGTGGTGAGATGGATATTCAAATGATTAAATTTGCGCACGTATCATCTGATCACGTGTTACTCATATTCGGGCTATAAAGGCCAGCAAATTTTCCTTCTCATAAACAGCATCTGAGGTTTTGCGTAGCATTTGCGACTTTCGAAGAAGCATAGAAAATGCCCCTGAGACGTCGGCAAATTCAATATCATCAGTTAACAACCGGGGAACGTGACCGTATTGTTGCATTCCATGAACTTGGTTTGTCGCTGCGCGCAATAGCAACTCGTGTTGGGCACAACGTGAGTGTACCATGTACCATCGAACGTTGCGTCACACGATGGATTCAGGAAGGTCTACGTGCACGCCGAAGAGGAAGTGATGCGCACAGGTGAACGTCAGAGTGCACCTTAGAGGAGAGATACTGATAGAGAGCGCATGCAGGGAAAAGTGGGGTTGAAAAGTTTTTGTCATCATTGAATGATTTTCACCTTAGTCACGTGACAGGGAGGCAACCACATTTGGCTACAGCTCGCCGTTAGAAATCTTTTACTTTGTCGAAATTACAGAACATTTTTCTCCATTATCTTACCTGCTACAAATATAATTTTGCTAGGTTCACTTGAATAGTTCGAAATATTAGTTATAAATAATTTTTAAATGTTAATTCGAGCCGTCATTAAACGTGAAAATGACTATCTGATTTTTATAACAAATGTAAATGGGAACAATTCTCTGGAAATTTAAATACAGTTAGTACTGCATCCTTTTTTAACCAAGTGCTTCCAAATCTATTTTTATGAAAATTATCTGGCAAGAAATTTTTTGAACATAAACGGGAATGGTCAATGGCTTTAAAACCTTTTCTCTTAAAATCTTACCTTCCTGTAATTTCCATCTGTTTTTATCTTTAGGAAAGCTAAATGAAAATAACATACAAGGTACATTGTACATTGAGTACATTTATGAAGGTTTAAAAAATATATATTAAAAAATAATAATAATGTGGTTTAAGGGCCATTAATTTTTGAATTATTTAAAATATTCTTTGTTACGCTTAAATCCTAAGAAATGTATTGTTGCATTTTGAATAGTATACCCTTCTTTGAATGAAAAAATGTTTACTTTATTATCATTAGGACAAAAGGTAGAGGATAATTTGTTTCAGACATCAACAATGCCTTGTAATCGTTTTGCAGTAGACAACCACAAAAAAAAAAAAAAAAAAAAACAGTAAATAAATAAATGTATGTCAGAGGGAAAAAAATTTTTTAAAGGTCGAATTTAAATACACCATGAGAAATAATTATAATGAAATAAATAAATGCATGAACAAGATATTACACACGTTTCCGATGCATTTTTCTTAATTTTCTTATAAAAGCTGAGATATAGCCTTTCTGCACAAGGGAAAAAAGCTGCATCATACCAGCGCCACCTGTCGACCAATATGTATTCAAATTGAATTGACATAATTTCTGTAATGATCCTCTCGCATACCAAGTTTCGTGTAATTTTACGGAACAGAAGCTGAGACACAGCATTTCCGTAAATTAGAGAAATCACTGTACAGCAGTGGCACTTATTGGGCGATTTTCACAAGAAGTTGATAGGTACTAAATTCAAGATTGAAAAAAAAAAAAAAAAAAAAAAAAGGAAAAGAAGAAGAAGTAAATTAGTGCATTAGTTCTTGATATAGAGAAGCCACAAATTTTTGATCTCTCTCTCCCCCACACACAGTAGAGACAGGAGACAGGTGGATATTTTCTAAAAATGCTTCAAACGTGTATAGATCACCTCAAAACTGTAAATTCATTGAAAACCGGAAGACGAAATTTTTTATAAATCTTATCATTTCAAATCCTTTGAATAAAGAAGAAGAAGAAATTAATCATAAATAAATAAATACACTATATTCTACAGAGCTTAGAAAAGCAAAGTAAAGAATTGTAAATTATAATATTTATAAATTATAATAATAAAATATTTTTTAAATAAAAATTCTTATATGAAACAATTTGTTAATTTTATATGGGATTAAATTTTGCCTAGTAAGAAATAAAGAGACAAATTTTATTCTCTCAATCTAACATTATAAATGCAGACAGATCGTCAATACGCAAAAATCTCTAAATTCATAATAAAGTACATATGGGGAAAAAAAATAATTCTAATTTGTAAATAAAAAATAAAATATATTTCTTTATGCTTTTTGCAAACAATACAATCATTTATTTTTCGAACACCGGAAAATGACGTAAAACACAAAAATACAATCATGCATCAAACTTATTAGACATTTCAATATTTCGCCAAATCGCGCCAAATCTGGATTGAAAGATGTAAGTGAAATTTCTTTCATTATTTCTCAATTTTTAAGAAAATAATAAGTAAAAATCATGAAAAACGAAAAAGTCAAACGTATAACTACTCAAAAACATTAATATAATAAATTATTTTTCCATAAATTTTCAAAAAACTGTATATAAAACACATGATTATGTGAATAATTTGGATTTCCTTCATTAAAAAGTCTATTTGTTTTAATATTATGATTTTATATGAATACTTTTTAGAAGTATATATATGACTGTGAAAGGTTATAGGTTCTCCATTGAGAAATTTTTCTCTAGAACCAAATGCAACGAAGTATTTCACCATTTCTTCGGTAGCATAGCAGAGATCCCCATTCAAATACATGTAAAAAACTCCCCTGTCCGAATACGGTGTCCCCCCCCCACTAAAAATAATCTCAAGATATTCTGCAGGTATTTTTAAAGAAAATATTCAGAATATCTTAAGTTATTTGGCCCATTCTTAAGAAAATTTACAAAATTTCTTAAAAATGTCTTTAAAATTTCTTAAGATATTTTATAGAAAAAGAAAAATCTTCAAAATATTTTTAAATATTTGAAGAAAATCTTAAGAAAATACTGTTTTCTCAAGAATATCTTCGGATTATTTTTAGTGGGGCCAGTCACGTGGTTTCGATGTTTGCAAAAGATTTCGTTCGGGGATGCTCTCTCTAGGGTTATCTCTCCTCTAAGGAGTGCACAGACCAGCGCATTCGCCAGTCGACTATTCGAGACCTTTTCTCCATGGCACGTGACATCCGAAGACGGTTGCCTCCAAAAGCAGATGGATCTGTGTATACCCAAACCGTACGCAACAGACTGCATGAAGTACAGTTACATGCACGAGTACCAGCAACAAGAATACCATTGACTGCTGAACACACGGCTAGACGCCTGTCGTAATGTCATCGTCATCGTACCTGGACTATCGAATGGCATCGGGTATTGTTCACGGATGAATCTCGTTTCTGTCTGTGGAGGAATAACGGCCATCGAAGAGTGGGGCGATGACCCGGAGAACGCTACAAACCAGCCCATTTTGCTGAGCGTCACGCCGGTCCTACAGGGGCATCATGGTTTGGGGTGGCATAATGTTTGATCACAGGATGCCCCTGGTACACATTGACGGTAGTTTGACAGCGGACTGCTACGTCACACAAGTTGTGGAGCGTCTTGTTCTGCCCTTGTTGCAGGGCGCACCCCACACAGTATTTCAGCAAGACAATGTCAGGCCGCATGTCTCACGGCGAACTCTTAAAAGCCTGATTGGATCTGATATCCTTTCCTGGCCGACAGCCTCTCCAGATCTGAATCCCATCGAACACTTGTTGGATCTCATTGGACGTGACATGAACCGAGGACCACTGGGTCAAATCATGGATGATCTGCGCACAGCAGTGGATGTGGCTTGGCAAAGGTTACCTCAGGAAATTTTCAATGAACTAACTGATAGCACTTCTCGCAGGATTGAGGCTTGTATAGCTGCCCGAGGTGGGCACATTAGATACTGAATAAATTGGTTTATAATGATTTTATTTGTCTGTTTTTTTTTTATGATTTGCAGATCCATCTCATCACCATCGCTCCTGAAATTTGCATGACGCTACGTACATTATTTCTTGGTGTTGCAATTTCACTTTTGAGGAGTATATTTATAACCTAAAAATGTTTTATTATATACTAGCAGGCTTTGCCCGCTTCGCTGGACACTATATTTAAATGATTTCTTTGTAACTGAATATATTTCGATTAGCGACTATTTTCGTCACAGCTTTAGTATGGGACCTCCTTGGCAATATCAAACATTTTTTGAACTTCTCGAATCTGTACAAAACTATTGTTAAAACAAATATTTTCGAAAATAGTCTAATAGCTGGTGTTAATTCTTCGAATATTCTGGAAACAGTTGAAGCTGTTACTCGTACAGTATAAGTCATTATTCGATGAATGTTCTGGGACAGTCTAAAAAATAGTCACTTGTTCCACAGGAGTAAAACAAATAACATCAACTACACCAGAACAAAAATTTTCACTCACTCACAAAAAATGTCCGTTCCTTAGAGCTGAATCCCTAAAGTGCAATGACTCAGAATAGGTCTCTGAATAACTCTGGATCGCAGTGACTACATACTCTTTCGCAAAAATCAACTCACACCTACTTATAACTTTTGGTCAAAGTTGGGCCTTGGGGGGGACTCATGTCAAAGTTGTACCTTGGGGGGGACTCATGTCAAAGTTGGGCCTTGGGGGGGACTCATGACAAAGTTGGGCCTGGGGAGGGACTCATGTCAAAGTTGGGCCTTGGGGGGACTCATGTCAAAGTTGTACCTTGGGGGGGACTCATGTCAAAGTTGTGCCTGGGGGGGACTCATGTCAAAGTTGTGCCTTGGGGGGACTTCATTCAATAAATCCCCATTCAATAAACCGACTGAAATAGGCCCTTAGCACTATTAAGAGTGTATTATAAAAATTCGACAACGCTGTACCGACTGAAATAGGGGTACCTTGGGGGGGACTCATGTCAAAGTTGTGCCTTGGGGGGGACTCATGTCGAGGTTGTACCTTGGGGGGGACTCATGTCAAAGTTGGGCCTGGGGGGGGACTCATGTCAAAGTTGTGCCTTGGGGGGACTTCATTCAATAAATCCCCATTCAATAAACCGACTGAAATAGGCCCTTAGCACTAATTAAGAGTGACGTATAAAAATTCGACAACTGTACCGACTGAAATAGGCCTCTAGCACTAATAACTAAACATTATCGTGCTACAGAACTTTATTAATTTTACATTTTTCTTGAACTACCTAAATTAAAACGCTGTTGCTAAATTAAACCTCTTTTATATTTTTCTTGAACTACCTAGATTAAAATCGCTGTTGCTAAATTAAACCTTTTGGCGAAAAATGTTCGGTGTACTTCAACGCAACAATTTAAAAAATCACCCAGGAGGATCTACAAATAAAACTGATTTTAGTACAACACACATTAGCATCGTAAACTATATTAGCACTTTGTAAAAGAAATTTTAAATTAAAATGACGTCAATTTTTGTGAGATGCATAATTTTTTTATTTATTTTATTTTTTATTGTTCACGTTTAGATAAATGTATTTATTTTCCTGTTGGAAAAAAATATAAACTCGACAACAATTAAATTATGGATAATTAAATTTTATTTTGGCAACAATTAAATTATGATTAAAATTTAAATGGCTAATTTTTTGCTATTATTAGCTTACAAAATTGCTATTTTATGCATAAAAATAACAAAAAAAGTTTTTTTCGGAATAAAAGGCAGCCAACTTTCTAAGTTAGGGTATAAGCTATCTCCATAACAAATTTTATCGAAATCCATCGAGCAGTTTTAGCGTGAAACTCAGTCAAATAAACGGACATTCACATTTATAATATATATAAGATATCATTTGTTCTATTACAAATAACTTGAAAGTGGTTTATGTTGAAAATAAGTCTACCATTTTTTACAAAAGATTGCTTTTAATCCCAGTTTTCGAAAACCAAACATACATAGCAAACATTTCATTGTTCGATACCGAATTTCGTATTAGAAAAAATTACATAACTGTGAACACTGTAAATAGTTCGATCTAATAATAATCATTTTGTTATGACAGGCGGGATTTGTGTGATCTGAGAGTTAACTGTAACAGGACTTAAAATGTTACAGTATTTATATCCGGAAAATTATAAGAAGATACTGAAAGTTGCAAGAATTGAAAACCATAATTTCGTATCAGGGTTCGTCCAGGCCCGTCTTTCCTCATCCTCTCCCCCCTCAAATCACCCACCACTATTTTCGAAACCCTGGTAATACATAACAGCGTAATACAAAAGAATTTCATAGGAACAAATTTCCACACACAAGCCAAATAGATGCCTGAAGAGAAGTTAGCTCGAAGAATTTGATCAGCGGCTCTCGACAAAACTAAGAATTGCTTTAACTCTCCATAGTTTTCTTTTATATAGATCGCTTCAAAACACAGCATCAGAAAGCGCTAGTGTTAGAGATTTCCCAGTTAACTCTTTCAACATTAGTTGTGGAATTTAGAATATGGAATTTTCTGAAAGTAACAATTTCTCCCTAAAATTCACAAAAGAAATCACCTTAACCCATTTTTCGCTGGTGTTGCGTGAACGCAACACCAAACGCAACACCAAACTGTGACGCAACACCAAACTGTTAAACGCAATTAAAACTGAAATTGCGTTTAACAGTTAACTAAAAAAGATATTTTATATTAAGTATTGTTTTTAAGTAAGGAAAGGATAGATGTTTGTTTTATTATAAAAAAAAATTTGATCTGAAAAATAATTTTATATTTAAAAATAAATTTCAAACTTGAAGCACTAATCAATCCAAAACTTTTGAAAATCTTCATATTTGAAGAAGTTTACATAACTTGTAAAAAGAATGTTTCATAATAAAATAATTACTTTTGAAGTCATCTGTAGTTTTTGCTGTTTTATGCTCCCTCGAGGAAATTTCCATAAACATTTATTTGTATTCATTCTATGCTCTTATTCCACCGAAATTGTACAAATACAACACCCTGTATTTAGTAAAATAAGACTAATTTTAATAATTTTATTTTCAATTATTGTTATATAGGATCAAAATAATGAGTATTACTGTTTGCATTTAGAAAAAAAAAAAAAAAAAAAAAAAAAATCATTATTTCTAGTTTTGGCGGTTAATGAGTTAAGATATTACGATATCGATTGTATCCAATGCAAGGAATATCTATTGAAAAAATAATTTTATGGCATTTAATTTAAATTATAAGTTCGTTTAAATCAAGAAGTTTTGTAACTTCTCTGCGTCATCTCTCCGTCAACAATTTACACATTACTTAAATATATGTTCTAAAGTTGTTATAAGTAATTTTTCTATGAATATTTATTTTAAATTTCTCACTAAAACATTATTTCACAATTTGAGAACTCATCACAATTTTTTTTTTTTTTTTTTTTTTTTTTAATAAATATTGTAGTGTATAACCAGTGCCTGAGTTACTAGAACAAATAATTTGATAGAAAGAGGTAGCAAATAATAACAAATAATAAACAAATTTGATAACAAAGAAAGATTATGCAATTTTTAAACACGGATTTATTTCTCGGTACCTAAAATGTGTTTTCCAATTAGAGAACTGAGAATAAACGTATTTTTCAAAATTTTAACTTATTGACCCAAGTCGAATTTTCTAGAAGCAAACATTTTTTCCTGAAAAGTTTAGAGTGGTGGCGAAACAGTGGCATAAACGCCATTTATATTCGATTAGTTACGCTTCTATACAAGTAACTATTCATCAAAAAATCATTTTAGTTCACTGCCTTCTTTCTTGAAAATAAAATAAAAAACATGTTTATTTAATTGTAATCATTTTTACACATTGCATAATTATTACAGTCAACTTATTCTTTCGTTTTTGTTCCAAGCATTAACTGCTAAATTAAATGGTTCGTGAAATACAAATAACAATGTGCTTTTATGCAAGGTCAAGTGCAAATGCAAGGACTCCTTAGTAGTAAATGTTGTTATGTTATAAAAAATGGTATATTTATTCAGCTTGGTTTTAAATGTAATAAAACAAAATGGGGAAAAAAATCCAAAAACTCGTACTTCAATACTGAAAGCCTTTTTGGTGGATGTATATGAAATTGTTGAGTCCAAGTTTTTGAAGTGTACGTTAATACAGGCAAAAAATCCTATATAAAGTCCAAAAAGGGAGTTGCACAACCAGATGTTATAACAAATCGATGCACCAATTTGCAACGTTCTACGTCCAACCGTTTTTGAGTTAGGCGAGATACACACACACATACATACAGATGTCACGAAATTTCGTGTAAAATTGTTGATATCCCTGAAACGGGAACTCGTATTAAAACCAAAGTTGTAAATGTACAGCTAGACATTATAACAGTTACACATATAAATTTGCAACATTCTACGATTATTCATTTTTGAGTTATGCGAAATACAAAATCAATTTCGCAAATCAGGATTACTATACTTCCTTAGAGACCTTTGGACGGCCCCTGCCTACCTGGGCTCGGCCAAGCTTAACGGGTTGGATGCCGTCCGCCGGAGCGAATAAATCGCCACATCACCGCATGGAAGCTGCCTACACCAGACAGTAATCTAGTAGCTAAATAGAACGAGCTGTGTCCGAAGATTCTTCGTTCAGACTTCATCCATCATCTTCAGGAACTAGATGGAACTGCTACGTCACTTCTGGGCAGCAATGTGACTAGAACACCAGAGCTCCGGAATTGCAGGGTAGCGACTTCACTTTCTATAAGGAAGTAAAAAAGGAAGGTTGTGGTTCTGTAAGTTAAAGCTGACTGACTTCTCTAGGGTTTCAGGCTTAGAGTGGAATGCCCTCAGCGGGGTCTTTCTGAGGGATTCTAGCTTGTATTTAAACAAGCTTCGGAGAAAATCATGGAAAACTTCGAATGGCTAGATCGACAAGCGTGAAATCGGCACTTCCTATCTTCAAGCTTTAACAACATATTCGCTTGGCCACTGGTGAGGCATAAAAAAGAAAGGAAAGGAATAGAAAAGAAAAGTTATAGTCATTATACACTACTTTCTTTTATACTTTTTTATACAAAATTACGTAATTTAGACAGAAGTATAGTTGTGAGCATTCATTATGGGTTCACCTGACCAATAATAATAATAATAATAATAATAATAATAATAAATCAGTTTTATGCCTTACAAACGACATCCTGAAATTATCATTTTATTGAAATGAAAAATTTATTTTTAGTGAATTCAATGAAAAATTTATTTTCATTTGTTCCTGGAACATATAATTTTGCTTTATTTTTATGCAATTTGTTTGCATGTTTTACAATTTGGTAAAGAGTTCCGTCACCACAGACAAACCCCATCCGACCATTTACCATCTATATATTTTGATTGGATTAAAAGAGAGAGAGAGAGAGGGGGGGGGGGGGGAGAAGAAGAAGAAGAAGAATTGATTCATACAATTTATATTAATTAGTAACAATTAAAGGATTACTAGGTATTATTGAATAATAATTTTAATGCTGTTATTAAATTGATAATTATGGAATTTTAGTACATATACACTTGCATATCATTGCATCTGACTAAAATAAGGAATGGAATCGCATTCCCTCTGAATAAATTGGCAGCATTCTAGGAGATTATTAATATCATTAAACTTAAATTATTAATAATTTTTTTATTATTATTATTATCTTTTAATAAAAAGGGGGAGTTTTTATTGATAATTTAAGTGCTACTCGTATGAATTTGCAAGGCATGTGAGTATAAGTTTGCAGTTTTACATTTTATTAATTAATTTATTTATTTATTTCAGTAAAATACACATTTGTTGAGAAAATTATCAAAAATAAATATTTAAAAACAAACAAACAAAAGAAAGAAAGAAAGAAATACTAATACTGTGAACTGATAGTCTGATGAATCAGCATATTATAGGAAAGAGAAATAAAAGCCTTTAATGAAAGGTGAAAAATATAATTTAGTTAACACGAGAACCATATAAACAACAATATATATCATCCAAAATTCGTTGAAAAATCCATTATCAGCGAACAAAAGTCATAATGTTCGAAATTTTACACTGAATTATTAAGCGCAGTGAAACAAAAACCAGAAAATTTTAAAACCCAAATGGTTTTCCTATCAGCTGCATTTGTTTAGCTAACACGCTCCACGAGAACTTTCCATTCATCACAAAAGGTAAACCGCATTAACAAATAAAATTGAACAAAGCGACAAACAAATTTTTATGCATTTTTTTTTCCTATGTTGAGTGGCATGTGCCTGAAATAAAAGGTTCGTCTTGTGTTTCTATAAGTTTCGTCGAAGCGTTGTCGGTATTCCCTAAAAACATTCATACACAAAATCAGAATCAGGTGAAGAATCAAGAAGGATTAGTGGAAGACTAGTGAATAGGGAATTTCCTGATTGAATGTTTAGATCATAAAAAGATTACTGACAGAGTTGAGAATTGAAATTCCCCAGCAGTTCAAAATAATTGAATCCTTTTCGCGTATCTAGTTGGAATATAACCAAATATTCTTCCAGGAAAAAAAAAATGAATAAATAAATAAATAGTATGCTCTGGACACCACAAAACTTTCTCCTATATTTCCCTATACAAATTTTCCCAATTCAGTCGCTGTGTGGGTCATCACTTGGCGAAAGAAAGTGAAATTTGTGTCTAAGAGACGAAATCTTAAACAATAGATTTTCTTTTCACATTTTTTAGCATGGACTCCTATTGTTTTTCTGGCAATATAGATTAAATAAAACAGGTTTTTCTTTTATTTATTTATTTATTATTTTTTTCCTTTAGCATCAAGCAGACAGTGGCGGATCCAGAACTTGACTTTTTTTTTTTTTTTTTGGGGGGGGGGGGGGGGGGGAGTGTAAGATTTTTTCAAAGTGTTATTTTAGACCAATAAAAAATTTACAATTGCAATATTCAATTGTGAATGACAGTGTTTTTTTTTTTTTTTTTTTTTTTTTTTGGGGGGGGGGGGGGGGGTGGCCCTTAAATCCGCCACTGCAAGCAGATCGTCGTCAGTTGTCTACTATCCAGTTCAAGCACTATATTAACCCAACGATGTTAAACGTTAACCTCAGCTCAGCCATTGGCATCAAGTTAAAAAATATAGATATATATATAACTAATTAAATTCTGATTAAGAAGTTATTATTATTATTTTTTTTTTATGTATAATTTTTCTTTACTTAAATCGTCCTTTGTTTTAAACATAAAATCTTAATAATTTTAAAAATCGTAAAAGCCTTAAAAAAATGAATACTGTTACAATTTAGTTTTTTTTTTTTTTTTTTTTTTTTTTAACAGCCTTGAAAATTTAATTCTGATAGAATGCAGTAAAAGGCTGATTTTTTTTACCAACTATGAAAAATACCAGAGCCGGGAATCAATGGGGAATGGCCCGGGTTTGATTCCCGACTCTGGTATTTTTCACACAGTTGGTAAAAAATCAGCCTTCTACTCCATTCTATCAGAATATTGTTACGTCATGTGTGGAATAATATATTCGAAAATAGAAAGAATAAATTGACAGGGTAGGATATATAACGTCATAGTTGCCACAAGTAAAAAAAAGAATGTTTATCTATGGTGAAAAAAAAAATAAACTAAAGGTGAATAGAAGAAATAAAATTTTTTATTAAAAATGTATCTGATAATGAAAACTTATTGCCGAGGACTAAATATAATTCAAGTTGGAGAAGGCAATGTAAATGTCGGGGGGGGGGGGGGATTGAGGGGAGGTAGCGGGAAAGGAGATTAAATAAGCCTCTCCGTCCAAAATTATATTCATTTTAGGACAGAATTGTCATGTTGATTTAACACAGTATCTGATGAAGTTTATTATCTGTCGAAAAGAAAATATTATTGCGTTGGCCGCATAGGATAAGCTGTAAGAAAGCAAATTAAAAATCATAGATGGAAACTGATTACCCAAGAACGCATCCAAGAGGCAGTATATCGGTTAAGGTAAATTTATTAAATTTTCCAAAGCATCTAATTTGACGCGTGACCATACAGTCGGCTGCAAAAGTATTCGAGCACTAGCAATAATCCTTGCCAAAAAAAAAAAAAAAAGTACACTTAATCAAGCTTTGTTAAATAAATCCTTGTCGAGTCATGTTCTTAATCAGTCTAAGAACATGATTCGACAAGGATTTACTTAGCAAAACAGTCTTAAGTGTACTTTTTAAATATAGGAATTATTGGATAGTGCTCGAATAATTTTGCAGCCGACTGTAGATGGGATAACAGTACAAAGCTTACAGCATGGAGTGGGGAAACAGTCGCGAGGATCAGGCCGGGCCCCAGGTCCGAATCTCCCTTGAGATCTTACATGGTCGATAATCAGAAAGAAAGTGTCTTCCAAAACTCGATCAAAAAGAATGACAATGCATTTGGCGTTACAATGTACATGCCAAGTTGAAAGTTTAAGATAGAGGATGGTTGCGGTTACGTTAGGAATATTCACATGTATATTTTTAAAAGGCGCCGACCAGTACTTCACAGAGTTCGTGATTTTTTTGATTTTTTTAAAAAAATAAAAAAAATCCGATTTTTTCGATTTAAATCAGATTTTTTTTATTTAAATCGGATTTTTTTAAAAAGTCTACAAATTTATAGTTACTCATTCATTACTTTAGATCTATAAAAGTAATCTATATCTTAAACAGTTGTTTTAACTTTTAACGCTGATGGATAATGAAATTTAACATTTACGACCACAAGAATTATAGCCTACTCAAATCAAAATACAAATTAATAAACAAATTTAACTTGAAATTTTACCTTCTCTTTTAGTTAAAACAGAATATACGAAAAATAACTGCCATGTTATATGAGCATTTACTTTTACTCTAAATGCATATTATTATATATTTTTCAACTCATCATTTTGTAAAATCATATGATCACTTTATTACTAAAAGATGAAACTTCTCATTTTAACCAAATACCTTTTATATGAAATTTAAAAATACAAATGGAGCAGACAATTTCCATATTTAAAGATAAACGTCTCTGAGTGTTATGGAAGAATAAAACATTTCTTTGATCATTTTGATTCTGGATAACATACTGTATTATTAATTTAATGGATCTACATGTAAATATCTATGGTATTATTATAAACAAAGTTAATTTATAATTATGGCATGAAAGTTAACACTATCTAAAAAAAAATTGAAATAGGACCAATCCCAATAATGCACATAAATATGCAAAATAAAATGTTATCAAAGAAAATAACTGAAGCTTAAGCATAGGTCGATCCAGGTTTTATAGTAATAGTGTAAGATTTAAAGTAATTGGTTCATAAGTGCCCACACACACACACATACCTATATAGTTTTGCTAATCAAAGGTTGTAAATGCAACATATTTTGTACTTGAAACTCATTCTAACAAAATTAAAAAATTTAGATCATAAAATGTTTTGAAAAATGATTCAAATTTAATAAATGACTTTTTAAAAAAAATCGGTTGATTTAAATCAATGATTTTTAAAAAAAAAATCCATTGATTTAAATCAAGATTTTAATCATGATTTTAATCAAGCTGATTTAAATCAACGAACCCTGGTACTTCAATGACCGTTATGTTATTATAGAATGTTGGCATGATTTCGCCAAGATTTAGATCCTGAAAAATAACTAGCGAAGCAAATATTTTGTCTAACCGTTGACGTAAATTAGGCGACAAGAAGGTGCATGAGTTACATGATTAAAAGAAAGTTAAGATTAAAAGAAATAGAATTAATTATTTTTTGGTTTCACAAAACACAAGGATAGAAATAAGCCAAAACATTATCATTAACAGAGCGAAAAGAATTTCCATTACGTTAAGCTTGCTGATAGAGTACTGGGAATTGATCAAAAAAATGTTTCAGTTACATTGAAAAATATATGAAAGGGAAGATACAAAAATTAGAAAACGCATATTGTAAAATTTATTATTTATAGGATAGAAATCGTTATATCGTTATATTTTAAGTAGTTGTTTAAAATTAAAGAATTTTATTTATAATTTTATTTATTTAGAGAATTCATCTATCCTTTAAAAAGAAAAATATAAATTTTCTAATATGTGATAATCTATATCCCAAGAAATTTAATTTGTGATTTGTATGAGAGAAAAAAACCGAAAATGGTTTGGTTCTTAGCTTTATTAACTATTTTTTTTCATTTATTTCTTTACTAGCAAACCCGTGCGAAGTTTTCGCACTTTATTTCCTCTCTTATTTACCTTTAAAATTTGAAACTCATTAATATTATACCAATTTCACCCCCTAATTAAAATTTTAATTTACCAGAAGCCAAATTATTATTAGGACCAGGTCAATATTGTTCAATAGTGAAACCAAAATCATTCAAAGAAAGGTTTCAAAATAAAATTCATGGTTTAAAACCCAGTTCTCATACTTTCACAGGTAGTACAGTTTTAGTACAGGACTCCTACAACAAATATTTTTATTCAAGATTTTGAGCATATAAAAGAGCGTCATTTAAACAATATTTCATGAAATTTTCATTAAAACTTTGGAAAATTCAGCCAGTAGCTTTCGGAGACCCTCCAGGAAAGCGATAGACAGGATGTCTTAAAAACTAATGCACCGACCTTACTGAAATTTTGGAGACTTCTTTAAAATAGAATTGTGTTCTGTTAAATGAAGGATTTTTTTATGTGAAAACTTCTTTAGGTGCGTTGAGCACTTTTATGTGAACAAAAATCATGAAACTCGCGTCATCGTCAGCGAAGGTTTTCCATTTGAAGTGAAAACTTCTTTAGGTGCGTTGAGCACTTTTGGGTGAACAAAAATCATGAAACTCGCATCATTGTCAGCGAACGCTTTCCATGAGAAGAAACATATTTTTTACCAATTGACATCACGTGGTTTTTCTACTAGGAATAAAAATGGCAAATTTCAAAATGCTTCAATTTTCTTCTAAATTCTTTCAAACTTTCTGTGCGCCATTAACAGCACATGGGATTGTTGCAGTTCAAATTTCATCGATTTTGGAAAAAAATTTACATTTTAATTGGAAATTAAATTTTATTCTAATACGCATATTTCAAATTCTAATTATGATTAAATTATTTTTAATACATCATTCGAAAGATATTTTAAAGTACTTTTATATTATCGAAAATGGAATTCGAGATTTCAGCTGATTTACACGTTTTGAGGTGTCCTGAATGGGTTTTATTTTGTATCTCAGCTACTAAATAAAATAAATTCATAAGTAATACATCATTTGAAAGCTTTGTTGATTTGGAATCGAACAGTAGATTACAGAAATTTCTACCGCCAGATGGCGCTGTAAAATTTAAAATTTTAATATTTCAAATTCTAATTATTTTTAATACATCACTCGAAAGATATTTTAAAGTTCTTTTATGTTATCGAAAGTGGAATTCGAGATTTCACCTGATTTACACGTTTTGAGGTGTCCTGAATCGGTTTCCTTTTGTATCTCAGCTACTAATTAAAAAATTTCATAAGTAATCAATAAAGCCTAATATAAAGCTTAGTTCATTTAATTTGGGTAGCTACAAATATTGTGCCGAATCATATAATACAGATCACAAACACTTCTTTACAAACCGAAAGTAATAATCTAATAGCTCGACGCTACAATTCACAAGTTACTTAGTTTTCACTTGTATCGGCAGTCCCCAAAGACTGCTTTGATTTTTTTTTTTTTTTTTTTTTTTTTCTGTTAGACCTAATTTTACAAGGATATACGTGTAGTAAAATGTGCCGAAAATTTTCAAATTTCATTTTTTTTTTTAAACCATTCGTCCAAGCATATAGTCAATTGTATCAACAAGCAAAAGCATACGGCTGCTTTTCAGATTTATGCGTTTGTGTGTGTATATTACATCTCATTCGACAAAACTGTTTGCTCATAGCGAAATTTGTTTCAGAGATAAGTCTCTTCAATACGAAAGAATAACTTAAAAAAAAAAAAAAAAAAAAAAAAAAAAATCTTTTTGATTATTCGCTGTTCTCTATCAAATTCATCTGAATTTCTGAGAAGCTTCCGTATCTTTAAAGAGTTTCTTCGAAACGGTGGCGGTTATTCCCTTTCCCTAACATTTTATCAGGTGCAGATAAACTGACGGAAAATTGATAGACATAAAGGGGAATTCCCCGATATTATGTAGGCTAGAGTTGAAAAATATGCCGGAAGCACGAGTGAGGAAATGTCCGAGTGGATAAAATGATGATGTTACGATTGATTCTTTTTACGAAAAGTTAGAGGTCAAGAAGGATGAGAATACTAACTAAATAGATTTCATTTTTTTATTATTATTATTAATCGCGGTAAGAAAGGGGGTATAAAGCTAACTACTTTTGAATGAGGGGGTATCCCCCAAGTTAAAAGCAATTAATTTTTAAATTGATGAACGATAAGAATAGTAAAATTAAAAAGAAAAACAATATGGGGAAATAAGTTTTAAAAATAGGTATTCGGTTGGTTGGTTGGGTTTTAACGTCGCACTAATACTACGCAATGGGTAATTGCTGACGGTCTGGAACGCACCCCTGAGGACGGTCCGTAGACATGCCATCAGAATTTTGATCCTCCACTTAGGGGATCGCTGCCCCGCTTCGGTACTTCCAATAGGTGTTTTGTAAAAATGCACTGGTTCCTTTTATTTATTTATATATTTTAGTTCCCCATCATACTACAGGTATGGGGAACTTAGGTAATCGTGAAAATTTTCGACCTCAGTTTTTTTACTTTTCTACGCGTTTTCAGGTGTGAGGAATCCGAAAATGACAAAATTTCTATGGTGTCTGTCTGTAGGGTGTCTGTTAGTGTGTTAGTCTGTTAGTATGTTAGTCTGTTAGTGGGTTAGTCCGTTAGTTTGTTAGTCTGTGTACACGATATCTCAAGAACAAATTGTCGCAGAGAGGTCAGATCAGTTTTAAAATATTACTTTCGACACTGGCAAGAACCCTATTCATTTGCAACATTCGAATTTAAAAACTTCGTAAGTTATTAGAAATTTACGATTTTCTTAACATGGGAGAATAGGACAAAAATTCACTTAAACGTGCATTTAATGGAAACTTTTTACTGTAAAAATGTCAGACCAGTTTTAAAATATCGGTTTTGATGCCGGAATGAACATCAGTAACTATAAATATGCTACTTTGGAAATTTCGCAAGTTATTGGAAATTTACGAATTTCTTAACATGGCAGTATAGGACAAAATTTCACATAAACGTCAATTTTGAGAGATATTTTCATCGTACAGATGTCAGACTACTTTTGAAATATTATTTAGGACACTGGCATGAATATTAATGACTATGAATTTTCCAATATAAAGATTTCGTAAGTTATTGGAAATTTACGAATTTCTTAACATGGCTGAATAGAGCAAAATTTCACATAAACGTCAATCTTGAGGGATATTTTCATCGTAAAGATGTCAAACCACTTTCGAAATATTATTTAGGATACTGGCATGAATATCATAGACTATGATTTTTCCAATTTAAAAAATTCGTAATTTATTTGGAATTTACGATTTACTTAACATGTCAGAATAAGGCAAAATTGAGCATAAACTTCCATTTTGAGGATCCTAAATACATTAGGCAACTTCAAAAATACGTTTATGATATTTGTTTGAACATGATTGAATACAAATATTCTACTAGGAAAATTTCGTAAATTATTCGTAATTTACGATTTTATCAACATAGCGAAATTGTAAATTTTTCATATAAATATGAATTTTGAGAATTATTGCATTGGAAATAGTA
This sequence comes from Salticus scenicus, assembly GCA_963930645.1. Lineage (NCBI taxonomy): Eukaryota > Metazoa > Arthropoda > Arachnida > Araneae > Salticidae > Salticus > Salticus scenicus. Next base: position 238,346,323 of record OZ005661.1, read on the forward strand.
GCATGAAAACTAAACAACGGAATTGACCCCGATAAAATAAATTAATAGATTAGAATAAGATAAATATATCGAAGTGAACGGTGGATAGCCTATTAGTCGGGGATTTCATTCTGTCACTGTATCAAGCTTTGGTCAGATTCATTTCTTTTAACATGATTATATGTCTCGCACTAGAAATTTCTGAGAACATAAATATGATGGGGAACTGATCAGAGTCCACCTATGCCAACTAGTTTTATTATTTAATTAATTATTTATTTTTAATTCTATTTTATTTAATTATTTTCACTATCCCTAAACTCTCTTCTTTATTATTATATTTTTTATTTTTATTTTGTGTTAGGTTTGGCGGATAGCATTCAGTTCTGTCATTCATGCCAGAAAGGAGCCTTTTTCAAGACTAAACTGTCTCTGACAGACTGAGTGCTGGTGGATGCAGGGATCCCTTTCTTCCTTTTTTTTTTTTTTTTTTTTTTTTTTGAACCATTCTGCATCCATATCCAAGCTGCTATGTTAGCATATCTCATCTCTTCTATGCCGTCGTCAAATCATCACGTCGGAGTTCTGTGTGAACTCTCTCAGTTTATGGGTCCGATCATCTTGATCATGCAAGCCCCATTTCTGTGTTTCTTCTCTTCTCTGGGGCCGGTAAGCGACGATCTTGACCGTCGTAAGTATCCTTGATATGAAGCCCCGTGATGATGATGATGACTCCCAATAGGTATTCGGACAGTACAATAAAGTGAAAAGTTAAATAACTGTTAGTAATAATAATAATAAGTAAAATGAGTGTTAAAACATTAAATAAATATTTAAATTTTTCCTAATTGTCAGAATTTATTATTATTATTTTACCCCCCCCCCCCCCCCCAAAAAAAAAAAAGATTAAACTGTAAATATGTATTAAAAAAAATGAGTTGTCCAAACAACAATTCATGATGTTTTTAAAAGATTAAGTCTCATTTTAAGTTAAACAAACAAACAGATAAAAGAAGTGTTAATCTAAATTGATAGATCAGTCAATTAAAATCTCTGAAAGGCTGAGACACGGCCTATAGAGATACTGCTAATTTTTCCCGTCTATATGATTACTGGACTCAGTTTCCTGCTATGATATAAGAAAATAATCTATTATATTTTTAAATATAAATTTTATATTCAAACAAAACTTTATTTATTTATTTTTTACAAAAATTTTAATAATACTGAATTTTATTTTATTTTATTTTATTTTATTTTAAGGGAGTGGTGAACATTTTAAAACTTTTTGGTAAAATACCATCTTAAAATTAAGGAATTTTAAACACATCGATATTGAAATATTAAGTGTATTATTTTCTTTTCTTTTTTTTTTTTAAATATTTAAGTAAAAAAAAAAAAATAATAATAATAATAATAATAATTTCAAAATTTTATTTTATTAATTTATTATTATTTGTAAATTTTTAAAACGATTTAGCTTCGATGACTTTTAATCCCCCCCCCCTCCAATTTCTCATTGTTCGAATGTATATAAATAATTTCAAAATTTTATTTATTACTATTTGTAAATTTTTAAAACGAATTAGCTTCGCTGATTTTTAATCCCCCACACCCTCTCCAATTTCTCATTATTCGAATATGTGTTTGAGCATTACTTTGTGGATTCATTGATAAGTTAATTTATAATAAATATATACATATATATATATATTCATGATTAAATGGCAAAATTTGACATGAATTTGCCATTTTTCATTTTCAAATATTAAAATTGCGTTTTAAAACCTAAATTAAGATAGAAATTGAAATGGAGATCATTTAATTGTCTATCAATAGCCTACACTATTCTTTTTGTGAGATATAATCTAAAATAAAATTACAGGAGGCCTTTTAAAACGTAGAATTCTAAAAAAAATTATTCGTTTGGACGAAAAACTATTTTAAATGTATTTTTACCCTTATCTATAAAAAAAAAATTACTCTTCTAGACATCTAAACTGTGTTTATTTTATTTTATTCAACATTTTTAAAGATTTTTTCTTTTTTTTTTATTAAAATATTATATTTGTTGTATTTTTAAAGTGTACTAGTCCCTTAAAAACACATTATGATATTGATATCTGTATATATATATAAATTACGTGTCACGATGTTTGTCCGGGGTAAACTCCTAAACTAAGGAACCGATTTTAATGAAATTTTGCACACTGTGTGCAGTTTGGTCCAACTTAAGAGATAGGATAGTTTTTATCTCAATTTATTGTCACAATATTGTTTTATTGCAATTATTTGTTAATTATAGACCTTTATTAAAGTTGCTCCAAAATATCTGTGAGTTCCATTAATTTAATTGTTGCCAAAAAAAAAAAAAAATACGAGTTCATTTTCTTTCAACATAAAAATAAATACATTTAATCAAACGTGAACGTTAAAAAATTATAAAAAGTTAAATTATGCATCTCACGAAAATTGACGTCATAATCAATTTAAAGATTTTATACACATTGATAAAGTGCTAATGTAGTTCTATCATAGATATAGTAATATATATAGATCTCTCATCCCCATGTTATCGTACAAAGATTTTTGATGCCGAAAAAAAAAAAAATAAATAAAAGCTTTAGAAACAGCCATTAAGTGGTATTGAAAAAAAAAAAAAAGAAAAGAAAGAAAGAAATGTGAATTTGAAACTGTATCTGGAGTCTTCCATTCCCCTTTAGCAAATAAATTATTCATAAATTTTATTTGCTAAAATATTAGTATGTATTCCCGTGTGTATTCACTCGGGGAAAGACAGCCATATTTTGGTAAAAACGTCGTCTTTTCCCAAATGAAAGGAATAACTTTTTTCTCCCCAATGATCACTCTATTCTATATATGCTATACTATATCTATGAGTTCTATACGCAAGCGAAGTGTGACTCACTGACCGTCTGTGCACCCAAGAAAAAGATTTTCTATGTTAATTGCCCACTGGATTTTTTGTAAGAAATTATTAAAAGTCGAGGAAATTTATTTCCCGATTTTAATCCTTATATTTGGGTATAGATATGTATTAGTTATCGCGGGTGTTAGATTGAATTATTTTGCTGTCATATTGACAAAATTTTAATTTTAAATTTCAAAACTCTGTCGCCCTTGGCTTTTTTTTTTTATTATTATTATTATTATTTGGCGATCAAAAGCGTAACACGAAAATATACATGCCAGATGTATGCATTGTACGAAATGTAATATGTATTATTCATTGTACGTATGTATGACATGTAATATATATTGTACGAAATATTGTTTCATATTATTCATTACTCTTTTAATATAAGTTGTTAAAATAACCATGATTTTTGAAAGGAATTAAATATTTTCGCCAGATAATTTGGCGATATTATTTTTTTTTCGCCAAGGATGACAGAAATGAAATCTATTCCGCTGCAAAATATTAGTATCTTACATCAGATATTTTATTTAGACATTTGAAAACAAATTTGACTTCAAACTATGATAGAATATTTATCATTTTCCTTTTAATTATTATATTATTAGTATATTAAAATTTAAAAGCATGGTATATAAAAAGTTTTTTTTTTTTTTTTTTTTTAATCTTATAATTATTCTTATCTTAATCCTCAATGTTTCCCATCTTTATTAACTTGAATTTACTATTAAAATTTTAACATACTCAAAAACTTCTCATCACTTCGTTAAAATACACTAAACTTTTCCAAAATCTTTTTCTATTTAAAATGATACATGTATTTACTTTAAATGTCCAATATTTCATAAGATTTCCAATTTTAAAGTTTTAAAATATTTATCAAATTTACTTATTTTTCTGGTTTAGCCTTATTGTTTTTCTTTTTATAACTACAGCTGTTGCCCTCTTTAAAATATTTAAAATGATGAGGTCATTTTATAGTAAAATTATCCATTATAGCATATATTATACTTCACTCCTCCATAAAAATTGATTTTAAAATCGTCTGTTTCTTTTATACTTTTATTTTAATAGAATTTTAATAGAATTTAATTTATATATTAGTCATTTTAGCAATTTTATCCAAAGTAGCATTAGAAATAATATATATCACTTCTCCATTAAAATTTATAGGACCCTACAATAAAATTAATTTGTGCTTAATATCAACACTACGAACATTTTTATCAATCGCTTCCAAATTTTGACCTAAGTTTCAAATCTCAACCCTGTGGGTTTTTACATCGACTACAACGTTTTCGTCTTTGTTCGTAAATAATAATTTGACTGTACTAAATAGTGTACAGCCGTATAATTCAACGTATAACTTAGTCACAGCAACGCGTGGCCGGGTCTGCTAGTATTATATATTTTATTTTTATAAAAATAAAATTGATAATAAATTCAGTTCTCATATTAATTTTTATTCCCTGTCTCCTTTCATTTACTTAATATCTTATTTCACGGTTTAATAACATTTCACTAAAATAAGTCTGTTAAGCTTATTTACTGATTTTTTTTTCCTTTTTTTTTTTTTTTTTTTTTTTCAATACCCCCATTCCATTTAACGATAATTAAATCATATATTATTTTAAGGATATTTGTACAACACGTAAAACTACGTTGGTAACTCCTTTTTTTTTTTTTTTTTTTTTTTTTTTGGACACATAATAAATTTTTTCTATCGTTGCAATAGTAATAAATAGTAACAGTAATAGAATCAATTTATAAATTCTTCGTAACCATCACAGACTAGTGTTACCCACTCAAATTTTACTACGTCCTAAAATGATGATAAAAGTCCTTATTTCAGGGCTGAGGATATCCGTAGGATGTATTTTCATTCTCAATATATCATGAGGATGTCCTGGGGGAGAAATGGTGTACCTCCAAAAAGTCCCTATTCCATCCAAGATGCCGTAGACCATTCCAGAATGAAATTTAATGTACTTGTCTTGGCATCAAACCGGCAACCAGAATTCATATTAATTATAATAACACTGTTGAGGATTCTTTACCACAAATTTAATTTTAATATATTAGCTTTGTCCTTCGATTTTGATAAAAAAAAAAGAAGAAAAAAAAAAAAAAGATTGTTTTGTTTGGCTTCCCACATATTAAATCGGCGATATTTGAATCAAACTTTGGTGATCAATAAATTCTAGAAATAATTTTCTTTCAATGTATGTCTTTTGACTTAAAACAGGATTTAAAATATCGTCTCTACAGCATGACGCCACCCCTAACCTTGCTGCTTCAGTTGACTTTTTAAAATAAATTCGAAATGACAATGTATTTACTTCATCGCCCCAGGAATATTTATTTCAATCACAATTTAATTTTACATATTGCGGCTGCAGAACCGCCAAGAAAATCTTTGAAAAAGGCATTATCAAAAAATAACTATATAATACACATAATTTAATATCTCTCACAATCCCACGTATTCATTTTATTTTAATAATTCTTTTAAAATTAAAATTGACATTGAGTACCTATAATAAATCAATGTATGTTTGCGAAATCCTTATTGAGTCACATTTTATTATTTAATCGTCTCTCTATTATCTGCAACTGACAAAAAATTTTATATAAAAGAATACATCCTAAAAATTTCCTCGTTGAGTATGATGATATGATGTTGAGTAATAATACTTCATGACATTTGCCTGAAACGAAAAACCTACAGTTTTTCTAAGTACCGAAATCACGCAAGAAAAATTCTCAAAGATCGTGATTGAAATGTTGCCAGTTGCTGAATATAAATTTTTTAACACGCGGAGATTTGAACAGTTGCCATAATTAAAGGCATAAAAGAAGTTTCTTCTATTTTATTTTTTAGTTTTACAGTTCGTTTGCACTTCAACTCTAAAATCGCGTGACTTCGAAGGGTGTCTGAAGAGAAATATGAATTTTCTTTGCTTCTTCTTCGAAATGTTATTTAAAAAAAAATCTCCCCAAGATGAAAGAAAAATTAAACATTCTCGAGATCTTCAAAGAGTCTTTACGAGTTATGATGGAGAAAAATGATTACACAACAAATACAAGCGAGAATCCGCGTTTGTAATGATCGATAGATGGCGCTTTCCCAACTGCAGTTGTTAGTAAATATAATAGCCACGTGCATTTATTATTGTTCTTTCTTGTTGTTCTATCATTGTTTCAGCGTGAAAGCTATCAGTGATGTGATAATTTCACCTTAGCCCACCAGAGGGCGAGCATTTCATTACAATCGCGGATTAATGGTTGACAAAATGAATGAATAAGTGAATGAAAATAATTATTTTGTCATACATAATTTTAGGATTAATTTATTTCTGAGTGATTTCTTTCTTTTTTTTCTTAAAAAATAAATAAATAAATAAATAAATAATAGAGAAAGGATAAGTGATAACATGGCCATTTTCATTAATAATAAAACTTTTATTAATAAAATTTATCTTCTTTTTTCTACGTCTAGTAAGATTTAAGATGGTAATAAGATTGTTATGACATCATTAAGAAAATTAAATCTCGCAATCCACGTCCACGACTCGTATAAAATAATCTGAAAATCGCACAGGACCAAAAGATGATCAAAATATTCCTTCCACTAGCTACTCTTCCCTCCTCCCCTCTTTGACACATTTAACATTATTACTTTCTTCTATATTCAATAGAAGAAAGTATTGAATTCGTGAAAATTTTCGACCTCGGGTTTTTGATGGATTTACACGTTTTGAGAACTGTAGAACACGATTTGACCAATTTTTAGAAAATGTGTGTGTGTGTGTGACGAAATTTTGTGGCAACTGTATCTCAGGAACTACTGCACAGAATTTCATACAAATTAGTATGTAGCTACACCTTGACATAAATTAGTGCCTATCAACTTTTGGTAAAAATTGTCTAACAGGTTGCGTTGCCCTTCCGCTTTTTCTAAATTTTTAACAGAGTGTTATAGGACAAAATTTTATATAAATGTGCGTAAAGAGAATTATTTTTTTATAATTACTCTGAAATTTACAAGAATTATTTATAATAGAGCTAGTCAACTGGGGAAAAAATTTTGTATGTGTAGGAGCATCCCCCCTCCCCCTGGAGGGGAATAAATTTTCATGATGGGTATCTTTCAGAAGAGCTCGCCAATACCTTTAAAATGAATGGTTGAACCCTGCGATAGTTTAAAATAAAGTTATTGATTTTTTTTTTTTTTTTTTTTTTAAATGTAATATCGAGAATAAAATGAACTTTTTTTTATATATATATATTTAGTGTTATATATGGAAATCGTACTGCATTATAATGGAAGATAATTTTATTAACCAATGATTTTAATAAATTGTTTTTACTGAGTGAATTTGCATAGCAAAACATAGAAGAAAGTCATGTGGTCAACATTCTAGTTTAATTTATTTTAATTTTCTGTACATTTGTACTGGTGTCAGTTATTTTTTCATTTTCTTTCTTTCTCTTTTTTTCACCTTTGTCATTGTGATTATTCTATTCAACACTATATCTGCCAACTTTAGCACTTTTTGGCAACTAAAAATTTTTAATAGAAATTTTAACTTTATTTAATCAATGAAAATTGTTACAGAAATGTATAAAAAAAATTCTATGGAAATTTTCCAACAGCCAAAATGTGCTAAAGTTGACGACTATGCACATCAACTTTCGCCATCTGCTGCCAAACTCCATGGTATATTCTATAGCGAAAATTGCTATCAAAATTATTCAGTACCCAATGCATAATCTCGCGTAAATATGTGCTAGGAAACCTTAAAAAGACCCTCACGAAGGGCATTCCACCTATAGGCCTAGAACTCTGGTGTAGTCAATCGGCCTTAAACCCTACAACCAACCAACCAACCAACTCAAAGAATAGTTGCCAGTTTTTCCGCTTATCGTAGAAGATTTGGTATCAGAATTTTATAATAGAAAAAAGAGTTTAAATGGCAGAAAATTGATGTCCCAGATGTTTCTATTATAAACAACAGCAATAGCAATAATAATAATGGTAGTAATAAACCTTATTTAAAAGTTTTTAATGGTGGCAGATATACTATCCGTTGTATCCTAAATTTCGTTTACATTAAAAGAAAAAAAAAATCAAGGTGTTAAATGAGCCTTTGTATATATATATATACAGATACAGGGTGATTACAATTAAAGTTACGATTTCAAAACGCTATAAAACTACCCATCAGAGCGATTCGATATTTTACCAGAGCAATCGTGAGGCAATGAAATTTTGTTTGGCAAAAGAAAAAAAAAAAAAAAAAAATCTAAAATGTGCCGTTAATTATCCGTAGAGTATTTGTTTCCTGAAGCTCCTCTTTTTCTCTTTTCACTATGACTGTTTCCGCTGTAAACACGTATTCTTCTCTTTTTGCTAAATAAAATTGTAGTAAGCCCTTGAACTCTGTTGTTTCCTGCTATTCCATTGTGTTGCTAACAACATTCCTGTGTTTAATGAGTCCATTAGCGTTTCCCCTGACATTACCCTGACAGTGCCATCTATAGGAACATGTTGAAACTACTTTGTTTTCCTCTCCCAAACAAAATTCCATTGCCTCACGATTGCTCATGTAAAATATCAAATCGCTCTGATAGGTAGTTTTAAAATCGTAGCTTTTATTATAATCACCATGTATATATATATATATATATATATATATAGGAAAAAGAAAAATTAAATTAAATAAACAATAAAAACCATATACATATATATATATATATATATATTGTTTTTATTGTTTATTTAATTTCTTTTTTCTTTTCGAAGCTATAATATAAATGCAAAAAATGAACTAAATGCAATTTATATATTCAAAATAAAATGAAATGTTAAAAACTTAAAAAAAAAAAAAAGAAAAAAGAAAGAAAGAAAGAAAAGAAAAAGAAAAATTAGATAGCAAGGATTAATTTCACGGCTTTGGGTTTGATGAATACAAAAACGGAATTTAAAAATAAATAAATAAATAATAAATACATTATTTAATGACTAGTGAGTAATTGTGATTACAATTTTCCTAACAGAATAATATGGCGTCTGTGTATCAGTAACGCTGACGAATGATGCATCTGCCTCATTCAATTTCACTCGTTAACCCTTTCGAGTATTACTCAATTTAAAAGCTGAAGCAAAATGCACGTAAATATTGAATGAATTGATTCAAAATGTGAACAACCCACACGCAGCGTAAAATTCATGGGTTTTTCTTTTCCTCTTAGGAAATGGCCTTCAGAATTATTCATAAAGGCAAAGGAATATATTTAGCATATATTTTGTACATAGATTTAATTAACTACCTCCTTAGTATGACAAGTGTTTCATGGATACTAATAAATTTAGGAAAAAATATATGTTTATATATAGTAACGCGCCTCTTAATAAATTCACTGGTTAATAAAATCAGCCGCTTAATCTGATCAAGTTGCCAGGACCGGAATCAAATCAATACAAACTATTTTTAAAGCCGCCGCTTAATAAAACCAACATCGCCGGTTAATAAACTCAGCAGCAAAAAATATCATTTATACACTCAAAAAAATTTATTTGCATTGCGATTTTTTTTTTTTAATAGAAAAAGAAATGAAAACACAACAAACCCTCCTTTATCGCTCATTGTCTAAGATTTGCAACACACTTGCAGCACAGTTACAAATTAAACACGTCCCATAACTTATCTTCGTAACAATTTCAAGGAACGTGTACTTCAAAGCGCAGTAACAAGTTACAAATTTGATTTTAAATGATTTTTATTATTATTATTAAAAGGCAATTTCTAGTTCTTATTTTAAAATTACTATAATTCATGAGGTTTAAAAGAAAAGATTTTAAATTTATAATAAGAACAGCGTGAACTTTTGGTAAAGTAATGATGACTTTCCTCTAAAGGAGTGCGCATGGGAACTCGGAATGCGTTTAATTTACTTATATCGAAAGAACAATTAATTAATTATAACTCAAAAATTAATTAATATTGTTTACTAATTCCATTATTCGTTTCCTTTTGAAGCTTTTTTTCCAAATTCAGGGAAGTAATACCTTTTCCTTAAGATCAGAAACGTTCACCGGATATAAAAATCAGCCGCTTAATAAAATCACTTTGGCTCAGAACGAATGTGATTTTAATAAGCGGCGGGAACTGTATATATATTTAAATACAAATCAGTAATATTCTTGGTCGTTTCGTGGAGATTTTTAGGAAAACAGTTTTCAGAAATATTTTAGCCGAGCAGTACGGTCAGTTTTGAAAAATTAACAAGAATGAAAAACCGATACAGTGTCCACAAAATTTTGGTGAGACAAATTATTTTCTTAAATTGGTGAAAACATATTCACGAGACTTCTCAAAATGTGTAAATCCATCGAAAACCGAAAGTCGAAAATTTTCACGATTCCAATACTTTCTTCGTATGGGTCATTGCATGCCAAATCAACACACAAAAAAAAAAAAAAAAATTGTACTTTTGAAAAATTAAAGAACACGCTTTTATTGAAATGTGAACTGAAAAGCACAAAATATCTGTCTTTATAGAATTAAAATGCAGGGTAAGAAAAAATCGTGTGAGTGACACACCATAATATTTACATCTTTAATAAAAATAAATTAGTACTTGAAATTGTTGGCACTCAACGTTATACAAATACGGCCAAATCCTGTGCCACATACGATAGAGTTTTATATAAAAAGTTTTTTTTTTTTTTTTTTTTTTTTTTTTTTTTCCTAAAACCTGCCCCTGATGGGATAAGAGCCTGGAAACACTTGCATGTAGTATTGTCATCGACGATGAAGTCGTGTGCAAAAATTCAAGTCAATCAAAAAAAGAATTTTGTGATTGATGTCAACGATGTGAATTTTATCCATCATATTTTATGCATATTTCTTCTATATCATCATGTAAACTGACAAATATGCGCATTTATTTTTAAATATATAGAATTTTTCATTATTATTATTACAGTGAAGCACCACTTGTACGACATTCAAGGGACTGACGTAAAAGGACGTGTAAACGAAAATATGTTTAATCTAAATTTTAATAATAACACTTTGATTACTACAAATTTAATGACATTTAAGTAAAATTTATTTGAAAATACTAACTGATGAAGTTTCTTAAATTAGTAATTGTATATTATACTTTTTTAAGACAATAATTAAGTTAAAAAAAAAGTCTAGAAATTACGTAATATTAACTGAATAAATAACTTAATGAAGGAATGAGAAATAAATAATTTAGAATTTATCAAAAACCATTTTTAAAAAATCTCTCCTGACTGGGCTCGAACGCTAGACCTTTAGGTTCGCAGCCCGGAGCTTTACCTCACAGCCACAGCGTTCACGGAGGGAAAGTCTTTTTTAACACGCTTTTATTAGCTTCACCTGAACAGGGGCGCAGCCCCAGCTCACCGCTCGAAGAGCGGTGTTGAGCTATACTTGGACCGAAGTCCATGTAGGGCTGTCCCAAGATTTAAACCCCCTGCACGCAGGAGGGACATCAGGGCCGTTCCAGCCCCGCCAGACCTTTATTTAAAAAAACAAGTTGAGATTTACAGAGATCATCGCCAGGCAATATGCCTGCTCGCGACAATGGGCGATGAGGGTGTACATTAATCTATTTACATTACTATTTGGTCGGCATGCCGGACCCAGCCGGCCCCTCGCGACAGATGGCATGCCGACATATTTCTGATTTGCTTGACGACAGTCAGGAGTTGAGTTAGAGGCTTTCCACCCAGTCGTCCTGTCCTTGGACGAATCCTCATTCGCAGCTATGCGGTTGTGTACACGCTTGATCAGCTGGGCACATCAATAGCCGTTCTTTGCTGTGGTGCTTGCTTGAGATTTCGTCCTTGGGATCAGGAGCATGGGAGGGTACAGGGGAATAAGGAAATTGAAGACTTTAGAAAGAATTTAATTGAAAGCTAGGGTTTAGAGCGCCTTAAATTAGTGAGGTTGGATTTTTTTTTTAAAATTGAAATGCCAAAATTAATGGGGAGGTTAGGATGGACCTGAAGAACAAGATTGAAATGAACTTTATTGATAGGCTTAAGTGAGATTTCAGTTTGTATTATCACAAATGTCTATAAGGAGGGAGTAGATTTTATTGAGCTTTTGTATGAGGGGTTTTCTTGTTATTACGTTTGTTAGCCAGTTATTCGGCCTAGGATTAGGGTTTCTTATATGGTAGTTTAAGGCTGGTCATCAGTAACCAAAAATTTCGTGTTCGCTCTTCCAGAGAAAAAGTCCCGTTTAGCCTTGATCTGTCATAGGTGCTAGAAAACGATTAGCGCTAACCCCCAAGACATCTGGGGGTCTATTCTGGCTTGTACGTTAAAAAGAAAAAACGATCGTTATTTTTTCGATCGAAATCTCTTTCATAACGATATTCCGTGGTAGAGCAATTCTGCCCTACGAACGTTATAATCAAACGAGGTGGGGGAAAACTGCGTTCGAGGTTAACTCTTTCATCCAATCAGGACGAAGCACGTGGTTTGTTTTATTGTGATTACAAGTGAGTAAGAGAGAGTAGACGATGATCGCCATGTTTTGTCAAATATAGGTTGTTTGTTAATTTGTTTGTTGGGAAAATGAAAAAAATAAAAAGCAAAGACACAGTGTGGATTATTTTATGTGTTGTAGCAGAGCAGTTTTCCAGTTCAATTCAATTGTATCGTCTCGATGAGAAGCCAAGTAAATTTTTATATCAGACTGGCTGTTAAAATGAAATCGGCCACACGATATAATTATTTACTCGGCAAAATAAAGAGGAAGTATCACTTTCTAAAGATTCAAAATAATAGATTTATTTTATTTACATGGTATGTACTCATGTTTTAATTATTTTTTCCAAAAATTAATTTTTAAATATAGTACGTACAATGCACCTTGTTTGAATTATATTTTTTGTTTAAGTGCAATTGAAATATTTGATATTTAGATATATTTGAGTAAAATTAATTAAACTGTAACGCTAATTTAGTGAGTAAAACATAAAAATATTTTTCTTTATTTATAAATGTATTTTTACTTAAATAATTGAAGTTAAAATTTATATAGCCATTGCCTATTGAAATGATATAAATATTTAAATATTGATTTGAACTAATGCAGGGTTCGCACTAAGGAAAAAAAATGAGTGGGATTCTCCCACTCTAACAAAAAAATTAAGTGGGATTTTGAAAATTTAAGTGAGATTTTTGAAATTTAAGTTAGTAATTACATTTTACAGAAAAAAAGTATTTTCAAGAAATATGCAAATTACAGACATGTGACTGCTGAAATTAGAAATTAGCTGAAAATTTCTCGCTAATATGATTGATTGGATGATTAGTTGAATATTGATAATGTCACTTTCAATAAACCGATGACCTAAACATTTATGTATATATAGTTTTTATCTACATTAAGCATTTTCAGGATTTTTTCATTAGCGTAAAAAATTTTTTCAATATACCGGCAATAACTTTTATATCCACATAAAATCTTATTAAAATTTCACACCAAGAGTAAAATAAATTTTTTAAACAAATATAGAATGATTTTTATGTATGTACATTAATCATTCATATAAAAAGTAGCAGTAGCTAATTATTAGTTTCAAACAGTGGTGGATTTAAAGGGGGCTAGGGGCCCAAGCCCCCCAAAACCACTGACATTCACAATTGAATATTACAATGATAAATTTTTCATTGATCTGGAATAGCATCTTGAAAAATCTTAGCCCCCCCCCCCCCCCCAAAAAAAAAAAAAAAAAAAAAGTTAAAATCTTGATTCGACATTGGTTTGAAACATGCATAAAACCAATTGAGTATTAATTTTCTTAAATTGATTTGGAAAAAATTTTCTTACCTGAAAAATATATTCTTCATTTTCCCATGTTTACAAATTTGGTATAGGTATGGCACCCCATAAAGATTTAATTTAATTGAGAAAAAATAAATAGATTCATTAAGTTCAGCACTAAAGGTCTAAAAATAAATACATATGTCATAAATATTGAGCACTTCTATTGCTTTATTGTTTCTAGAATCGATCATTGACCACAATCCGTATTCCGGAGATTGGAAAGAGGGGGGGGGGGGGGGGATTAAAAAAATAATTATAGAGTTAAGAAATATTAAACTCTTACAATTCTAATTCTATAATCTAATAAAGCAAGTTTAAAATTAATATTATAAATATAATTTATGTTTCAGATGGGTAAATACAGGGAAACAAGACTACTGAAGAACATTTGATTGCTGATCGCTAGATGGAGATAAATAAAAGGGGGAGGTGGGAAAAAATAATTACATGAGCAAGAAATATTTAACAATCGTATTTATTTACAGGTTCTAGAATCTCATAAAGCAAGTTTGAAATGAATATTGACACTTATGTTGTGGATGGAGAAAGATTAGGAATCGGAAGCTTTTGTAGAACATTTGATTGTCAATTGTTCCCTTTTTATTTATTTATTAACGAACGATATCCACGATTTTTTTAAAAACTGAAAAAATAAATTCGCGGATTTCAATGAATTAGGTTAAAAAAAAAAAAAAAAAATCGCGGGAAAATAAGTGCGGGAAAAGCGCGCATATGAAATTTTTTTAAGTGGGATTTATTTTAATATTGCGCGATTCCCGCGATCCCGCGCTCTAGCGCGAACCCTGTAATGTGATAAAATTTGTTCGATTGTTTTAAATTAAACGGGAATTTATTTTGATGATATTAGATCTTTTCTTTTTAAAAAAAGAAAAGAAAGTATATTATTATAAAGTATATAAATGTTTGATTTACACTGTATATACTAATTTCTAGAAAATTATTTGTATATTTATATGAAAAGTACGTTTCTTTATTTTTTATATAAATATATGAATAATATGTGTATGATGAATAATGCATTGCTTTTTAAAAAAGATTAAGCTTTAAAATTGTTTAGAAGATTTACTATACCCAATATATTAAATTAAATCATAAATTTAAATAATAAACATTAAATCAAAAAAATTAAATTATATACGCAATCGTTTAGAGTCATTCAAAACAATTACTTAAATACATATAATAATAATAATAAATAAATAAATAGGTTCTCAAATACAGTTGAAATTTTCATAATTTTAAAATAATAAAGTTTGTATTTCATTCCGTTTTCACTTTATTTAAATTTGGATATGTGTGGGAAAAAGTGATTAATTTTTGTTTACATTCTATATATTTTAAGCTTTGCTAACATTTCTTTAACCAAGTTTCCTTATTTCATAAATCATAACTATTTCTTAAAAAAAAAAAAAAAAAAAAAAGAATGATTAAACACCTTTATAATACCAAAAGGGCGCGCCATATTGTAACGAATTCAAAAGCCACTCAACGACAGCCTTAGAGCTCTCGAAAAATAACGAAGATAAATATCGCTAAAATTTCGATCGCAACAGCCCAGAATACCAAATTATCGTCATATTCCGAAGATCGTTGAATTCCGAAGGAATATAACGAAGCGAACAGGCCAGAATAGACCCACTGGTAGTGGCTATCAGTGACCAGTATTCATTATTTTGCGTACTAGGAAGTCTGAACTGAATTATCTTGTAATCTCTCACATTCATTCTTCCACTGAGTTTTTCTGAAACATTTTGGAACTTTCGGATATCTAAATTTGTATCCAAAGCCATGGAATTTTCTCTTTTTACTTACGAAAGATTAAATATAGTTAGATCGACAGCTTCGTCTCTTCTTATAAAGCGATTAAAATATTTAAACTGAAACGATATTTTACTGTATTTGAAACAGTACGTACAATTTATGTAAAAACAGTTATTTTATTCATTATAGAATCGTAATACGTAAATCTTGCACCTTTTATTATTATTATTATTGTTAAGATGGATTTCGGTTTCCTACAAAAGCTGTATTTCTTAAATGTTAATATTTTAAATTTTTGCTAATATTTTAAATAAACTTGTTTATTTTTACAAAAACTATATTTTTCAGACCCCTTCTCAGAAAACTATATTATTTAAAATTTATCAATTATAAAGGAAAAAGTTAAATGTTACACGAACAGTTTAAATTTTTATTTAAAAACTTATATATACTCTTTTGCTGTAGGTAGCGGCACTTAAGAATTTTCTAATTTTTTTTTTTTCTCTTCTCGGAAAGCAAGATGTTTTGGGGTAGACTGACTTTTCCAGATGTTGTTGAATGATGTTTACTGGGCTTCCCCTAACTTTCTGGAGAAACACTTTGTGTGATCTCTTTTCCCGGGAAACTGAGCGGTTGATGACTCGAAAAATGCTATCTAGCCTGTGAAATGCCAGAGTTCAGATAGGGAGACGAGAAACTTTAAACTTTTTATGTTTCTGAGGACTGCATAAAGCCGTATTTATGATACGGGGATGTCAGAAAATCTGTCGAATTCAAAGAGTTTATGACACGGGTATGTCTGAAAATCTGTCAAGTTCAAAAAGTCTAGGTCTGGAATTTTGTGGGTTGACGGAGAAATCCCAGATGTTTTTTTCTGTCAGGGGCATCTGGCGGAATTCTTTTATTTTTTTTATTGTATAGGGGTGAGAAAGGCTCCTCCTTGAGGCAGCCTAGTGGGCCTATCATCGCGTGGGGGCAGTGGCGCCGACTATGTGGGGGCTCGAGGGCTCGAGCCCCCACAGAAAATTTTCTGTAGGGGCTCAGCCCCCCCAGAAATTTTGAATACTGATTCCCTATTAAACAAGAAATTCTTTCCTCTATTTCTCATTTAGTTTTTTGCCAAAATCATAGCTGTAAAGTAAGTTTGTTGCAATTGAAAATGGACATAAATCGACTAAGAAAAAGAAAAACAAGAAAGGCTGAAAGTCTCTGTATGGGGCGCAGGGGGGGGGGGAGTTCAGAGGAAGATGATTCCCTTTGCTGTGCTATGGGAATCCCAATCACTTATGGTTTGTGCATGAGGAGCAAAAGTTTTCAGAAACATCGATGCAAAGCAATATAACTATTTTCCAAAAGTTACTGCCATATTGTTATTACATTTTTTATTTTATTTTATTTTATTAATATTTTATACGCTTGATGCAACTTTCTTCCCTAAGTTTAAGTGAAAATAATTCTTATAAAGGTTTCTGAGATGTTTAATTCGCCTTTTTAAAAAATTCTTTTATTTATATTTGCATTTTATTTATTTGGTTGCTTCTTTTTTCCCTTGGCATTTTTAAATAAAAATGAACTTATTTGGATGTAAGTCATGAATTTATAAACAATAAAAGGTATGTAATATTGCTCCCCCCTTTTTTTTTATGAAACTTTTTATTTTAGGAAAATAAAACTTGATAATCTGGTGTGTCACTCACACGACTACCCTGAAATTTAATACTATAAATGCAGATTGGAGATTAAGGGGTAAGATATCGAGGACTGTTATGCAAACCTATGTTAAAACAATTCAAATTAGGCTTCGGAACAGCTTTATTTGACAAGTAATTATGTGTATGGGGAGCTACCGCCCCCCTCAAACCCTTGTTTAATTACTTTACCTACATTTTTACAGAATTCAAATCTGTTATTAAATTCAAAAGTTCATTTAAAATTGTTCAGGCAACTTTCATACCAACATTCCTGAAAACATGATTTTTGGATTCAAGGGACCTAAAAACGTGTAAACATAACGAAATCTCAATTTAGACAATTTGACCCAAAAACTATCTTATGGGTAAGAAAAATGTAATAAATCGATTTAGTACGAAAAATATGAACGTAGTGATATTACCTTCATTTGTCCTATTGCCTTAAATAATTAATTAATTAAAGATCATTACAGAAAATTTTGGAGTGTAATGCTGATTTTTTATACCAACTATGTGAAAAATACCAGAGTCGGGTATCGAACAGGGTCTTCCGCTTTACGTGCGGATGCTCAAACCATTGAGCTACCCTGGCTGATTACCAGCTAGGCATTTCTCATATAACATTTGTTGGCAAAGTCACCGAATCTGTACACACAGCTATATCAAGTGACATTAATAGTCATGGCACAACTCCAATAAATTACGAAATTTTAATTTAATTTAGAAATTTATTCATCAACCCTGAAAGTTCATTTCAGAAAATTTTGGAGTGGAAGGTTGATTTTTTTATACCAACTATGTGAAAAATAATAGAGCTGGTTATCGAACCGGGGCCTTCTGCTTTTAATTAAATATATTTAGAATTATTATTATTATTATTTTCTAACAGCTGTTTAAAAAAATTTAAATTAAAATTAAATTTTATGGCCTATTGGAGTTGTGCCATGTTCAAATTTGTCACTTGATATAGCTGCTCTAATGCAGACTCGGTGACCTTGCCAACATAAATTATGTGAGAAATGCCGAGCTGGTTATCAGCCAGGATAGCTCAGTGGTTAGGGCATCCGCACGTTAAGCTTAATGGCCCGGGTTCAATTCCCGGCTCTGGTATTTTTCACATAGTTGGTAAAAAATCAGCCTTCTACTCCATTCTATCAAAATTTAATTAAAGATAGTTTATGAAATTTTAACATTTTAAGTAAAAATGAAAAATGAGAACAAGTATTGTTTTTAAAACTTAAAGAGAAGATTCGAGATTCTGACTTTCCCCTCCAATTTTAACTTAACCATAAGCACAATATTGGTTTCAAATTGAAGTAGCCGATGGCCGTATTATCCCAGTGACCTCCCTGCTACTCTTAATTTTGTTTTATAAATTCGATTTACATAAATTTATAAACTAAATGGCAAAGATTATGATGGCATTTTCAGGACCAGTTTTGGGGCCCTTTGCTACTCAGGGCCCCTGGAACGTGCCCCTGTGTTAATCAGGCCGTTGTTTGTGTGTACATATGCTCTTTTCCTTGGGTAAGTGTGTGTACATTATTATAACATATTTGATGACCTTGTATTAGAAATGTGATGCCCCCCCTCAAAAAATAATCCTGGCTACGTCCTTGGTTCGAGCCCCCCCAGAAATTTTTCAAAGTCGGCGCTGCTGCGTGGGGGTAATCACGAAGAGGTGTAGGTTTTTGAAAAAATTGGATTTCCATTGGACAATGAATAATTTTAGAAATACATTTTGGTAACAAGTGAGAATTGAGTTCCCTTTTTGGGGGAAAAATGTTTATTCTTTCGATGTGAAGACTCCATCCAGGACGGAGATGTAGGAAATTTTTCCTTATAAGGAGAAGGGGGCCTCCGGGCTCCCGGAGATGAGGTTTTCAGCTGGAGAACTTCATACGTAAAGGTTCGTTTTCTTGGCGCTCTCGCAGCATCACAGAAGGCAGGCTAGGACTGAACGGTAGCGGGCCCTGACTCACTCCAGTGGCGGCGACTTGCAAGTTATGACGGTGAATCTCGACATCGGTAATGACATTTGAGGCCAGCGGCTATATCCCGTCATAGGTTGGACCTTAATTGATAATGTGGACAAAACAAAAGGCTTTGCCGACCACCCCAATCAGTGAAGACCTTTTTTTATAGGTGGGAGATTGGGGCGGCATTAAGGCTATCGTCCGTTTTTTTTAGTAGCATCCGTCCTTTTTTCGTTCGTTCAAGAGGAGCAGAAATGACCCACGAGTTGAAAAATGAGGTCATTGTAGCAATATTCTACGAAATTAAATCCGTCATTGAAAAGATAAATTGGAATGAGACAACTAATGCCCTGGTACTAAGCCCCAGCTGACCATCAACTGCATGAGGGAGGACTTCGCCCTGCAGCATACTCATCCAATTCCCAGTGTTCAATTTTGAAGGCCATGATTCCTGATAGCCAGATTCCTGTTTAGTCTAAAGGAATAACAGCCACAACTTGAGAAGGTCTTAATTGTAAGTTGTTAAAGCTTTTTTTTATTTATTTAGTGTTTGCATTTAAAAAAAAAAAAGGGTTTTAAATGATAAAGTGTTCGAAAGTGTATGAAACTCTTGGTTTCTTACGTTTATTTTTTTATACGAAGTTGTCGTATGTTATATAGTGTTAAAAGAACGTAATATTTTTCCTGATTATTTATATATTTCTTATGTTTTGTTTTTTTAGTGTAGGATAATGAGATCAAATAAATACTATTGTTTGTATTTTAAGAGAACTTAGTTTTTCTTTATAGATTCTGTTGTTATTTTTTTTTTACTATTTTTTAATTTATATAATAGTATGTTTAAGTTGGAGTTTCCAGGAGGAAGCCATCCTTTAAATACCTAAATTTTTTATTATTGGAGGAGGTTCTCTAATTCATTAGAGAATTCTAGGGTAGAAAAATTATGTTATTCAGCCGAAACTAGAGATTACTAATAAAAGAAAAATCTTATTGTTTAGGAAGTATGTAAGATGATAATATTGGGCAAAAAAAAATTAAAGTTCCCAATGATGAACCATGATGACAGTTTTCACTTTATTATTCTGGTGTAGGATAAATTTGTTAATGAGACCTACATATATATATATATAGATTTAGAGATCGTTAACTCTGTTAAAAATTTTTAATAACCAAGCTTTAATATAGAATAAATGTAGTTTGAATCGATGTGTCTTCTAAAAATAGATTGAATTTTAATATTAGGAAAGTCTAATGACAAGGACTATATTAATATATTAAAAGTTGTAGGAACATTTTTTCAAATGAAATCATTAAATAAAATCGTAACTGGACACCTTCAGTTAGCTACTTTAACCTTCTGATTGGGAATTGTGAAAGAACAAAAAAAAAAAAAAAAAAAAAAAAAAAAAATTGAAGTTAAATAAGTTGTATAGTCAAATCTTGTGACTTAGATATTAGGAGTTAAAATCTGGTCAATAAACGATTCCCAAAGAGGGTTGAGGTGGTAAGTTTCCTTTCCAGGTGCATCCTGAAAGAAGAAATAAATAAAATGTTTTTTTTTCTTGTTCATGTATTTGTGGTGTCTGTGTACTGAAAGGTCCAGTTGTATTTGAAGAGTTAGTTAAAAATTTGTTTACATTGAGGTATATGATTTAGTAATTTAGTAACATAAAAGTAACAACGCTGTCATCATTGTCCTTCATTTTTACTTGGGTTTCTTTTGGGTACACAACGCAAGTTTTTATTTTGTTTAAAGTAAATTATATTTTATTTGTGAGAGATAAATCGAAAGGTGAAGTAACGATTTTAAATCTTCTTTTGACACTATACGATACTGGCCAATTTTGTTTTATTTTTTATTAAAGAAAAAGTCTGGTGCTTTCTTGTAATTTTTTAGTAAACAATTCTAACAGGATATCAAAAATTTGATTGTTATAAAAGTTGCTTTTAACAGTGTATGAGAAAACCAGGGAAAACTCTGGATTATTTTTTTATCTTTTGGCCTTATTTTAGAAACTTGATATAGATATATAAGAAGTTACTGGTAAAGATAATAGGTTCAAATTAAATTTAGACATGAGTTCCTTTTTGCTTATTTCTTTATTTTATTTTATAGTCTTTTATACACAAAAAAAATCTGTAAATTATAGAATCTTAATATTTATTAATTTAATATATTTTATTTGAAGTTAGATTTATCATTAATAGAGTTAAAATTCCAGGCAGAGTGGAATTTACTAATTTAGAAGCAAATTGATAGTTTATATCATTCATAAAGTGTAAATAGTTTTGTTTAAAGAAAGCTTCAACTTTAAGAAGGATAAAAAGAGAAAGAGCCACGATAATTGATTAAAGCAACTTAGTAATATGAGGAAAATCTATGTATGTAAAGGATAGAAAGATTAAATTTAAAAATAATGGTGAGAAAAACTAACTAAGTTTTCTCATCATAATAACTGGCGCCGGGAGTCCAGGATCTCAGATAATAGTTATTGCGGAATAGAAAAGGTTCTTTTTAATTGTGATGCTTAATATTATTAATTTGCAGTGTTTTTATCTGTATAATTTTTTTTATTTTTGTGTTTTATGCTTTTAGTGATTTTTTTATAGAAGTATATGTATATACAATGTATTAATTCTTTTTAACAATATAATTAATTTTGGTATGGCCCTCTTCTTGCATTTGAAAAAGTTTCCCCTCAAGGAAGGGATATATTTTTCTTTTTCTCTCTCTCTCGGTATATATTTTTTATTTTTTTTATTATTTATTTACTTAGCCCCCTATATATTTAGATATAATTTGATCCAAAATTAATGATAACAAAATATTTTTCCCAGTCTATTTATATTTAAAATTTTACAAAAGAAAAGAAAACACGATTTGATAATTTGTATGCAGAGTACTGTCTAAATGCTAAACTTTTACTAAACTATGTTTATATATATGTGTATTTTTTAAATTTTTTAGACTTGTTATTTCAAAAAAAAAAAAGGGGGGGGTAAAGATTTTTTTCTTTTTTTTTTATAACTTGAAGGTAATTAGATTAAACAGGTTAATTACAAAAATGACAGGTGACAATCATAAAGGAACTCCGGTAGAGCCTGGCCTAGAAGGTAGTGGACTTCAGAATGATTCACTAATCGCTCAAAGTCAGAATTCGAGTGCAGCACTGGCAGTGGGGGTGGAAAACGCGCAGTGCCAGAGAAGAGCACTCCTCTTGGATAATCTCTCTTTCATCCCAGTTTTTACAGGGAGAGACCCCTCTTTTTCTGTCGGCGAATTCTTTGCAAAATTTCACGAGTTTGCTCGTTTCCTAGGATGGAAACAGGAAGAGCTTTTCTTCGCTGCTACTCAGCGCTTGGCAGGGGCAGCACAGCAGCTGTACAGGGACCACAAGATGCATGTTAAAGATTTCGGCGATTTAGAAAAATTATTGAAAGATAGGTTCGGGGCAAAGGAGGATTTGCACAAAGTGATACACGATTTTTGGTCCTTTGTACAGTTACCCGACATGTCGGTGGCAGATTTTATGGCTAAGGCAAAAGTTAGGGCTAGAAGGGCTCTAGAGGCGCAGAAAATCCCCCTCGAAAATTTAGCGCAAACCGAAAGAGAGTGGCTTCTTGCTCTTTTACTAAAGAACCTAAGGCCAGAAATTAGAAAAGGAGTGATTGCTAGGTCCCCTACTACGGTTGAAGAAGTCGAACGCATTGCGCTCGCAGAAGAGGAAGCTTTTCTCTCGGTTAGCCCCCAGCAAGTCTCTAGCTCAAGCGGCTATGGGGCTGAGATGGCCTGTGCGGCCCAAGTAGCGACCCAGGATAGGTCAGCAGCTCCCCACCAGACTCTAGCGAATCTTATTGCTGATTTATCAGTACAAGTGGCACAGCTATCCTCAAAAGTCCAAAGCCTTGAGAGTAGGAGTGATGAACGACCACCTCCGAAATCTAAAAAAGATATTGTGTGTTATTATTGTGGTAAGGCCGGCCATTATAAGAGAGAATGTTTAAAGAGACAAAAAGATGTTCAACAGAGTAGGAACTCAGCCCAAAATTCTCAAAATTATACTTTCAGAAGCGGTTATCGTTCCCAGGGTCGGGGAGGTGCCCAAGTAGGCACTGAGAGATTACAAAATAACACCCACCATGAAAACAAACCTTTAAACTAGAGGGGATCTCACCTAGGGAGGTAGAGGCTTGGGATCTGGCACCTTCAACACAAATACCTCAAAATACTGAATATTTCTATTCAGGTTGGAACAAATCTTTTGTAAATAAACTGCCTATATTATCATTTTTCTATAAAGGTGAACATCATAATGTGTTAATTGATTCTGGGTGTTCCTGCAATTTGATAGCTAGTAATATTGTAAAAAATATTAGGGGAATAAGTAGACAGATTTGTTCAACAAATCTCAGAACACTTTTAGGCGGTGAAGTTACCTTAAGAAATAAGGCAGAGCTAGAGTTTAAATTGGGAAAAACGGAATTTTCTGACATTTTTGCTATATGTGATGGCTCTCTATCTCCAAGTTTTCAAGTTATTTTAGGGATACCTTGGCTTAATAAATACAATATTAAAGTAGATTTCAAAAACAAAACACTTACTGGAGATAATTTTGAAATTTTGTTTGGGTCTCAACAAGACCAGTCTGTTAATTTTGGCACTGCAATGCTCAACCCTATCCCTATACATGCTAAAACAAAAAAAATTATTCCTTCTCTCTCAGAATCAGTAATACCTGTAAAAGTAAGAAACATGAACAATTCTAGTTCCAAAAATGTGTTTATTTACCCTCATAAATTTATCTCTGATTCCATTGTCATTAGTCATACAGTTTGCCTGAATAACCCTAATAAGTTGTATGTAAAGGTTTTAAATTTAACAGAACAACCTTTTCATTTAAATAAAAATTGTCAACTTGGGTTCTTAGAGGAAATTGGGGAGGAAGAGCCAAAGCCCCAAGTAAACTTTGGGGAAGTGACAGAAATTGGAGAGTTGGAAAATATAAATTTGCAATGGGACACCGAGTTTAAATTAGATCACTTAGATGAAAATTTAAAAGAGCAGGTACAAAAATTTTTACAAAAGAACTCGGATGTTTTTGCTGCCTCAGTACTTGATATACCAGGGTGTGACACTGTTATGCACAACATAAATTTAAGTGATGACACCCCTGTTAGGAGTTCTCCCTATAGAGTTCCCTACAACTTAAGAGAGGAGATGAATAAACAAATAAATACACTCATCGAAGCAAAAATTCTTGTGCCATCTAATTCTCCATATGCATCCCCCATTATTTTAGTTAAGAAGGCGGACGGTTCATTTAGGCTAGCATGTGATTTCAGGAAATTAAATAAGAAAATAGTTAGCGACAGTTACCCCATCCCTAACATCTCTGAAACTATAGACTCTTTGGCAGGCGCCAAATATTTCTCCACTTTAGATCTTACTAGTGGATTTTTTCAGCAAAAGATACCTGAAAATCAGCAGCATATTACAGCAATTGTGACGCACGATAAACTATTACAATGGACCAGGAGTCCATTCGGTTTAAAATCTTCCCCCGCAGCATTCCAAAGATTAATGAATTTTATTCTAAGTGACTTACAGCATTTAAACATTCTAATTTATATAGATGACATCTGCGTCGCTTCTAAAGACATAAAATCCCATTTTGAAAAATTAAATTTAGTTTTTGATAGGTTAAGAACCCATAATTTACGTTTAAAGCCCTCCAAATGCCATTTTTTTAAATCTCAAATAACATTTCTTGGGTTTAACATTAAAAATGGTGAAATTTTTCCTGCTAACAAAAATGTTGAGGTAATAAGTAAAATTAAGCGGCCTGTAAACAGAAAACAAGTTAGATCATTTCTGGGATCTGTGGGATTTTACAGAAGGCATATAAGTGATTATTCGAAAAGAACAATAAACTTAACTAATTTGACAAAAGAAAAGACAAAATTTCAATGGACAGACAAAGCTGAACGAGAATTTTTAGATATGAAAAATGAAATTGCTAAAATTCCTTCTTTGTTACTTCCCGACATGAAAAAAGATTTTATTTTGTATACAGACAGTTCAGCAGAAGCCATGGGGGCAGTTTTATGTCAGTATGACAACTCAGGTTTTCCACACCCTGTAGCATTTGCTAGTAGAAAATTAAAAGAGGTTGAGAAAAAGTATTCGGCCACGGAGAGAGAACTGTTGGCCCTAGTTTGGGCAACTCAGTATTTCAAATGTTACATTTTCCATCGAAAATTCATTATTTACACTGACCACGCGGCCCTCACGTATGCTTTAAAACTTAGGGACCCCACATCTCGAATTGCTAGATGGTTATGTGCTTTAAGCGAATTTGAATTTGTCGCCAAACATATAAAAGGAAAGTGTAATTCCGTGGCAGACTTTTTGTCGAGGTTTATTGACCATGATCTACAAGTTGAGAATAACCCTACCATAGACTGTAATGTACTGGAAAATGTCAATCGAGAAATTCACACCTTAAGTAATGTAGAGTTTTTAGAGGAAATCAGGCGCGCTCAAAGTCAAGATAATTTTTGTAAATATGTTAGTGCTAGATTGTGTAAAGGCTTACCTATTACGCCTAAAAATTATACATTTTCAGTAAATAATGAAGTTATTGTGTGCGAAAAAATTAACCCAATTCACAAAAAGGAAAAAGGAGAAAGAATTGTTTTGCCTAAAGCGCTTGTGCCAAAGGTTTTTCATATGACACACGAATCTCCAGTAGCATGTCATGCTGGTTTTTACAAAACATTTTTTAGGATAAAAAATAATTATTTCTGGAAAGGGATGTATTCAGACGTTAAAAGATTAGTGGCTTCCTGTCAATCTTGCTTAGAGTGTAGAGCACACAAACCTAAAAAATTAGCTGAGCTCCAGAGATTAGAAATTCCAAATAAACCGTTTGATACCATACACTCTGATATCTGTGGTCCTTATCCCATTACTGAAAAGGGAAATAAATATATTGTATGTTATGTTGACAGTTTTAGTAAATGGCCAGAAGCCTATGCAGTACAAAACATCACCTCTGATACGTTGGCAGAAACCTTGGCCGACTTTATTTCAAGACATGGGGCACCCACAAAAATAATTACTGATAAAGGTAAAAATTACATGAGCGAAGCAATATCACAGGTATACAGTAAATTGCAAATTAATCACAGACACACTTCCAGTTACCACCCACAAAGTAACGCACAAGTTGAGAGACAGCATGCAACAATGAATAATGCACTCGCTCACTTAGTAAATAATAATCACAATGACTGGGATGATAAATTAAAATTTGTACTTTTAGCTATGAGGTCAGGTATACATTCCACAATTAATGAAACACCCTTTTTTGTTACATACGGCAGAGATATTCAACTTCCGTATAATATTTTCTGTCAAAAAGAACCTATTAATTATAATGACTGCTCTTCATACTGTGAACAACTAATTCCCTCTCTAAAACATACATTCTTACAAACCAAACAGTTATTAGAAAAATCTGCTGAAAGGCAAGAAAGTTATAGGAAAAAGTTTGCTGTTGATAAACATTTAAAGGTAGGAGATCTTGTGATGCTGTATACTCCAGCAATTAAACCAGGCCTTTGTAAAAAATTTAACAAGAAGAACTCAGGTCCTTTTCGTGTTATTAGAAAACTAGGTTTTGTAAATTATGAGATACAGGAAGTGAAAAATCCAAACAATGTTCAAATTGTGCATGTTGACAGATTATCGAAAATAGAAACTAAACCCGTATTCCCTGTCTTAGATAGTATAGAGAATGAACTGACAGAAAACATTACAACACCACAGGTACAAGTTAATGGAGACCTACATCCAGTAGTGGAGGATATTTGGGAAAGGTATAGGTTGGCGAGAAAAGAAAAGAGAAGAAAACGATTTCTCATAGATTTTGTTGGTCCACCAGAAAGTGATTCTCAGGTTAGTCACAGTTCTCAGGGTCAGCCAGGTTTTAACACTGTTTTCGAGTTAAATTCCCCTCATAGGACACTGGATGGGCAGGTGACAGGTTCGGTTCCCAGCCATACTCTACCTTCCCAGGTGTTTAGGCCTCTAGACTTCTCGCCTACGGTTAGTGAATCGGAAAATGAGGAAGTGACAGGTTCGATTCCCAGCCATGCCCTACCTTCCCAGATGTTTAAACAAAAATCTGTCTCTCCTACTGTTAGTGAAGCGGAACAGGATTTTTCGCATATGCTAGGCCAGTCAAAAGTGAAAATGTCTAGAGCTAATTCAAAAACTGCGTCAAAAATCCCCACTCACCAATATTCACTTAGAAGCAGAAAGTAAATTTTGTATATATAAATTGTTGTAAATATGCATTTTGGTTTGATTTATTTTTTTTTTTTTTTACGTTCCTATAAATATATTAGCTTATGTAAACTCGTAAGTTTGAAATCTGCATTTTTCAAGAGTGGAACATTTTGTTAATGTCAATTTTTTTTTACGCACTTCTATGTTTGAAAAATGCGAGTTGCATTTTTCTCTTTCTGTGGTTTGGTGTTTTGTTCAAATGACCAAACATTTTTAGGTTAGTTCAAATAATTACACGGTTTCGTGTATTCTTGTGTGCGAATTCACCACAGGAAAGAATTTTTTGGGTTTCTCATTACTAAAGCTGCGTTTTCTTTCTGTATCGTTTGTTTACGCTGCCCTGTCCTAGGTTAGGCTATGTTGTATGTATATACTAAAATTACCTTATATGTAAATTTCTAAAATACTGGGATCTCATGACAATTTTTTTATGTGGGCTGGAGTTTATCACAGGCACTGCATGATTATTGATTTTTAAGGACTATAAGGTCAGAAGTGGATAGTGTGTTTTTTAAAATTCAGTTAGTTTCTGAGAAAGGGAAAAAAAGGAAGAGAATCTCTTGTCTATATATACATCTATTAGAGGTGTATCACTTTTCATAAAATGTAAACAATCTCTCTCTAGAAGAAATTTTTTTTTGTTTAAAGGTTATACAGGTGTTTTTGAGAGAGAGAGCGAGAAAGGAGAAAAAATTTTTCTTGCCTTGGTTTGTTTATCCTATATATATAAGGGACTTTTGCTTGGTATATTGGTTTTTCGGGTGTAATCCCATTGCAAGGAGAGGTTAACCAACCGCCCTGGTTTATTTGAAAAAATTTTTTGTTGTTTTTTGGATGTCACTAAGTATTTGTTTATATTTAACTACTAATATGTGTTATTTATTTCTGTGTATCTATATACCTACCAACTTATATCGTCTATTATTCATTATATTTTATCATTTATTATTTTTATATTAATTTTATGTTTATATTTAATTATATGTAAACTTATGCCCACCGGTGGGCCAAAACAAATCTATGTAGCATCATTATACATGTATATATACTGTATTACTTATTGTGATGTCCATTTATTTTCTTATTCTTATTATGGTTATTATCGCATAATCTGTAAAAGGCTTTTTCCGGTTGTGGCTCTGTCCTACGAATTAGATTACTAACCCTTATTTGTCTAGGAAAAGTTCAATCCCAAAAATGTCTAGTCCGTTGTTCGTAAAGCGGGTAATTTAGTTTTTTTTTTGGAAATGTTTACATCACCGCTTCAGCAAGAGTTGGAGTGAGAGGACTCATCAACTGGAGGGAAAGACGTTCTCATCGGTTCATCAGACGGAGTGATTGACAGCCGTTGGCTCAGGAGAGGAGAAACTGCGTAGGGTTCTTCGCGGTTTGATTGATTGGTACCGTGGAAGGATGAGGAGAGAGAAAAAAAAAAAAAAAAAAAAAAAACTCGTCTGAGATAGATCTCCCATAGGGGAAGGGATAAACAGCTGTTGTTTTGATTACATCGCTACGGGGTAGATATCGTGGCTTTCGCTTCTTGTTTTTCGTTCCGGATTACTTTATATATCACTCAAAACCTAATTTAGACATTATGTGAGGAATATACTTATTAAAAGAGGCTACTTGTAGTATATTGAATGCAATTATAATTTCGGGAACTTAGCCTTTTGTAGAGAAGGACTAGAATTCTCGGGTACCCGGCCGGATTTGAGTTTTCTAGTAAGATGAGTGTTCGTTTGCTCCAGGCGGCGTACGGATCGGCGTTTGATTTATACTTTCGTCTGGGACACTTTAACATTCTCTTCTTTTCCTTCAGAAAAATTTATGGATTTTTGCACACTTACAAAAAAAAAAAAAAAAAAAAAAATTATTTTTTTTTTAACATAAAAGGGAGGGTGATTGTTAAGATGGATTTCGGTTTCCTACAAAAGCTGTATTTCTTAAATGTTAATATTTTAAATTTTTGCTAATATTTTAAATAAACTTGTTTATTTTTACAAAAACTATATTTTTCAGACCCCTTCTCAGAAAACTATATTATTTAAAATTTATCAATTATAAAGGAAAAAGTTAAATGTTACACGAACAGTTTAAATTTTTATTTAAAAACTTATATATACTCTTTTGCTGTAGGTAGCGGCACTTAAGAATTTTCTAATTTTTTTTTTTCTCTTCTCGGAAAGCAAGATGTTTTGGGGTAGACTGACTTTTCCAGATGTTGTTGAATGATGTTTACTGGGCTTCCCCTAACTTTCTGGAGAAACACTTTGTGTGATCTCTTTTCCCGGGAAACTGAGCGGTTGATGACTCGAAAAATGCTATCTAGCCTGTGAAATGCCAGAGTTCAGATAGGGAGACGAGAAACTTTAAACTTTTTATGTTTCTGAGGACTGCATAAAGCCGTATTTATGATACGGGGATGTCAGAAAATCTGTCGAATTCAAAGAGTTTATGACACGGGTATGTCTGAAAATCTGTCAAGTTCAAAAAGTCTAGGTCTGGAATTTTGTGGGTTGACGGAGAAATCCCAGATGTTTTTTTCTGTCAGGGGCATCTGGCGGAATTCTTTTATTTTTTTTATTGTATAGGGGTGAGAAAGGCTCCTCCTTGAGGCAGCCTAGTGGGCCTATCATCGCGTGGGGGTAATCACGAAGAGGTGTAGGTTTTTGAAAAAATTGGATTTCCATTGGACAATGAATAATTTTAGAAATACATTTTGGTAACAAGTGAGAATTGAGTTCCCTTTTTGGGGGAAAAATGTTTATTCTTTCGATGTGAAGACTCCATCCAGGACGGAGATGTAGGAAATTTTTCCTTATAAGGAGAAGGGGGCCTCCGGGCTCCCGGAGATGAGGTTTTCAGCTGGAGAACTTCATACGTAAAGGTTCGTTTTCTTGGCGCTCTCGCAGCATCACAGAAGGCAGGCTAGGACTGAACGGTAGCGGGCCCTGACTCACTCCAGTGGCGGCGACTTGCAAGTTATGACGGTGAATCTCGACATCGGTAATGACATTTGAGGCCAGCGGCTATATCCCGTCATAGGTTGGACCTTAATTGATAATGTGGACAAAACAAAAGGCTTTGCCGACCACCCCAATCAGTGAAGACCTTTTTTTATAGGTGGGAGATTGGGGCGGCATTAAGGCTATCGTCCGTTTTTTTTAGTAGCATCCGTCCTTTTTTCGTTCGTTCAAGAGGAGCAGAAATGACCCACGAGTTGAAAAATGAGGTCATTGTAGCAATATTCTACGAAATTAAATCCGTCATTGAAAAGATAAATTGGAATGAGACAACTAATGCCCTGGTACTAAGCCCCAGCTGACCATCAACTGCATGAGGGAGGACTTCGCCCTGCAGCATACTCATCCAATTCCCAGTGTTCAATTTTGAAGGCCATGATTCCTGATAGCCAGATTCCTGTTTAGTCTAAAGGAATAACAGCCACAACTTGAGAAGGTCTTAATTGTAAGTTGTTAAAGCTTTTTTTTATTTATTTAGTGTTTGCATTTAAAAAAAAAAAAGGGTTTTAAATGATAAAGTGTTCGAAAGTGTATGAAACTCTTGGTTTCTTACGTTTATTTTTTTATACGAAGTTGTCGTATGTTATATAGTGTTAAAAGAACGTAATATTTTTCCTGATTATTTATATATTTCTTATGTTTTGTTTTTTTAGTGTAGGATAATGAGATCAAATAAATACTATTGTTTGTATTTTAAGAGAACTTAGTTTTTCTTTATAGATTCTGTTGTTATTTTTTTTTTACTATTTTTTAATTTATATAATAGTATGTTTAAGTTGGAGTTTCCAGGAGGAAGCCATCCTTTAAATACCTAAATTTTTTATTATTGGAGGAGGTTCTCTAATTCATTAGAGAATTCTAGGGTAGAAAAATTATGTTATTCAGCCGAAACTAGAGATTACTAATAAAAGAAAAATCTTATTGTTTAGGAAGTATGTAAGATGATAATATTGGGCAAAAAAAAATTAAAGTTCCCAATGATGAACCATGATGACAGTTTTCACTTTATTATTCTGGTGTAGGATAAATTTGTTAATGAGACCTACATATATATATATATAGATTTAGAGATCGTTAACTCTGTTAAAAATTTTTAATAACCAAGCTTTAATATAGAATAAATGTAGTTTGAATCGATGTGTCTTCTAAAAATAGATTGAATTTTAATATTAGGAAAGTCTAATGACAAGGACTATATTAATATATTAAAAGTTGTAGGAACATTTTTTCAAATGAAATCATTAAATAAAATCGTAACTGGACACCTTCAGTTAGCTACTTTAACCTTCTGATTGGGAATTGTGAAAGAACAAAAAAAAAAAAAAAAAAAAAAAAAAAAAAAAAATTGAAGTTAAATAAGTTGTATAGTCAAATCTTGTGACTTAGATATTAGGAGTTAAAATCTGGTCAATAAACGATTCCCAAAGAGGGTTGAGGTGGTAAGTTTCCTTTCCAGGTGCATCCTGAAAGAAGAAATAAATAAAATGTTTTTTTTTCTTGTTCATGTATTTGTGGTGTCTGTGTACTGAAAGGTCCAGTTGTATTTGAAGAGTTAGTTAAAAATTTGTTTACATTGAGGTATATGATTTAGTAATTTAGTAACATAAAAGTAACAACGCTGTCATCATTGTCCTTCATTTTTACTTGGGTTTCTTTTGGGTACACAACGCAAGTTTTTATTTTGTTTAAAGTAAATTATATTTTATTTGTGAGAGATAAATCGAAAGGTGAAGTAACGATTTTAAATCTTCTTTTGACACTATACGATACTGGCCAATTTTGTTTTATTTTTTATTAAAGAAAAAGTCTGGTGCTTTCTTGTAATTTTTTAGTAAACAATTCTAACAGGATATCAAAAATTTGATTGTTATAAAAGTTGCTTTTAACAGTGTATGAGAAAACCAGGGAAAACTCTGGATTATTTTTTTATCTTTTGGCCTTATTTTAGAAACTTGATATAGATATATAAGAAGTTACTGGTAAAGATAATAGGTTCAAATTAAATTTAGACATGAGTTCCTTTTTGCTTATTTCTTTATTTTATTTTATAGTCTTTTATACACAAAAAAAATCTGTAAATTATAGAATCTTAATATTTATTAATTTAATATATTTTATTTGAAGTTAGATTTATCATTAATAGAGTTAAAATTCCAGGCAGAGTGGAATTTACTAATTTAGAAGCAAATTGATAGTTTATATCATTCATAAAGTGTAAATAGTTTTGTTTAAAGAAAGCTTCAACTTTAAGAAGGATAAAAAGAGAAAGAGCCACGATAATTGATTAAAGCAACTTAGTAATATGAGGAAAATCTATGTATGTAAAGGATAGAAAGATTAAATTTAAAAATAATGGTGAGAAAAACTAACTAAGTTTTCTCATCATAATAACTGGCGCCGGGAGTCCAGGATCTCAGATAATAGTTATTGCGGAATAGAAAAGGTTCTTTTTAATTGTGATGCTTAATATTATTAATTTGCAGTGTTTTTATCTGTATAATTTTTTTTATTTTTGTGTTTTATGCTTTTAGTGATTTTTTTATAGAAGTATATGTATATACAATGTATTAATTCTTTTTAACAATATAATTAATTTTGGTATGGCCCTCTTCTTGCATTTGAAAAAGTTTCCCCTCAAGGAAGGGATATATTTTTCTTTTTCTCTCTCTCTCGGTATATATTTTTTATTTTTTTTATTATTTATTTACTTAGCCCCCTATATATTTAGATATAATTTGATCCAAAATTAATGATAACAAAATATTTTTCCCAGTCTATTTATATTTAAAATTTTACAAAAGAAAAGAAAACACGATTTGATAATTTGTATGCAGAGTACTGTCTAAATGCTAAACTTTTACTAAACTATGTTTATATATATGTGTATTTTTTAAATTTTTTAGACTTGTTATTTCAAAAAAAAAAAAGGGGGGGGTAAAGATTTTTTTCTTTTTTTTTTATAACTTGAAGGTAATTAGATTAAACAGGTTAATTACAAAAATGACAGGTGACAATCATAAAGGAACTCCGGTAGAGCCTGGCCTAGAAGGTAGTGGACTTCAGAATGATTCACTAATCGCTCAAAGTCAGAATTCGAGTGCAGCACTGGCAGTGGGGGTGGAAAACGCGCAGTGCCAGAGAAGAGCACTCCTCTTGGATAATCTCTCTTTCATCCCAGTTTTTACAGGGAGAGACCCCTCTTTTTCTGTCGGCGAATTCTTTGCAAAATTTCACGAGTTTGCTCGTTTCCTAGGATGGAAACAGGAAGAGCTTTTCTTCGCTGCTACTCAGCGCTTGGCAGGGGCAGCACAGCAGCTGTACAGGGACCACAAGATGCATGTTAAAGATTTCGGCGATTTAGAAAAATTATTGAAAGATAGGTTCGGGGCAAAGGAGGATTTGCACAAAGTGATACACGATTTTTGGTCCTTTGTACAGTTACCCGACATGTCGGTGGCAGATTTTATGGCTAAGGCAAAAGTTAGGGCTAGAAGGGCTCTAGAGGCGCAGAAAATCCCCCTCGAAAATTTAGCGCAAACCGAAAGAGAGTGGCTTCTTGCTCTTTTACTAAAGAACCTAAGGCCAGAAATTAGAAAAGGAGTGATTGCTAGGTCCCCTACTACGGTTGAAGAAGTCGAACGCATTGCGCTCGCAGAAGAGGAAGCTTTTCTCTCGGTTAGCCCCCAGCAAGTCTCTAGCTCAAGCGGCTATGGGGCTGAGATGGCCTGTGCGGCCCAAGTAGCGACCCAGGATAGGTCAGCAGCTCCCCACCAGACTCTAGCGAATCTTATTGCTGATTTATCAGTACAAGTGGCACAGCTATCCTCAAAAGTCCAAAGCCTTGAGAGTAGGAGTGATGAACGACCACCTCCGAAATCTAAAAAAGATATTGTGTGTTATTATTGTGGTAAGGCCGGCCATTATAAGAGAGAATGTTTAAAGAGACAAAAAGATGTTCAACAGAGTAGGAACTCAGCCCAAAATTCTCAAAATTATACTTTCAGAAGCGGTTATCGTTCCCAGGGTCGGGGAGGTGCCCAAGTAGGCACTGAGAGATTACAAAATAACACCCACCATGAAAACAAACCTTTAAACTAGAGGGGATCTCACCTAGGGAGGTAGAGGCTTGGGATCTGGCACCTTCAACACAAATACCTCAAAATACTGAATATTTCTATTCAGGTTGGAACAAATCTTTTGTAAATAAACTGCCTATATTATCATTTTTCTATAAAGGTGAACATCATAATGTGTTAATTGATTCTGGGTGTTCCTGCAATTTGATAGCTAGTAATATTGTAAAAAATATTAGGGGAATAAGTAGACAGATTTGTTCAACAAATCTCAGAACACTTTTAGGCGGTGAAGTTACCTTAAGAAATAAGGCAGAGCTAGAGTTTAAATTGGGAAAAACGGAATTTTCTGACATTTTTGCTATATGTGATGGCTCTCTATCTCCAAGTTTTCAAGTTATTTTAGGGATACCTTGGCTTAATAAATACAATATTAAAGTAGATTTCAAAAACAAAACACTTACTAGAGATAATTTTGAAATTTTGTTTGGGTCTCAACAAGACCAGTCTGTTAATTTTGGCACTGCAATGCTCAACCCTATCCCTATACATGCTAAAACAAAAAAAATTATTCCTTCTCTCTCAGAATCAGTAATACCTGTAAAAGTAAGAAACATGAACAATTCTAGTTCCAAAAATGTGTTTATTTACCCTCATAAATTTATCTCTGATTCCATTGTCATTAGTCATACAGTTTGCCTGAATAACCCTAATAAGTTGTATGTAAAGGTTTTAAATTTAACAGAACAACCTTTTCATTTAAATAAAAATTGTCAACTTGGGTTCTTAGAGGAAATTGGGGAGGAAGAGCCAAAGCCCCAAGTAAACTTTGGGGAAGTGACAGAAATTGGAGAGTTGGAAAATATAAATTTGCAATGGGACACCGAGTTTAAATTAGATCACTTAGATGAAAATTTAAAAGAGCAGGTACAAAAATTTTTACAAAAGAACTCGGATGTTTTTGCTGCCTCAGTACTTGATATACCAGGGTGTGACACTGTTATGCACAACATAAATTTAAGTGATGACACCCCTGTTAGGAGTTCTCCCTATAGAGTTCCCTACAACTTAAGAGAGGAGATGAATAAACAAATAAATACACTCATCGAAGCAAAAATTCTTGTGCCATCTAATTCTCCATATGCATCCCCCATTATTTTAGTTAAGAAGGCGGACGGTTCATTTAGGCTAGCATGTGATTTCAGGAAATTAAATAAGAAAATAGTTAGCGACAGTTACCCCATCCCTAACATCTCTGAAACTATAGACTCTTTGGCAGGCGCCAAATATTTCTCCACTTTAGATCTTACTAGTGGATTTTTTCAGCAAAAGATACCTGAAAATCAGCAGCATATTACAGCAATTGTGACGCACGATAAACTATTACAATGGACCAGGAGTCCATTCGGTTTAAAATCTTCCCCCGCAGCATTCCAAAGATTAATGAATTTTATTCTAAGTGACTTACAGCATTTAAACATTCTAATTTATATAGATGACATCTGCGTCGCTTCTAAAGACATAAAATCCCATTTTGAAAAATTAAATTTAGTTTTTGATAGGTTAAGAACCCATAATTTACGTTTAAAGCCCTCCAAATGCCATTTTTTTAAATCTCAAATAACATTTCTTGGGTTTAACATTAAAAATGGTGAAATTTTTCCTGCTAACAAAAATGTTGAGGTAATAAGTAAAATTAAGCGGCCTGTAAACAGAAAACAAGTTAGATCATTTCTGGGATCTGTGGGATTTTACAGAAGGCATATAAGTGATTATTCGAAAAGAACAATAAACTTAACTAATTTGACAAAAGAAAAGACAAAATTTCAATGGACAGACAAAGCTGAACGAGAATTTTTAGATATGAAAAATGAAATTGCTAAAATTCCTTCTTTGTTACTTCCCGACATGAAAAAAGATTTTATTTTGTATACAGACAGTTCAGCAGAAGCCATGGGGGCAGTTTTATGTCAGTATGACAACTCAGGTTTTCCACACCCTGTAGCATTTGCTAGTAGAAAATTAAAAGAGGTTGAGAAAAAGTATTCGGCCACGGAGAGAGAACTGTTGGCCCTAGTTTGGGCAACTCAGTATTTCAAATGTTACATTTTCCATCGAAAATTCATTATTTACACTGACCACGCGGCCCTCACGTATGCTTTAAAACTTAGGGACCCCACATCTCGAATTGCTAGATGGTTATGTGCTTTAAGCGAATTTGAATTTGTCGCCAAACATATAAAAGGAAAGTGTAATTCCGTGGCAGACTTTTTGTCGAGGTTTATTGACCATGATCTACAAGTTGAGAATAACCCTACCATAGACTGTAATGTACTGGAAAATGTCAATCGAGAAATTCACACCTTAAGTAATGTAGAGTTTTTAGAGGAAATCAGGCGCGCTCAAAGTCAAGATAATTTTTGTAAATATGTTAGTGCTAGATTGTGTAAAGGCTTACCTATTACGCCTAAAAATTATACATTTTCAGTAAATAATGAAGTTATTGTGTGCGAAAAAATTAACCCAATTCACAAAAAGGAAAAAGGAGAAAGAATTGTTTTGCCTAAAGCGCTTGTGCCAAAGGTTTTTCATATGACACACGAATCTCCAGTAGCATGTCATGCTGGTTTTTACAAAACATTTTTTAGGATAAAAAATAATTATTTCTGGAAAGGGATGTATTCAGACGTTAAAAGATTAGTGGCTTCCTGTCAATCTTGCTTAGAGTGTAGAGCACACAAACCTAAAAAATTAGCTGAGCTCCAGAGATTAGAAATTCCAAATAAACCGTTTGATACCATACACTCTGATATCTGTGGTCCTTATCCCATTACTGAAAAGGGAAATAAATATATTGTATGTTATGTTGACAGTTTTAGTAAATGGCCAGAAGCCTATGCAGTACAAAACATCACCTCTGATACGTTGGCAGAAACCTTGGCCGACTTTATTTCAAGACATGGGGCACCCACAAAAATAATTACTGATAAAGGTAAAAATTACATGAGCGAAGCAATATCACAGGTATACAGTAAATTGCAAATTAATCACAGACACACTTCCAGTTACCACCCACAAAGTAACGCACAAGTTGAGAGACAGCATGCAACAATGAATAATGCACTCGCTCACTTAGTAAATAATAATCACAATGACTGGGATGATAAATTAAAATTTGTACTTTTAGCTATGAGGTCAGGTATACATTCCACAATTAATGAAACACCCTTTTTTGTTACATACGGCAGAGATATTCAACTTCCGTATAATATTTTCTGTCAAAAAGAACCTATTAATTATAATGACTGCTCTTCATACTGTGAACAACTAATTCCCTCTCTAAAACATACATTCTTACAAACCAAACAGTTATTAGAAAAATCTGCTGAAAGGCAAGAAAGTTATAGGAAAAAGTTTGCTGTTGATAAACATTTAAAGGTAGGAGATCTTGTGATGCTGTATACTCCAGCAATTAAACCAGGCCTTTGTAAAAAATTTAACAAGAAGAACTCAGGTCCTTTTCGTGTTATTAGAAAACTAGGTTTTGTAAATTATGAGATACAGGAAGTGAAAAATCCAAACAATGTTCAAATTGTGCATGTTGACAGATTATCGAAAATAGAAACTAAACCCGTATTCCCTGTCTTAGATAGTATAGAGAATGAACTGACAGAAAACATTACAACACCACAGGTACAAGTTAATGGAGACCTACATCCAGTAGTGGAGGATATTTGGGAAAGGTATAGGTTGGCGAGAAAAGAAAAGAGAAGAAAACGATTTCTCATAGATTTTGTTGGTCCACCAGAAAGTGATTCTCAGGTTAGTCACAGTTCTCAGGGTCAGCCAGGTTTTAACACTGTTTTCGAGTTAAATTCCCCTCATAGGACACTGGATGGGCAGGTGACAGGTTCGGTTCCCAGCCATACTCTACCTTCCCAGGTGTTTAGGCCTCTAGACTTCTCGCCTACGGTTAGTGAATCGGAAAATGAGGAAGTGACAGGTTCGATTCCCAGCCATGCCCTACCTTCCCAGATGTTTAAACAAAAATCTGTCTCTCCTACTGTTAGTGAAGCGGAACAGGATTTTTCGCATATGCTAGGCCAGTCAAAAGTGAAAATGTCTAGAGCTAATTCAAAAACTGCGTCAAAAATCCCCACTCACCAATATTCACTTAGAAGCAGAAAGTAAATTTTGTATATATAAATTGTTGTAAATATGCATTTTGGTTTGATTTATTTTTTTTTTTTTTTACGTTCCTATAAATATATTAGCTTATGTAAACTCGTAAGTTTGAAATCTGCATTTTTCAAGAGTGGAACATTTTGTTAATGTCAATTTTTTTTTACGCACTTCTATGTTTGAAAAATGCGAGTTGCATTTTTCTCTTTCTGTGGTTTGGTGTTTTGTTCAAATGACCAAACATTTTTAGGTTAGTTCAAATAATTACACGGTTTCGTGTATTCTTGTGTGCGAATTCACCACAGGAAAGAATTTTTTGGGTTTCTCATTACTAAAGCTGCGTTTTCTTTCTGTATCGTTTGTTTACGCTGCCCTGTCCTAGGTTAGGCTATGTTGTATGTATATACTAAAATTACCTTATATGTAAATTTCTAAAATACTGGGATCTCATGACAATTTTTTTATGTGGGCTGGAGTTTATCACAGGCACTGCATGATTATTGATTTTTAAGGACTATAAGGTCAGAAGTGGATAGTGTGTTTTTTAAAATTCAGTTAGTTTCTGAGAAAGGGAAAAAAAGGAAGAGAATCTCTTGTCTATATATACATCTATTAGAGGTGTATCACTTTTCATAAAATGTAAACAATCTCTCTCTAGAAGAAATTTTTTTTTGTTTAAAGGTTATACAGGTGTTTTTGAGAGAGAGAGCGAGAAAGGAGAAAAAATTTTTCTTGCCTTGGTTTGTTTATCCTATATATATAAGGGACTTTTGCTTGGTATATTGGTTTTTCGGGTGTAATCCCATTGCAAGGAGAGGTTAACCAACCGCCCTGGTTTATTTGAAAAAATTTTTTGTTGTTTTTTGGATGTCACTAAGTATTTGTTTATATTTAACTACTAATATGTGTTATTTATTTCTGTGTATCTATATACCTACCAACTTATATCGTCTATTATTCATTATATTTTATCATTTATTATTTTTATATTAATTTTATGTTTATATTTAATTATATGTAAACTTATGCCCACCGGTGGGCCAAAACAAATCTATGTAGCATCATTATACATGTATATATACTGTATTACTTATTGTGATGTCCATTTATTTTCTTATTCTTATTATGGTTATTATCGCATAATCTGTAAAAGGCTTTTTCCGGTTGTGGCTCTGTCCTACGAATTAGATTACTAACCCTTATTTGTCTAGGAAAAGTTCAATCCCAAAAATGTCTAGTCCGTTGTTCGTAAAGCGGGTAATTTAGTTTTTTTTTTGGAAATGTTTACATCACCGCTTCAGCAAGAGTTGGAGTGAGAGGACTCATCAACTGGAGGGAAAGACGTTCTCATCGGTTCATCAGACGGAGTGATTGACAGCCGTTGGCTCAGGAGAGGAGAAACTGCGTAGGGTTCTTCGCGGTTTGATTGATTGGTACCGTGGAAGGATGAGGAGAGAGAAAAAAAAAAAAAAAAAAAAAAAAAAAAAACTCGTCTGAGATAGATCTCCCATAGGGGAAGGGATAAACAGCTGTTGTTTTGATTACATCGCTACGGGGTAGATATCGTGGCTTTCGCTTCTTGTTTTTCGTTCCGGATTACTTTATATATCACTCAAAACCTAATTTAGACATTATGTGAGGAATATACTTATTAAAAGAGGCTACTTGTAGTATATTGAATGCAATTATAATTTCGGGAACTTAGCCTTTTGTAGAGAAGGACTAGAATTCTCGGGTACCCGGCCGGATTTGAGTTTTCTAGTAAGATGAGTGTTCGTTTGCTCCAGGCGGCGTACGGATCGGCGTTTGATTTATACTTTCGTCTGGGACACTTTAACATTCTCTTCTTTTCCTTCAGAAAAATTTATGGATTTTTGCACACTTACAAAAAAAAAAAAAAAAAAAAAAATTATTTTTTTTTTAACATAAAAGGGAGGGTGATTGTTAAGATGGATTTCGGTTTCCTACAAAAGCTGTATTTCTTAAATGTTAATATTTTAAATTTTTGCTAATATTTTAAATAAACTTGTTTATTTTTACAAAAACTATATTTTTCAGACCCCTTCTCAGAAAACTATATTATTTAAAATTTATCAATTATAAAGGAAAAAGTTAAATGTTACACGAACAGTTTAAATTTTTATTTAAAAACTTATATATACTCTTTTGCTGTAGGTAGCGGCACTTAAGAATTTTCTAATTTTTTTTTTTCTCTTCTCGGAAAGCAAGATGTTTTGGGGTAGACTGACTTTTCCAGATGTTGTTGAATGATGTTTACTGGGCTTCCCCTAACTTTCTGGAGAAACACTTTGTGTGATCTCTTTTCCCGGGAAACTGAGCGGTTGATGACTCGAAAAATGCTATCTAGCCTGTGAAATGCCAGAGTTCAGATAGGGAGACGAGAAACTTTAAACTTTTTATGTTTCTGAGGACTGCATAAAGCCGTATTTATGATACGGGGATGTCAGAAAATCTGTCGAATTCAAAGAGTTTATGACACGGGTATGTCTGAAAATCTGTCAAGTTCAAAAAGTCTAGGTCTGGAATTTTGTGGGTTGACGGAGAAATCCCAGATGTTTTTTTCTGTCAGGGGCATCTGGCGGAATTCTTTTATTTTTTTTATTGTATAGGGGTGAGAAAGGCTCCTCCTTGAGGCAGCCTAGTGGGCCTATCATCGCGTGGGGGTAATCACGAAGAGGTGTAGGTTTTTGAAAAAATTGGATTTCCATTGGACAATGAATAATTTTAGAAATACATTTTGGTAACAAGTGAGAATTGAGTTCCCTTTTTGGGGGAAAAATGTTTATTCTTTCGATGTGAAGACTCCATCCAGGACGGAGATGTAGGAAATTTTTCCTTATAAGGAGAAGGGGGCCTCCGGGCTCCCGGAGATGAGGTTTTCAGCTGGAGAACTTCATACGTAAAGGTTCGTTTTCTTGGCGCTCTCGCAGCATCACAGAAGGCAGGCTAGGACTGAACGGTAGCGGGCCCTGACTCACTCCAGTGGCGGCGACTTGCAAGTTATGACGGTGAATCTCGACATCGGTAATGACATTTGAGGCCAGCGGCTATATCCCGTCATAGGTTGGACCTTAATTGATAATGTGGACAAAACAAAAGGCTTTGCCGACCACCCCAATCAGTGAAGACCTTTTTTTATAGGTGGGAGATTGGGGCGGCATTAAGGCTATCGTCCGTTTTTTTTAGTAGCATCCGTCCTTTTTTCGTTCGTTCAAGAGGAGCAGAAATGACCCACGAGTTGAAAAATGAGGTCATTGTAGCAATATTCTACGAAATTAAATCCGTCATTGAAAAGATAAATTGGAATGAGACAACTAATGCCCTGGTACTAAGCCCCAGCTGACCATCAACTGCATGAGGGAGGACTTCGCCCTGCAGCATACTCATCCAATTCCCAGTGTTCAATTTTGAAGGCCATGATTCCTGATAGCCAGATTCCTGTTTAGTCTAAAGGAATAACAGCCACAACTTGAGAAGGTCTTAATTGTAAGTTGTTAAAGCTTTTTTTTATTTATTTAGTGTTTGCATTTAAAAAAAAAAAAGGGTTTTAAATGATAAAGTGTTCGAAAGTGTATGAAACTCTTGGTTTCTTACGTTTATTTTTTTATACGAAGTTGTCGTATGTTATATAGTGTTAAAAGAACGTAATATTTTTCCTGATTATTTATATATTTCTTATGTTTTGTTTTTTTAGTGTAGGATAATGAGATCAAATAAATACTATTGTTTGTATTTTAAGAGAACTTAGTTTTTCTTTATAGATTCTGTTGTTATTTTTTTTTTACTATTTTTTAATTTATATAATAGTATGTTTAAGTTGGAGTTTCCAGGAGGAAGCCATCCTTTAAATACCTAAATTTTTTATTATTGGAGGAGGTTCTCTAATTCATTAGAGAATTCTAGGGTAGAAAAATTATGTTATTCAGCCGAAACTAGAGATTACTAATAAAAGAAAAATCTTATTGTTTAGGAAGTATGTAAGATGATAATATTGGGCAAAAAAAAATTAAAGTTCCCAATGATGAACCATGATGACAGTTTTCACTTTATTATTCTGGTGTAGGATAAATTTGTTAATGAGACCTACATATATATATATATAGATTTAGAGATCGTTAACTCTGTTAAAAATTTTTAATAACCAAGCTTTAATATAGAATAAATGTAGTTTGAATCGATGTGTCTTCTAAAAATAGATTGAATTTTAATATTAGGAAAGTCTAATGACAAGGACTATATTAATATATTAAAAGTTGTAGGAACATTTTTTCAAATGAAATCATTAAATAAAATCGTAACTGGACACCTTCAGTTAGCTACTTTAACCTTCTGATTGGGAATTGTGAAAGAACAAAAAAAAAAAAAAAAAAAAAAAAATTAAGTTAAATAAGTTGTATAGTCAAATCTTGTGACTTAGATATTAGGAGTTAAAATCTGGTCAATAAACGATTCCCAAAGAGGGTTGAGGTGGTAAGTTTCCTTTCCAGGTGCATCCTGAAAGAAGAAATAAATAAAATGTTTTTTTTTCTTGTTCATGTATTTGTGGTGTCTGTGTACTGAAAGGTCCAGTTGTATTTGAAGAGTTAGTTAAAAATTT
The DNA here is from genome assembly GCA_963930645.1 of Salticus scenicus. Taxonomy (NCBI): domain Eukaryota; kingdom Metazoa; phylum Arthropoda; class Arachnida; order Araneae; family Salticidae; genus Salticus; species Salticus scenicus. The sequence goes on from OZ005661.1 coordinate 238,389,818, forward strand.
GTTTACATTGAGGTATATGATTTAGTAATTTAGTAACATAAAAGTAACAACGCTGTCATCATTGTCCTTCATTTTTACTTGGGTTTCTTTTGGGTACACAACGCAAGTTTTTATTTTGTTTAAAGTAAATTATATTTTATTTGTGAGAGATAAATCGAAAGGTGAAGTAACGATTTTAAATCTTCTTTTGACACTATACGATACTGGCCAATTTTGTTTTATTTTTTATTAAAGAAAAAGTCTGGTGCTTTCTTGTAATTTTTTAGTAAACAATTCTAACAGGATATCAAAAATTTGATTGTTATAAAAGTTGCTTTTAACAGTGTATGAGAAAACCAGGGAAAACTCTGGATTATTTTTTTATCTTTTGGCCTTATTTTAGAAACTTGATATAGATATATAAGAAGTTACTGGTAAAGATAATAGGTTCAAATTAAATTTAGACATGAGTTCCTTTTTGCTTATTTCTTTATTTTATTTTATAGTCTTTTATACACAAAAAAAATCTGTAAATTATAGAATCTTAATATTTATTAATTTAATATATTTTATTTGAAGTTAGATTTATCATTAATAGAGTTAAAATTCCAGGCAGAGTGGAATTTACTAATTTAGAAGCAAATTGATAGTTTATATCATTCATAAAGTGTAAATAGTTTTGTTTAAAGAAAGCTTCAACTTTAAGAAGGATAAAAAGAGAAAGAGCCACGATAATTGATTAAAGCAACTTAGTAATATGAGGAAAATCTATGTATGTAAAGGATAGAAAGATTAAATTTAAAAATAATGGTGAGAAAAACTAACTAAGTTTTCTCACCATAATATTATTATTATTATTATTTTTTTTTTTCACGAAATTGAAAATAGTTACAGTTTATGTATACAGCACCCGCTGCTTATCAAAGTCACATTCGTTCTGAGCAAAAGTGATTTTATTAAATGGGTATTTTCTTTCTTTTTTTTTTTTTTTTACGGAGACGTTCATGCACTCAAGAAAAAGGTATTATTTACCTGCATTTGGGAAGAAATTTCAAAAGGCATCAAATAAATAGAACTATTAAACGATATTAATTAACTTTTAACTGATAATTATTTGATTGTTTCTTCAAAGTAGGTGCGTTGAACACATCCGAAATTCAGAGGCGTTTTTCTTAGAGAAATATCGTCAATACTTTGCTAAACATTCAAGCTTTCCTTTAAATTTAAAACCTTTTCATTTAAGCTTTTTTCTTATTAAATTTATTAGAATAAGAACTAGAAATTGATCTTTTATTAATTAAACATTATAAAAAAACATCACTTGCTAATCAAATTAAATTTGTAATTTATTAATGCGCTTTGAAGAATACATTCCTTGAAATTGTCACTAAGACAAGTGATGGGCGTGCGTAAATGCTATGTGAAATTTTCGACAAAGAGAGATAACGGAGGGATTGCTGTATTTTATCTTCTATTTTATTCAAAAATAAAGAATCGCATTGTAAATAAAAATTTATTTAGCGTGCATAAATAAGATTTTTGTTGCTGAATAGATTTTTTTTTTTTTTTTTTTTTTTTAGTTTATTAACCAGTGGCTTTATAAAGGCTGACACACACCCACAGATAGAGTCCTGCATCGGGTCGGGTAACCCGCTTTTACCCGAACCCGACCCGCAGGTCGGGTTCGGGTTGGGTTTGGTTTTCAACAAGTCGGGTCGACTTGAGAACACTTTTCAAAATAATTTTTACAATTATAAATATAAATTTATAGGCATGTTTACAACTATGTAACTAATTTAAACATTCTGCACATACTAGACATGCATCGATTGGTTGTTTGGTTGGAGGATTTCAGGCCGATTGACTCCAGATGTGTCCTAGGCCTATAGGGGGAATGCCCTCCTTTTGGGTCTTTCTAAGGGGTCCTAGCCCGTATTTACGCGTGTTTCGGAGGAAGCCACGGAAAACTCCGAACGGCTAGGTCGATGAGCGCGACCTGGGATCGAACCCAACACCTCCCATCTACCAGCTTCGAGCGCAGATCCGCTCGGCCGCTGGTGGGCAAACATGTACCGGAGCTCCCTTTTCGTATCCGCGGATATCTGCCACAAAAACAGATCCGTATTTCTATCTGGATCTGTTTTCTTTTCTTCAACGGAACTAATATGTATATTTTGTAGAAATTGCATGAAAATTAGAAAAGTATTATAAATCTTTCTCGACTGTTGTTAATATATAAATTAAAGAAATACAAATACGGTATAACCTCACATTTACATTCTGGAAATTGAAAAGATTTCGCAGTTTACAAGGTTTTTTTTTTTTTTTTTTTTTTTTAACTTTCTTCTATATTCAGTAGAAGAAAGTATTAGATTCGTAAAAGTTTTCAACTTCCGGTTTTTGATGAATTTGCACGTTTTGAGAGTCCAGAACACGATTTGATTATTTCTAGAAAATATCGTCTGTGTCTTTATATGTGTGTGACAAAAATTTTGTGGCGACTGTATCTTAGGAACTACTGCACATAATTGCATATAAATTTATAAATAAATGCATCTTGACATGAATTAGTGCCTATCAACTTTTGGTGCCCATCGCTCAACAGATAGCGCTACTATACAGTGATTTCCAATTTCCACAATTTAAGGCAATGCTATACCTCAGGAACTACTGCAGAGAATTGCATATAAATTTATAAGTAGATGCACCTTGACATAACCTAGTCCCTATCAACTTTTTATGTCAATTTCTCAACAGGTGGCGCTGCTACACAGCGATTTCCACAATTACAAGGAAAGCTATATCTCAGGTTCTATTGTGTATCATCAAACAAAACTTAATATGTGAGAAGGCGATTATGAGACATTATGCTGACTCAGTTTGAATGCTTGTCGGCCAATAGGTGGCGCTGCTATACTGCAAATTTCTTCGATAACAGGATGGCTATATCTCAACTTCTATGCCATATAGCTGTACGAACCATGATATGTGAGATAACCATTATAAAAACGCATTGTTTAAGAAGTTATTTATAGACGATAATGGATATTTAGTGTTAGATTTCCCTAAGATGAAAATTATTTGCATTCATCACGTTAAACTTTTTAATAATAGTTTTAATAAATTATTCGCACTTAGTGAATTCGACAGAAAAATATAGAAGAATGTCTTGTGGTGGCCACAACATACTAGTTTTTTTCTTATAATTTACCAACTGTGTGACAATGAAAATTTACTTTATTTTATATCATGTTATATCATTTTACGTTGTTTTGCATGATTTTTAGATGAATAAGTAATGTTGATTTGTTTTTTCGGGTTTCGGGTCGGGTTCGGGTTAGATACGTCGGGTTTCGGGTCGCAAAAAATTCTCTGTTGCAGGTTCGGGTCGGTTTTCGGGTTGATGAAATTTTTTTTTTGTCGGGTTCGGTTGGGGTTTCGGGTTGATTTAAAATTCATCTGTCGGGTTCGGGTCGGGTAAAACCCGACCCGTGCAGGACTCTAGCCACAGACATATATATATATATGCATGCACACGCACACACACACACATGTATATATATATATATAATAGCCATTGAAATTGCCCAAAGCCTTGTTTTGGTGTAACATTCCAGTAGTGTCTTTCCCGAATCTATTATGTAACGTTCGAGTTCGCATTGCCATCAGCAGTTAAAAATCTCGCTTCCAGCATCTCGTCCCTCTGCGTCTTTCCCGGATACATTTTGTCTCGCATATTTCCTTCCATGTGCAGTAAAAAATAAACAGTTAAATAATGTATTAAATAAATTTATGATAATGCATACAGTATTTTATTGAAAGAATTATTATTATTATTATTATTATTATTATTATTATTATTATTATTTTGTCCCTGAAATAGAAGTATAAGTTAAACACTCATCAAATTATATTTGAATTTTGCGACGATGACCTATAACATACCTATAAAGTTTTAGCTCAATCGAATAAGGTGTTTAGACGGTGTTGCACTGTAAATAATTTGACTCCATAGGCTATAGTTATAAAGAATTTTTATGTGTGTGTAAAATAAAAATTTTAGGCTATTGTTAAATTAAAAAATATATATATTCACTCGCATTACTCCTTGAAAGTTATCAAGCAGCTTTTGGAGTAGCAACCTGATATGAACTTCAAAATATACATTAGAATTATCTGCAATTATTTTGTTTCTTATTTACGCTGACAAGAAGCATTACGCAAAAATCGATCGTTAAAATCTTGACTATAATGTGGAACCTCAAAAAGTGTAATAATACCAAAATCCCAACAATAAAAATTTAATTTAAATGCATTTCCTTTATGGTATGAGTATGATAAATTAATTTTCATTCCTGATAAATTTTTCTGGAGATGGTAAAAGCATTTCCATCAATTACATTCAATAATAATCTGGTGTGTCACTCACACGACATTCTCTTACCCTGAAATTTAATACTATAAATACAGGTTGGAGATTAAGAGGTAAGATAACGAGTACTGTTATGTAAACCTATGTTAAACAATTCATATTAGGCTTCTGAAGAGTTTTATATGATAGTGTGAGGGGGGCGCCCCCCGTTTTATTAATGCACCTACATTTATATAGAATTTAATTCGGTTATTAAAAAATATTTCTCTTTTTTAAAAATAATTTATTAAAATTATTATTTAAAAAAATTATCTTTTATGATAAGGCAGACGATTTCCATATTAGAGAAGTAGTTTAACACCAAATATCCAAAAAAAGTCCATTTTATTCTCAATATAAAAAAAAAAAAAAGTATTTTGTTTAGTGCAGTCTATAGACGTTAAACTCTATTTTCCTGCAATTTCCCCCATAGACGTAATGTATTAGAATTCTCTTGATTGTCCCTGTACACGAACCATTTGCTTGATCTTAACGAAAAGCTTACTGTAGCATCCCTATATGATACACATTTAGAATACCAAGTTTGAACTTTCTGCCATAATTTGTTTTTGAGATATGCTGATAACAAACAGACACACAAACACACACACAGACACACACACACACACACACACACAGACCATTTGCTAAAAACATGATTTTCGTATTCAGGGGACCTCAAAACGTGTAAATATAACAAAATCTCGCGTTCGAAAATTTGACCCAAAAACAATACTTTCTCTACCTTATGGGTAAGAGAAAGTAAAAAACAATGTTTTTGCTCATTTATTAGTATCACTGTATATTTACTAAAAGATATGTATACACCGTATTGTGTATTGAAATATAGTCTTACTTTAATAATACACAGCGCTACCTGAAATACACTTCCATCAGTTTTCTCAAGTAAAAATTGTTTCTTTCGGATAGCCCAAACGAATGGTGAATGGTTTTCACATTCACACCAAATTCTGTACGAAATACGTTTTTATGTATATAAAAATATTCATTTCATTTGGTTTAGTGCTGCCTATAAATGTTATACTGTACTAACTTGCAATTTTGCCCATAATGTATTTGAATTCTCTTGAATGTCCCTGTACACGAAGCATTTGCTTGATACCAACAAAAGGTTTAGTGTAGCATCCTTATATGATGCAGATTTAGAATACTAAACTTGGACTTCCTGTATGCAACTATTTGTTCTTGAGATATGCACGTAACAGACAGAGAAGCAGACACACAACCACTAGGAACATGTTTTAGGATTCAGGTCATCTCACAACATGTAAATATAACAAAAAATTAGTATCGAAAAACCGCACTTTCGGTCTTTTCGGTAATAGGAAGTGAAAAATGCTACCAGTTGTACACTCATCGAAATCTATGTAACTCCTGTTTCCCGATGTTCTATTATTGTAGCATACCTACCGTCTTTCAGCTCAAGCTTTATACTAAGCTTTCAACTAAGCTTTAGACATTATAAAGCTTTAAAATGCTTTAGACATTATAGTGTTCAGACACAGACACACGCACATGAATCACAGTGAAAAAAAAAGAAGAAGAAGAAGAAAAATTAACTCAATCATTATTATTATAAGTTTTTTTTTTTTTTTTTTAATCCCATAATTACAATACTTATAGCTTACTACAATCTAGAACAGTTTGTTGCAGGCGCTTGTACCTCTCCTCTTATGTTAGACTAGCAAGCCCGTGCGACTTTTTCGCACTTTATTTCTTTGTAACCTTTAAAATTTAAAATTATTATTATTATTTTATTTTAAAGCCATAAAAAGGTTATGTTTACATATGCATAAGCAAATTTATTATACGTTTTTTATTTTTATTTTTATTTATTTTTTTTTTTTTTTCACGTGAAAGCATATTTCATTTTTTCATAGATATAGTAATAAGACATAGATTGATCATCGAGGGTGAAAAAGTGATTCCTTTTCATTTGGGAAAAGTCGGCTATCTTACTTTCTTATGGATATTTTTCCTCGAATTAATATACACGGGAATACACACAGATAATTTAGCTAATAAAATTTATGAAAAATTTATGTACTAAAAGAGAATAAAAATCTCTAGATACCCATTTTTCATTATAATTATTATTATTAACTCTACTCTAGTACACTCATATCTGCACAAAACAGACTTTCTTTTGGCATTTATTATTATACTTCTTTGAGATAAAAATCGTCTGCATTCATCATGGAAAATAATTTTAATAAATTATAATTAATAAATAATAAATAATTTGTATTGCGTAAATTTGTATAAGATTATATATAGAAGAAAGTCTTGTGGTGGCCACAACATATTAGTTATGTATTAAAACTTCCGCGGCTGCTAACTACATATTTAAAAGAATTTTGAAAATTTCATATTACTTACTAATGTAAAATCTTAAAATTTAAAGAGAGTATTTCATCAAATATAAAGACAGTAATTGTTTCATAATAATAACAAAGAACTGATTATAAAAATGATATTTTTCGTAAATTACTTGAATATAACTTATTTATGAAAACTTATCCCGTTTCTTTTCATATATTTATTACAACACTTAAAAGCCGTGCAATATTTCGGCATTTTAAAAATTCATTAACATTCTACTCTATTACTATTTCCGAGTTTTATACTCCCTATTGTCTGATGCCAAAATTTTTTTCGGCATCAAAAATCTTTGCACGATAACATGAGGATGATAGATCTATATAAAATACTATATCTATGCATTTTATGCTGGGGGGAAAAATAATAATTCGTAATTTTATTTTATTTTATATTATTTATTATTATTATTATTATTGGCAATAATTAAAAATTTATATGTCCATTTTTAAAGTTTTTACCAAGTTATTATTTTCATATTTTAATTAATTTCAAAAAATCTAATAAAAATTTCGTTACAAATAAGGTACCAAATCAAAGGGGAATTTTTTCTGAATCCGTCGGTTTAATCAAATTATCGATCGGACAATTACATTTTTTAAAATTAACTAAAGTATGAAAAGCTGGTGGCAACTTGCGTCAACACACAGACAAACAGACTCAAAAATCTCTTAGCCTTTTATACATAGAGAGATAATAAGCCAAGTGGTTTTTGGAATATAGTATTTAAAAAAAAACGCTCCCCCCCCAACAGATTTTGATAAAAGTTAAGATTTGGGTATAAATACTAATTATGGGTTACAGTCCAAAAATCTATAAATTCGGTTGAAAGTTAGAAATTAAAATATATAAATATATTAAAATGAGATTTACAATTAAAAAAAAAAAAAAAAAAAAGTATTCTTATTTTAAAATTTGCGAATTTACAATGATGAAATTTTCAATTCGTGTTACATAAATCACGTAGCTTTTGGATTGAAAAACATATCAGCTTTTCTTAGAAAAAAGAAAGAAATGAAATGAAATGGGAAAAAGATAAAATAAAGAAATAAAATGGAAAAAATAAAATGCAAGAAGAAATAAAATGGAAAAAATTAAAAAAAAGATGTTTTTGCACAAATGAAAAAATTGGCTAAAGACCGTAATCGCAGTTCAAAAATGTCTAGATTCAGTTGAAAATTAAAGATTTTTATAGAAAAGTAATATTTTGCTGAGTTCAAGGCCACCCGTGCGCTGACATTTATAGCTTCTCAATTAGCGTTAAATTTAAATAGCATGCAATTACACAGAAAAAGAAAAAAAAAAAAAAAAAAAAATGGAAAAAAAAAAAAAGGGGGGGGGGGGGAGAAAGAGGAAAAAATAGATTAAAAGAATCAATAATAACTTGAAATCTTGAAAAACAAAAAATAATACACACGTTCCTTGTACCTTTACATCGGTAGTTTTCAAAACAGATAACTATTACACATCTATTTATAGATCCCTTCCCTCCACGCAGAAAAGGGGAGGTCGAAAAACTCACGCTAAAGTGGGGAGCGACCACCTGTAAAGTGATTGATTACTGATCTTGGAGTACGACGATCCAACTTCAAAATAAAAATGTCTGTTTTATTATTAAAATATCTCTTTTTCATTTTAATAAAAATTCAATATTTTTAAATCAATGCACAGATAAAAAATTGAAGTTATTAGCCGCGTGATTAAAATTTCAAATATCTCAAACAGAACTGAGTAAATTCCAGTTTTTTGATGCCTTGTCTAATTTTCATGATAATGTCCGAGTTTTGAAATTAAATTAAATATTATTATTAACTTTTTTTTAAAAAATGCCCACTAGTCTAAAATCTAAAGACCTTCAAGAATTGCATGCAAAAATCCAAATTCGAAAATCACAATTTCCTTTTGAGATATTTTTAGAAAACTGAAGGTCCTTAATTCCCATAGGATTAACATGGAGAAAGGATTTTGGAGATTTTACTGATGTACAGCCTTAAGGTAAGGGGGCAGGAGTAATAATAGTGGTTAGGTGTTCCCTCCTCGCCACAGGGACACAGGGGCGAGCGGCGGCAATGAAATCTATTGAGATAGGACGGGAAAGGTCCGTGGCCACTTAAGAAGGCTGTGATTGGGGGCGTCAGAGTCCATGTGTTACTGCTGACAGTTGGTATTAAATTAAAGGTATGTCTTCCTTTTTCGGAATAGGACCATATGTCTTGCCAATTTTGTTTTAAGAGATTTTTAATTTTACTTTTAACATACGAGGGGGGAGCTGGAAGGGGGACGGTTACTGCATCTGCTTCCGTGGCAGCCTTTGCCAGCGAATCAGCTATTTCATTGCCGGTCACTCCCCTGTGGGCTGAAACGTGAGCCAGGGAGCATTTACTATTAAGAGTACTTAGGGTGTTCTTGATATTTATGACTTGTGGGTGTCTGCTCCTGTGGCTGGCTATGGCGAGCAAACCTGAAAGACTATCACTAAAGATGCTTGTTTCTGGGTGTATTAGCTTCACCTGTATGTATGTTTGTAGGTATGTTTGTAACCGCTCTGGCAGCAAACAAAAAATCTATATTGTAAAAAAAGACTTTCCCTATCGGACGCCGTGGCTGTGAGGTAAAGAGCCGCGCTACGAACCTAAAAGTCTAGCGTTCGATCCCAGTCAGGGGAGATTTTTTAAAAATGGTTTTTGTTTAATTCTAAATTATTTTAATTAAAGAGTTAAATGTATGTAAATATTATGGTGTGTCCCTCACACGATTTTCTCTTACCCTGCATTTTAATACTAAGATAGATATTTTGTGCTTTTTAGTTCACATTTCTATAAAAGCGTGTTCTTTAATTTTTTTAAACTATAATATTATTTACAATATAGTTTTTTTGTTTGCTCCCAGAGCGGCTACAAATACACATACAAACATACATATAGGTGAAGCTAATAAAAGTGTGTTAAAAAACCGCATTTTGAACCTGACCCCTCTCAGATTTTTATGAAACTGAGCTCATTTATCTGTCCTATTTAGAAATGAATGTATACCAATTAATTAGTCCCTATTTCTTTCAGTTTTTGATATACAGGGCTGCAAAAATGGGTAAAAAATGCAACTTTCCGAAATTTTTCTACCACAAATATACCCATGTTTTCTTTTTTGATTAACTTAGGTATAAAAGATTGGTATCATTAGAAATCTTATAATGCAGACTCTCAAATGACATATCACATGTATATATATGTTTAAAAGTTTTCATGTTAAAGCCAAACATTTTGACCTTTGACCTTCAATATCTCAAAAAGTACACATTTAATTTTCTTTTTAAAATTATATGTTATTTTTACTTTTATTATCTTTAATTATTGTAAATTTCAAGGTTTTTATTTTTGAAGGTCAAAGGTCAAAATGTTTGACTTTAACATGAAAATTTATATATATATATACATGTGATATACCATTTGAAAGCCTGTATTATAAGCTTTCTAATGATACCATTTTTTTTATCTCTAGGTTAATTAGGAAAGAAAATATGGGTGCATTTGTAGTAGAAGAATTTCGGAAATTTGCATTTTTTACCCATTTTTGCAGCCCTGTATATCAAAACCAAAAAGAGATAGGGACTTTTTAATAGGTATACATTCATTTCTCAGTAGAACAAATAAATGAGCCCAATTTCATAAAAAACTGAGGGGGGTCAGGTTATTTTAGCTGTGTTGATTTGACACTCTTATGTATATAAAAGAAAATAAAAAAGGAAAAAAAGCGCTTATACCGAAATCATGAAATGCAAATATGCTTCTGGAAACAATTCTCAATATATTTAACCATAAACATTTCTTCACACACCATAAAATAAATGCAAACACTACCGGTTTCGAAAGAACGTGGCTTTTCTTCTTCAAGAGCAGAAAGCACGTAGAGACGAAACCTCGACCTTGGTAGCATTCTGTACTACCTTGGTGGCAGAAGTAAAACTTTCTAGTTTTTATCTCCAAGGTAAAATAGCACGTGTTTTTTGGAACTGAAGAAGGAAAGCTACGTTCTTTCGAAACCGATATACTGAGAAAAAATTCTGTAACTGACATGTAGAATCTAAATTGTGGCTCTAGAAAAAATAGTTCCATGCCATCCTTATAAATTCTGGTCCCCTTGGAAAGCGAGTTCTAGAAGCCCCTATTAGAATTCTAGAGCGTTTGCCTATATTATCGAGAGCAAAGTTATTTAAAAATCTCTGCAAATAAATGAGACTACAAGAAGCGGGTTTCAGCAACTATAATCTTGGTTTATGACCCAATTCTAGAAAATCAAGCGAGAATTTCTCGCAGTACAAACGATTCAGAATATTCAGAATATTGTTTCACCATCTAGAAATGTGAAGACTAGAAATTTTCGATCATTTCACCTATTCAGTTTATTGGAGTGCCTTATATGCATAGCTCGGAAACCTATATTTCTAGTTAAGGGATTTAGAAAATGGCCACTTATTCATTCTAGAGGAAGGCGGTATATTTTTTTTCTCAGTGTAGTGCTTACATTTATTTTATGGTGTGTGAAGAAGTTTTTAAGTTTAAATATTTATTATACACAACTTCCTCTAATATATACTTAAACTCTTAACATATATTTTCTATGACTTCAAAGAAAAATTTGAGTTTGTCCTTGACTTTATCACCGAAAAAATTCTTATTTCAAAAACTCATTATAATATGTAGGCCATCGGAGACGATGAATATTTCTGCAGTTACGTTCGATTAAAGAATTCCGTGAATTTTATGGTTTGTTATTCATCCTTACCTGCCATTAATGTTGATAGAATAACAACCCAACAACAAAGAAAAAAATCCTCGTTTCATCCTTCAAAAACGACGCGAAGTGTTTCTGCGGTTTTTCAAACTGCCTTGAGTCGAAGACAAATAAAAGATTATTCCTTTTTTTCTACTTTATCGTTTTTTTATGGAGTTAATTTTGCGGTTTTACAAGAGTACTGGTACTGCTTGACACTTGATTCACTCGGCAGTAGTTGCCTCGCATCGTGTTTGCTCAGCTATAAATAATTGTCTTCATAAAATTTCGTACCATATTTAGAAGAGATAACTTTAGATATGCGATTCTCAACCAATGAGGAACGCCCCACGTAGGGAACGTTATAATATTTAATGGATCGCGCGATTATATCCAAAAGAAAATATTGAAAAAAAAAATAATTAATTTACTGAAAGGATGGATGGTTGGGTTTTACGCTGCACTAGTGCTGCGCAGATGGGCAATTGGCGACGGTCTGGGACACACCCCTAGAGGTGGTCCGGAGACATGCCCTCACAATTTTGGCTCCCCGGCTTCGGTGACCTCCGGAGGTATAATTTTTGATGGGAACATGGAGAACATTGTGGCCACGACAGATTTTACGTGCACCTGCCACCATTAGCGTACACGACGGTCTTTGGCCGACTCGAGTACCCAACCCGCAATCTTCCAATTACGAGGCCGGCACTCTACTGACTGGGCTGCCACGGCCCTTTACTGAAAGGAAAAAGCGAAAGAAATTTTAAGAAATGACTATAGTAACCGTTGCTAAAGAGCACAACATGATTATTGCATATTTTTATAAGGAAGCATAAGCTTAAAAAAAAAAAAAAAAAAAAAACCTATTGTCCAAAACTAAGTTCTGTTTTATGCAGAATTTTATGTATATTACTAAGGAGAAAAAAGGAAAGAAAGAAAGAAATGAAAAAGTATCTTTTTAAATAAGATTGCATAATGTATTTAATGAAAAGGGTGATAATGTGATGGTTCAAAAAGCAGTGTACAAAACACGTGGAATTTACAATAACGCATGTTTCATGCGCGATTGTTTATTATTTACATTACATCATGACCTAAGATTCAAGCCCATGTATGGTTAGTTGATTGGTTGGGTTTTACGTCGCACTAGTGCTAAGCAATGAGCAATTGGCAACGATCTCGGACTCACCCCTAGAGGTGGTCCGTAGACATGCCATCACAATTTTGATCCTCCACGGAGGCGATGGTTCCCCCGTTTCGGTAACCCCCAGAGGTATAATTTTGGTGGGAACATGGTTCGCATCAAATCCATTTCCTGACACCCAGTTTCCTTCCCGAGAGGTACGTTCGCCCGACAGCTCGTTTGCCAGACAATTTCTTTTTTCTTTTTTTTTTTTTTTCATTACTATATTTTTCTTAATGAAATTGAGGACTTGTCATAAAAGATAAGGAAAACAATACCGTGTATACACAATTTTACTTATATACAATAGAATTCTTATACATTAAATTCTATAGACCTAAACTGTTTGAAATTCGTTTTAATACGTTTAAAATAAATCTCATTAAAAAAGAAAAAATAAATGGGAAAGAAAACCTGTTATAGGTAACGTTTCAAGCAAGGCTCTAAAACTGTTATGAAAACGTTTTCTAGAATATAAATACATAGAATTTGCCGATTTTACTTAGAAATTAAAATAATAATAATAATAATAATTGAGTAGAATATTTCATTATTTAATAAAAGAGAAATATTACTTTCCTTAAGTAAGAACTAATTGATTACTAAATTTAAACTTTTGTCAGACTATCGCATTGCTTAAATTAAATTGAAAATCGCAATCTCGAGGCATTTTCTGAAAAAGAAAAAACTAGTTGGCATAGGTGGACTCTGCTCAGTTCCCCATCATATTTATGTTCTCATAAATTTCTAGTGCGAGACATATTATAATCATGTTAAAAGAAATGAATTTGACCAAAGCTTGATACAGTGACACAATGAAATCCCCGCCTAATAGGCTATCCACCGTTCACTTCGATATATTTATCTTATTCTAATCTATTAATTTATTTTATCAGGGTCAATTCCGTTATTTAGTTTTCATGCTACTCTTTCCAATGAAATAATCCTCAAAATTCATATTTATATGAAAAATTTACAATTTCGCAATGTTGATAAACTCGTAATTTACGAATAATTTACGAAATTTTTCTATTAGAATATTTGTATTCAATCATGTTCAAACAAATATCATAAATGTAATTTTGAAGTTGTCTAATGTATTTATGATCCTCAAAATGGAAGTTTATGCTCAATTTTGCCTTATTCTGACATGTTAAATAAATCGTAAATTCCAAATAATTTACGAATTTTTTAAATTGGAAAAACCATAGTCTATGATATCCATGCCAGTATCCTAAATATTTAGAAAGGGGTTTGACATCTTTACGATGAAAATATCCCTCAAGATTGACGTTTATGTGAAAATTTGCTCGATTCTGCCATGTTAAGAAATTCGTAAATTTCCAATAACTTACGAAATAGGGTTCTTGCCAGTGTCGAAAGTAATATTTTAACCTCTCTGCGACAATTTGTTTTTGAGATATTGTGTACACAGACTAACAAACTAACGGACTATCGGACTAACAGACACCATACAAATTTTGTCATTTTCGGATTCCTGACACCTGAAAACGTGTAAAAAAGTCAAAAAACCGAGGTCGAAAATTTTCACGATTACCTAAGTTCCCCATACCTATAGTATGATGAGGAACTAAAAAAAAAAAAACATGCTTTATTTAAAAAAGAAATACTAAAATATTTTTAAATTTTTATATTTTAATACGAAAGTCTACTAATTTTATGTAATAACAAATAAATACAGATTCAGGAATGGGTTATAAAAGTATTTAATTGTTGCCAAAAAAAAAAAAATTACTTTTCTTTCGACATAAAAATAAATACATTTAATTAAACGTGAGCGTTAAAAAATTGTAAAAAGTTAAATTATGCATTTCACAAAAATTGGCTTCATACGCATTGATAAAGTGCTAATGCAGTTAGTTCTATAGCTATGATTCAACAGAAAGTTTAAAAACATGGTTTATAAAAAGGTTTTTTATCTTATAATTATTATTTATTTATTATTATTATTATTATTATTATTATTAATGAACACTGATAAAATTTTTACTTTTTTTTATATTCAACAGAAGAAAGTATTGGAAAATATCGCCTCTTTTTCTTCGCTTTGACTGTAAAACTACTTTCACTGCAACAGAACAAACGATGCTGAGAAAAGGACTTAAAATCCGTTGTAACAATACATCGTTTTACTTTGATTTTTAAGTTCTGTCTTTTAAACTTTCAATGAAATCTAATATCCTGACCTTTTACTAGATTTTGTTAGAGTGTAAAAAAAGTTTAAAATGAGAAGTTCTAGTTAGAGGCGTACGCAAAAGTTGTAGTATATACAGTAAAGCTTCGATAATCCGGCATCGGTGGGAAATAGACATTGCCGGATTATAAGTGTTCCGAAATGTATATCGAAATCATATATCAGTCACAGTATCTAAAGAAATATTTTTTTTAAATAAGTTTTAAAATATGCATACAAACCTTTATCAAAAATTAAAATAATTAAAATAAAGTTTGAAATAAATTAAAAATTTTTTAAATAACTATTATAAACAGTAATACAGATCGTTTATTACCATGTTTTTATTAACTTCTATTCTTGTTTGTATGTTTGTGTGTTTGTCTGGTACAAATCTTGCAATCGAATTTCAACTAACTTCCCTACTAGCTAGACATTTGAAACTTTCACTGTAGCTCAGAACCCGGTGACAACACAATACTTCGAAGTCGTTTTCGAATAGTTTTCTTATAATTAATTAAAATATGAAAAAAATAGCATCCTAATAGCGTTAAAATAGCCATTGAAATATTAGCTATAATTTAATTGTTGCCAAAAAAAAAAAAATTACGAGTTCATTTTCTTTCGACATAAAAATAAATACAATTAATTAAACGTGAACGTTAAAAAATTATAAAAAGTTAAATGATGCATCTCACAAAAGTTGACGTCATTATCACTTTAAAAATTTTATGCACGGTGATAAGAGCTCTATGATTCATCAGAATATTTAAAACATGGTATATAAAAAGTTTTTTTTTTTTTTTTATCTTATAATTATTTTTGTATGAATACTAACAATAAAAAAATTAATATTAAAACTGGCTTAATAACAAATAAGATAAGGAATTTGATAATGCTAGATTCTATTAAACATATCACTCAATTTCATTTGTTTCATTCTTTTTTGTTTTTTAGTTTGTCGTTGACTGATTACCATATGCACGTTCATTAGTTGGTTATCGCTGATAAAAATCATATTTTTCAAGTCCATCTAAAAACTGTTGACCGAGATTTTGGGTGGCTGTGTTTATTTTGACTTTCAATATCAGAAATAGGAACGATCTTTTCTTTATTAACTTTTGGATTTGCCATAGCGAGACAAAAATTTCGTTGATCTTTTTTGGAATTTTCGCCATCATCCTGATTAATCTGTAAAAAATTCCTTCTAGTACGTAAATCAATTAAATTAAATGAAAATCCGCAAACTTTACTAACGATACATAAAAGTTGGCAAGCATGCAGCGAATAACAAAAAAAAAAAAATAAAATAAAATGAAATAAAATAAAAGAATGAATGAATGAATGAAAAAGAAAAGAAAAGAAAGCAGAGAAAGGGGAAAAAAAGTAATTAGTGCCGGTTTATGGGTGCTGTCGAATTATAGAATTCCGGATTATGCATGCTTCATTGTATCTCTCACTTGTACTGTGTGTGGTTATAGTAGGACGAGATTACTTTTGCCGCACACCGTGGGACAATAAATAAATCAAGACGCACAAAATTTTCCTTTTTTTTTTTTTTTTTTTTTTTTTTCTTTCTTTAATGACACATTGTTAAATTGTATTAAAAGAAAAGAAAAGAAAATCACACATTTTTAAAGCCTATTAGTTCTAGTTTTTATGCCTAAATTTTTCACAAATATAAATATAACGACTGAACAAAATAAAGCCAAAAAAAAAAAAAACTATGTCAGAAAACGTGGTTACAATTCGCCCTATTATTTATTTATTTTCCACTTGAAATTTTTATCGCAGTCATTTTTTTAGGACTGAGGACTATTAGTCTCAATCTGGGATATTTGCGGCGTCATTTTTTGATAGTTGGACATTTATCGAAATCTAAAATTTATCGAAAATATAATTGAACATTTTCAAAGCGATGTTATAATTTGAAAAAAAAAAAAAAAAAAAAAATAATTGTCCTCCGTCCTAAACTAAATTCTGCTTTTGCCAGAATTTCATCAAAATCTTTTTTTTTTTTTTTTTGAAGGAAAAAAATAATAATAATCAGTATCGAAACAAACACTATCCGCGATTGTAATGAAATGCTTGTCCTCTGGTGGGCTAAGGTGAAATTACAATTAACATGCATAGCTTTCGAATTCATCTAGACGCCATTGCTTGCCAATGTTCAGTTTCACATATATTTATTGAATAAAAATGAATAAATCCGGTAAAAAAGATAACACATACTGTTGTGTGCTACAGTGTAACTCCAAAGGATCAAGAAATCAAGAATTAAGCTTCCATTTATTTCCAAATGACAAATTTAAAATTTCAGTTGCTTCGGCTAATGGAAGTAAAAAATTAATCAGATGATTTGAAACTAATATTTGTTCAGCTTTAGTTAAAAATCTACTTCCGATCGAACGTTGAATAAACTGAAATATTTTTTCCAAAAGCAATCCATTTTCCATGATGTAATGGCGGAGAAATTATAGCACGAATATTAAGTAGTAATACAAATAGAACAAAAATTAAATACACGTGGCCATTATATTTACTAACAACAAAAGCTGAAAAAGCGCCATCTATTGATCATTACAAACGCGGATAGGAAAGGTTTTTTTAAAAATAATTTTGAAGTAGGAAATAAAAAGTGCGCATGCAAAATGAAATAAGAATTAGTAAAAAAAAATGAATTTAATGATTTAATTTTTATATAAAACGTGATCGCGTGCTATCTTAAAAAGTAGATGTAAAATTTAAAGTTTATGTGGTGCGTGTGGCATCGATAAAAATTGTTTAAAGAAATAGAATAAAGAAAGCAACGATGTTGGTTGCATTTTGTTATATAGTTTGAATTTTTGAATTTTATAGAAGTAATATCTACCGTAGGAATAATTTCTTATGTTAAAACTATAGGGAATTGTTATACGAGCACAAGCAATGCTACTTTTTTTTTTTTTTTAAAGACACAATTATATTTATTTTGAAATAATTAGTTTTAAGATGACTGTTGCTTTAAACTTTTAAATCTTAACAATATGTTACAGAATTTTATAATAATGCACTCTTTATAATCAAGTATCTTTGCAGTTGGTTTACGCACTAAAATTTAGTATTAGTAAATGTTTTCATGATTTTTTATGTTTTCTCAAATATAATTGTTAAAATAAATCTGTTATTAGTGATTTTTATTTTATTTTTTTACCGTAAAAATTTACTAAGTCTGTAATTAAGAATCTATTATGAAGTATTAGAAAATTATTCACAGATTTTAATAATTTCTGTTAAATATATAACTAGTACATTTATAAAACTTTTTAAAAAATAACTTTTACTTGATTCAAACTTGTGAAATAAGAAAAAGTTATATTATTACATTAAATATGTAAAATGCAATTGTAGAAAATATTTTAGGGAATAACAATAGGGAATTGTTATGCGAGCACAAGCGATGCTACTTTATTATTATTATTTTCCCCCCTTAAAAGCATAAGCTTATTTATATTTCATTCTTTCCCCGTAAACATATATTTTTGAATATTAGAAAAAAAAAAAAGAATGTTAAATAAAATAAATTGTTGACCCGGTTCGAAAATAAACCGAATCCGGGAGTATGAAACGACGAGTGTTGGTTTTCTTGTTTCTTTCAGCAGTTTAACTATTTCTGTGGCTATATTTATTTTAGCAGCATGTGTGTTGCGGTTTTTTTCTGCACTGTTTACCTGGTGCGGAATCCGGGAGCAACGACGAAATAATTAAATATGCACATTTTATCACTTCCTCGTGTACGCGGTTTATGCCGCTTGTACCAAAAACAAAAAATTATTTCCTTGATTTTCTTTTTTTTTTTTTTTTTTTTTTTTTTTTGAGTATGACAGGTCGGACTATTTCTTTCAATCTGTGATTTTGCGGTGACGTCATTTGTAATATTACACCTTGAAATTTATATTTCTATTTATGTCGAAAAAATAAATAAACGTGCATTTTTTTTTTTTTTTTTTTTTTTTTAATAATTAAAATAAAATTGAGAAAAATCATGCTATAGAAATGTAACATCTTCAGTATCCGCGATTGTAATGAAATGCTCGCCCTCTG
The DNA here is from genome assembly GCA_963930645.1 of Salticus scenicus. NCBI lineage: Eukaryota > Metazoa > Arthropoda > Arachnida > Araneae > Salticidae > Salticus > Salticus scenicus. Next base: position 238,408,838 of record OZ005661.1, read on the forward strand.
GTGGGCTAAGGTGAAATTAATACTAATACCACGGATAGCTTTCGTCGAGACGCCATTGCTTGCTGTATATTCGACGTTTAGTTTCACATATATTTATTGAATAAAAATGAATAAATCCAGTAAAAAATATAACACGCACTGCTGTGTGCTCCAGTGTAACTCCAAAGGATCAAGAAATCCGGAATTAAGCTTCCATTTATTTCCAAATGACAAATTTAAAATTTCAGTTGCTTCGGCTAATGGAAGTAAAGAATATTTGAAACTAATATTTGTTCAGCTTCAGTTAAACATCTACTTCCGATCGAACTTAGAATAAACTGAAATATTTTTTCAAAAGGCAGTCGATTTTCCATGATGTAATGGCGGAGAAATTATAGCATGAATATTAAGTAGTAACACAAATACAACAATAATAAATGCACGTGGCTATTATATTTACTAACAACGAAAGTTGGAAAAGCGCCATCTATCGATCATTACAAACGCGGATAGAGTGATCTATATATTATGTATTATTATTATTATTATTATTTATAAATGTTGGAAAAAAATCACAAGGAAAGTTAACATTCATGTATTTATTATGATTTATAAGGATCTGAAGTCATTGATTAACCAAGAAATTTATTTGAGAATATTTATAATTAACATTTTAAAAATTACTGAAAATAAAGATTATAAAATAATGATGATTTCTAATAAATTAAAATACATGGAAAAGACCGGAAAAGGCGTAAATTTAATAAAAGAAATGGAAATTTCTGAAAGTAAACAAATTTTGGAAACGATTTTAATATTAAAAATTTATTAAAATTATAAAGGCTACTATATGTAAAAAGATTTTATTATTTATCAGTCATAAATAAATGTTTAAGTAACTATCTTTCTTTTTATGTCAAAGAAAAAAAAAATGAACGTACGAACTTTTTTTTTTTTAAAATAATTAAAAAAATAAATAATAATGATAATAATCTAGTGTGTCACTCACACTACTTTCTCTTACCCTGAAATTTAATACTATAAATACAGGTTGGAGATTAAGAGGTAAGATAACGAGTACTGTTATGTAAACCTCTGTTTAAACAGTTCAAATTAGGCTTCGGAAGAGTTTTGTATGATAATTAGTCCTATGTGAAGAGGGATACCGCCCTCCTCAACCCCCGTTTCCTTAATGCACTTACATTTACATAGAATTTAATTCGGTTATTAAAAAATATTTCTGTTTTTAAAAAATAATTTATTAAAATTATTATTTAAACAAATTATCTTTTATGATAATGCAGACGATTTCCATATTAGAGAAGTAGTATAACACTAAATATCAAAAACAAAGTTGAATTTATTCTTTTTTTTTTTTTTTTTCGTTAAAAATGAAAAAAATCGATAACTTTATTTTAAATTATCGCAGATCGATGGTTCAACCATTCGTTTTAAAGATACCCATCATGAAAATTTACTCCTCTCGAGGGGGGAGGCGAAGCTCCTACATACACAAAATTTTTTTCCCAGTTGACTATCTCTATTACACAAAATATATATTCGTTTCATTTTGTTTATTGCGGTCTATAGATGTTAAACTCTATTTACCTGCAATTTCTCCCATAGAAGTAATGTATTTGAATACTTTTGAGTGTCCCTGCACACGAACCATTGGCTTCATCTCGACGAAAAGCTTACTGTAGCATCCCTATATGATACACATTTAGAATACCGAGTTTGGAATTTCTGCTACTGTTTGTTCTTGAGATATGCTGATAACAGACACACAGACAGACATACACACAGACCTTTCGCTAAAAACATGATTTTCGTATTCAGGGGACCTCAGAACATGTAAATATAACAAAAACTCACGTTCGAAAATTTGACCCTAAAACAATACTTTCTCGACCCTATGGGTAAAAGAAAGTAAAAATCGTTCTGTACAAATGGAAGAACTTCAGTGTGGCGAAATTTAGCACCAAATTAAGTAGCTCGGACGTTTCTCGGCAAGATCTTTACTTATGCATTTGCGATAGGCATAGCCATTTTAATTCACGCGTAAATATTAAAAATGATATAAAACTTTGTGAAAAATTAAACTTGCAAGGTAAAATCGACGTCATTATAGCTCTAAAGGTATTAAAAAAAATTGAATTAATGAAATATTTCTGCCCGACAGTGAGCAAGTGCAGTCAGTCACACCAGTAGCTCATCTATTCGTATGATAAATTAGCATAAAAAATAAAATAAATAATTAAACATTATCGTGCTACACAATTTTATTAAATATCTTGTTGATTAAATCTCGCCCTTGGCGGCCTTTGAATTTTCGCCGCCATATTAGTGATGGATTTTTTTTTTTTTTTTCTTCTTTTTGTATAATTTCTTGTATGAAGACAAGACGGAAATCCTATTTTGCTAATCTGTTATTGTTATACTAGCAAACCCGTGCGAAATTTCCGCACTTTTATTTCTTTTCTTATTTACCTTTAAAATTTGAAACTCATAAATATTATATCAATTTCACCACCAAATTAAAATTTTACTTTACACGTAGCCAAATTATTATTAAAATTAAATTAACATTGTGCAGCAGTGAAACCGAAATCATTCAAAGAAAGAATTAAAAATAAAATTCATGATTGACAACCCAGTTTTCACACATCCTCAGCAGTACAGTTTTAGTATAGGACCACCATGACGACTTTTAAATTTATCTCGTCATGTTGGCAATAACTTTTTATTTATTTATTTTGGCACAGTACTTTTATTTTTTAATTAATTTCTCTTTTGATTACACTTTCATTGATTGTGTTTTTTAGTCAATTTGTGATAATAATTACGTTTGAATATATGATAATAATTATGATAATAAATATGTGATAATAAGTTTAAATATGTGATAATAATTATGTTTAAAATGCGCTTGCAAAGATTCTGAAGATGCAACTTTTAAAAATACATTTTTCCATAAATCAATCTCATCAGACAAATGTCGTCATTTTTTCTTATTTGATCATTCAGCTGAGTCCACGTGCTTAAATATTATCCATTCATTAATATTATTTTTTTATCCTCGCGTATTTTATTAATTACATTACTATCGTATCATTTTATAACAAAATATAATTGGAATTGGTCCACGTTAGAGAAATATTATATAGATTATTCCGTACACTAGGATAAAACCGCCAAAAAATATAGTTCTGAAAATTTTTGAGAAAATAAAATTTGTTTTTGGACTATGAACTATTTCTATTTAAATGTGTAGAAATTCTAATAATAATAATAAAATCTCTTTTTAGTTCGACACAGTTCATAATAATTTAGTTTTAATTTTACCAAAACTGTTTTACCGTTTCCAAACGCTACTAAAATCTTAGACAGTTTTTTTTTTTTTCTTTCTTTTTTCAAGTTGTTTTTATTTATTTATCTTTTTTTTTTTTCTTCTTCTTTCTTTCTTTTATATTCACAGGCGAAGTTATAGATTCATAAAAATTTCAATCTTGGTTATCAATGAATTTACTCGTTTTCAGATTTCACGAACATTATATGACCACTTTTAGAAAATGTCCATCTGTCTGTATGTGATGTGTGTGACAAAAATCACGTGTAAGATCTAGCTCAAGAATTAATGCACGAATTTCATAATAAAAGTTTATATTTAGTCTTTTCTCGTGTACATTGGATACGTAACAAGGCCATAATGAAACAGTACGCTAATTCAATTTGGATGTATATCGGTCTACAGGTAATTTTTCTATGCTGCAATTCCTCTCACTTATACACAGACTATATCTGAGCTCCTATAATGTATAAATGCACTAAATTTAGTACGTGTGGCGGCCATTATGAAAAGAATATTTACTTAATTTCGGTGTATATCGGTCAGCATGTAGTGCAGTTATTACTCCCCTTCTGCGATTTTTCATATGACTACATCTCAGCATCTGTTGGATAAAATTGCTCCAAACTGCATGTGTAAAATCTGTGAAAAGCTAAGATTAAATATTTGTTCGTATTAAGTGGTAGGTGGCCCTGTTATATAGAATGATATGGATTATATAGTTTTGTGATGTTCATAACATACTAGTTACTTTTTTCTTTTTTCAATTGAAGAAAATATAGGACTCATAAAAATAATCGCTTTCCAGTGTTCGATTGGCTTACACGTTGTGAGAAGTTCAGAACATGATTTGACCATTTTTAGAAAATGCATGTCAGTATATCTGTGTGTGTGCAATATTTTTTTTTTTTTTTTTTTTTTTTGGCAACTGTGTCTCAGGAACTACTGTACAGAATTACTCTGCAGTTTTCCCGATGAGCATGAAGGCTGTATAATAGCAGGAGACTTGGCGTTGGAATATTAAACCAGGAATAAACTACTACGTCAGAAACGCCAAAGAAAAATTATTGAGGTGCATACAGCTGTTTCGGTAGCCTAAAGCGTACCGTCATCAGTGCAAACAGCTGAAAACAAGAAAATGGCTCAAAATATTACTGACCTAATCTCCCCCTCATATGAGGCTTCTCAGACCAGGTTGCTCAGTAACAATATGAGCAGAAGACCAATAACACAACTAAGCCCGTATAAGCTTAACAAATAATAGCAGGAGACTTGGCGTTGGAATATTAAACCAGGAATAAACTACTACGTCAGAAACGCCAAAGAAAAATTATTGAGGTGCATACAGCTGTTTCGGTAGCCTAAAGCGTACCGTCATCAGTGCAAACAGCAGTGCAAACAGTGTTTGCACTGATGACGGTACGCTTTAGGCTACCGAAACAGCTGTATGCACCTCAATAATTTTTCTTTGGCGTTTCTGACGTAGTAGTTTATTCATGAAGGCTGTATATTAAATTCTATTGCATATAATTGCACAAAACTATTGTATGTAATTGCACAAAATTGGAGGCCATTATGGAATGCTGATATTAATACTAATTCAATATGAGTACATATCGGCTGACAGGTGGCACTTCTGTGTTATAGTTTACTCCATGAATTAGAAGGCTTTATTTCAGATTCTATTGTGCATAATCTAACAAATATTGGTATATGAGAGGGCCATTATGAAATGTTATGCTGTATGCTGATTCAATTTTAGTGTATATCGCCCGACAGGTAGCGCTGTTACTCCTCATTGTGGCTACACTTCAGCATTTCTTAATTACAATTGCACCAAAATCCATTTGTAAAATCTTTATAGCGAGAAATTATGATTAAACTTTCGCATTAAACAGTAAGTGGCGTTGTATATGTATATAGCATGACATAGAAGAAAGTTTTGTCGTGACCATAATATATTAGTTTTTAATTGCATTGCCTTTTAAATGAAAACAAAAACTAAATGCCTCGCTTAATGCTTTTTCTCTTTTTCTGGGTCACATGACTCATTTTCATATGCTCTGCTCGCATAATCGATCCCTGAGTCATTTCTCTCATCCCAAAATCCCATTCACTTCCTCTGTCTCTACCGGCCTGTGACGTATTTATATCATACGATCATAAATCAAATAGAATATGAAAAGAAGAAGACAATCAAACAGATTTTTGCCAAGATTTTGTATTATTCATAAACCGGAAATAAAGAAAATTTTGACAAATTTTATTTTAATAGCTTATAAATAGCTTTTAAATAGAAATAAAACTACTTTCTTTATAATTTAACTTTCTTTATCATTTTTAAAAAACAATATCAAAGAATATTTTTGATGCATGAAAATAATTAAATATCTTAATATGTCCATTTTGATTTACGTTCCAAATTCGCCAAAATTTTGTTCTATTCATAATCTAGTAAAAGAAGAAAGAAAAGAAGAAGAAGAAGTCAGATTTATTAAGTTTAGTTTAATATAATAAAATTAGAGATTGTATCATCGCTGTTTTATTTATTATTATTATTATTATTATTATTATTATTCAGTGTGAGAAAATGGAGGTTATTTTTGGGTTCAGCATTTAAAAAAAAACATAAAGTTTACCAAAAAAGTTTCATGCAGGTAAAAAAAAAAAAAAAAAAAAAAGAGAGAACGTTAAAAATTTATAAAAAGTTAAATTATGCATCTCACAAAAATTGACGTCATTATCACTTTAAAAATTTTATACACATTGATAAGTGCTAATGTCGCTTTTGTCACGATGCTAATGTACGTTGTTCTAAAAGGAGTAATATTTTATTTTTAAAACCAACTTTTTTTTTTTTTTTCACTATTATTATTATTTCACTGAACTGAGTCCACGTGTTTAAATATTGCTTAAATATTATTTTTTATTTAGAAAATTTAAAAACGTGGTTTATAAAAAGTTTTTTTTTTTTTAATATTGCAATTATTTTTTACATAAACATAATATAATACTGTTGTATGAGCTACATGAAATTGTTTCAGTATATAGTTGTTTAGTCATAAACAGTTATTGTTCACATCTAAACTAGTCTTTTTTCAAAGTTGAAATTTTTAACACCGTCAGAGCTTGAAGCACTTCATTCTTCTTCTTCTTCTTCTTCTTTTTTTTTTTTTTTTAATATTGCAATTATTTTTTACATAAACATAATATAATACTGTTGTATGAGCTACATGAAATTGTTTCAGTATATAGTTGTTTAGTCATAAACAGTTATTGTTCACATCTAAACTAGTCTTTTTTCAAAGTTGAAATTTTTAACACCGTCAGAGCTTGAAGCACTTCATTCTTCTTCTTTTTTTCTTTTTCTTTTTTTTTTTCCAACTTTATTTAAACTCTTTAGAAATTCGTATAAACATATCTCACATACTAGAAATAATCTTTTCGGGTCATTAAAAAAAAAGCAAAAAATTGAATTCTTGTAGGGATTTCTTTCTTTCTTTCTTTTTTACATCTTACTTAAAAAATAAATAAATAAAATAAAAAAGAGTAATTTCAAAATCCACCCCTTTCCTCCTATTCGAAACTTTTGAAAGATTCTTTGTTTCCTTTACACTCCCCTGTACTGCAGACAAAAAAATTGTAGTTCTTTGTTATGCATATTCTCTTATAAAATACTATTAATTATTTTAAACTAGCAGGCTGCGCCCGCTTCGCTGGTCACTATATTTAAATGAATTTTCAAAAGAATTGGATCAGTATTTATTTTTTACATCACATAACAAATAAAAACTTAAAAAAAAAAAAAAAAAAAAAAAAAAAATCGCTTTAGATCTCGCTTCTTCGGGTACCCGTTGCCTAAGGCAGCTCTTTTTTCTACACGTACTGCATCTGGTCCAGTTTCCCACTGTCTACAGAAAGGTCTTTCCCGGTCACTTCAATCTGGGTATTTATCGACGACTTGTGGATTTTCTGTTCTTTAAGAACTACGATTTTAAAGATGACTGTATCTCAGCATCTATTATATACTAGCAGGCTACGCCCGCTTCACTGGTCACTATATTTAAATGCATTTTCGAAAGAATTGAATTAATATTTATTTTTTTACACCACGTTATAGAAAAAAACTTTAAAAAAAAAAAAAAATTGAAATTGCTCCAAACCTTGCTTCGGGTACCCGCTATCTATGGCAGCTCTTTTCCTGCCCCCACAGCATCAGGTCTAGGTTTCCCATGCCTGCAGAAAGATCTTTCCCGCGCACTTCAATCTGGATATTTATCGACGACAGGGGGGATCTGCTACTATTTAAGAACTACGATTTTAAAGATGACTGTATCTCAGCATCTATTAAATATTTTAGTTTTGAACCATGTATTTTATAGCCCATGCTATTTACACTATATTACGATTTGATTCCGACCAATGTAATAAAAGAAAATAAAATAAAAAGTAGATTAATATATCTATATATATAAAAGAAGACTTCCTGAGTGAGGGGGTGATCTATCAACGCCCAGACCAAACCCCTGGACCTAGAAGCATGAAATTTTGTGACAATGTTCTTTCCATGACGTAGGCATCCACTAAGAAGCGATTTTACAAAATTCGCCCCCCAAAGGGGGGAGGGGGGGAAAAACGTGATTTCACAAAATCCTTCATATCTCAAACAAAAAAAAAACAGATATCCGTAAAATTTTTGCTTTAAAATATAGCTAACACAAATGTCTAAAAACCAATTTCTGGAATTTTCAAAATTCGGTCCCCAAGGGGGGCGGGGGGGCAAAACGTGATTTCACATGCGTAAAAACGTGATTTCGCATAATCATATATATCTCAAACAAAAAAATAGATATGCGTGAAATTTTTGCTCTAAAATATAGCTAATGCAAATATCTAAAAACCAATTTCTGGAATTTTAGAAATTCAGCCCCGAGGTGGGGGGCAAAAAATAAAAAGAGAGTTAGATCGTTCAAAATTGGTATATAGAGGTTTTCGATACCTGCAAATCGATTTCGGATATTTTCGAATTTATAAAATTATTAGGAGGTGCGGGAAGGGGGGGGCGGCAAGGGGGGGCTATGGGGCAAAAACAAATAGAAATACAGTTAGGCCGTTCAAAATTGGTACAGTTAGGTTTTAGATGCCTGCAAGTCGAATGGGGATATTTTCGAAAGTGTAAAGTTATTAGGAGGGCCGGGAAAGGGGGAGGGGAGAGGGGGGGAGGGGGGCAAAAAAATAAAAATAGAGTTAGATCGTTCAAAACTGGTATATAGATGTTTTCGATACTTACAAATCGATTGCGGATACTTTCGAATTTTTAAAATTATTAGGTGGGGCGGGAAGGGGGGGGCGGTAAGGGGGGGGGCTATGGTAAAAAACAAATAGAAATACAGTTAGGCCGTTCAAAATTGGTACAGTTAGGTTTTAGATGCCTGCAAGTCGAATGGGGATATTTTCGAAAGTGTAAAGTTATTAGGAGGGCCGGGAAAGGGGGAGGGGAGGGGGAGGAGGGGGGCAAAAAAATAAAAATAGAGTTAGATCGCTCAAAATTGGTATATAGATGTTTTCGATACTTACAAATCGATTGCGGATACTTTCGAATTTTTAAAATTATTAGGTGGGGCGGGAAGGGGGGGCGGTAAGGGGGGGGGGGGCTATGGTAAAAAACAAATAGAAATACAGTTAGGCCGTTCAAAATCGGTACAGATAGGTTTTAGAGGCCTGCAAGTCGAATGGGGATTTTTTTGAAAGTATAAAGTTATTAGGAGGGCCGGGAAGGGGGGGGGCAGAGGGGCAAAAAAAAAAAAGAAAATAGAGTTAGATCATTCAAAATTGGTACGTAGAGGTTTCCAATACCTACAATTCGATTGCGGATATTTTCGAATTTTTAAAATTATTACGAGGGCGGGAAGGGGGGGGGGGAGTAGAGCGGTAAAAAAATAAAAATAGAGATATATCGTTCAAAACTGGTGCATAGATGTTTTTGATACTTACAAATCGATTGCGGATATTTCAAATTTGTAAAATTATTAGGATAGACAGGAGGGGGGGGGGGCGAAGTGGGAAAATAATAGAAATAAGAGTTAGAGCATTTTGGGAATTTTTTCCTAAGGCAGTGAGAACCCGGTGCGACATTTTTCCTACTCAGATTTTGTTTCTCTTTTTTTTTCATGTGATAAAAATTAATGCAATTTTGAGAATTCATTATAGTGATTCATTTAAAAATAGGGACCAGCGAAGCGGGCGTTGCCTGCTAGTATCTATATAAATAAAGAGAAGTGTCTCTGTGTGTGTGTGTCTGTGTATCTGCGCTCTGGTGCTCACACTACTGATCGCAGAGCCTCCAAATTTGGCATACAGGTACCTGGGACCCTGCAGGTGTGCCCCTCATCGGGATTTTTTCGAATTTCGAATTTGAATTTTTTTAATTAATGTTTTTTCGAATTTAAATATTAACTTCAATGTTTCATTTTTCAGAAATTTCTTTCGTTTCAAAAGTCTGCGTATCTTAGCAACGGCTATTAAACTATTTTTTTATTTAAATTCATTTGAGGAAGAAATCTTTTTTATTATATTTATTGAAATCAAATAGTTATACACATACAGTAGAAAAATTAAACATATTAAATATTTAGATTTTAGGATATAGGTACCTGGGACCTCATCAAGATTTTTTCGAATTTCGAATTTGAATTTTTTAAATTAATGTTTTTCCGATTTTAAATATTGGCTTCTTTGTTTCATTTTTCATAGATTTATTATTTTGCTTCGATCGTCTGCGTATCATAGCAACGGCTATTACTCAACTTATTTTTATTTAATACATTCATTTGAAGGCGATTTTTTTTTTTTTTTAATTTGATGTATTTATTGAAAATAAAATCGTAATGCAGTAGAAAAAATTAAGTATAATTAGTTTTAAATTTTAAAACGTATTTATAACAGTTATGTTTAATTTTTTATAGTAGAACAACTTCTTATTTTTCATTTTTTAATTAATTCCTTTAAAAGAAAAAAACTTTTATTCATCAATTTTTTTTATTATTATTTACAGTATTTGTCGGGAAAAATGGTAGTATATGCATAGTAAAAAGGATTAAAATGATTAACATTTATTTCTATATATATATTTATATATACATATATATATATATATTTTTTAAATCTACATTTTATTTTATTTTATTACATTGATCGGAATTAAATCGTAATATAGTGTAAATAGCATGGGCTATAAAATACATGTTTCAAAACTGAAATATTTAATAGATGCTGAGATACAGTCATCTTTAAAATCGTAGTTCTTAAATAGTAGCAGATCCCCCCTGTCATCGAAAAATATCCAGATTGAAGAGTTTCGGGAAAGATCTTTCTGCAGGCATGGGAAACCTAGATCTGATGCAGTGCGGGTGGGAAAAGAGCTGCCGTTGACAGCGGGTACCCGAAGCGAGTTTTGGGTCAATTTCAGTTTCTTTTCTTTTTTTTTTTTTTTTTTTAAGCTTTTGTCTACAATGTGATGTAAAAAATAAATATTAATTCAATTCTTTCAAAAATTCATTTAAATATAGTGACCAGCGAAGCGGGCGTAGCCTGCTAGTAAACAAATAAATTTTAATTCTTTTTACTATGTATATACTACCATTTTTCCCGATAAATACTATAAATAAAAAAAAATTAATGAATAAAAGTTTTTTCTTTTAAAGGAAATAATTAAAAAATGAAAAATAGGAAGTTGTTCTAATATAAAAAATTAAACATAACAGTTATAAATACGTTTTTAAATTTAAAACTAATTTTACTTAATTTTTTTCTACTGCATTACGATTTATTTTCAATAAATATAACAAATTAAGAAAAAAAAATAAATCGCCTTCAAATGAATGTATTAAATAAAAATAAGTTGCGTAATAACCGTTGCTAAGATACGCAGACGATGGAAGCAAAAGAATAAATCTATGAAAAATGAAACAAAGAAGCCAATATTTAAAATCGGAAAAGCATTAATTTAAAAAATTCAAATTCGAAATTCGAAAAAATCTATGAGGTGCACACGTGCAGGGTCCCAGGTACCTATTTGCCAAAATCTAAAAATTTTATATTTTTATTTGATTTCAATAAATATAATAAAAAAGATTTCTTCCTCAAATGGATTTAAATAAATAAATAGTTTAATAGCCGTTGCTAAGATACGCAGACTTTTGAAACGAAACAAATTTCTGAAAAATGAAACATTGAAGCCAATATTTAAAATCGAAAAAACATTAATTTAAAAAATTCAAATTCGAAATTCGAAAAAATCTCGATGAGGTGCACGCCTGCAGGGTCCCAGGAACCTATATGCCAAATTTGGAGGCTCTGCGATCAGTAGTGTGAGCACCAGAGCGCAGACACACAGACACACACACAGACACTTCTCTTTATTTATATAGATTTTAGTTTTTGAACCATGTGCCCCCGTTATTTACACTATATAACGATTTGGTTCCGACCAGTGCAATAAAATAAAAAATAAAAGTAGATTTTGTTTTAAAAGGAATTAAATACATGAAAAACGAATTTTAATCAGTTTATCCTTTCTTCTATAAACCACCATTTTTTTCACCCAATAAATATTATACATAATAATAATTAAAAAAAAAAAAAAATTCTTTTAAAGGAATTAATTAAAAAAAAAAAAATGAAAAGTAAAATGTTGCTATAGTATAAAATTTATAAAACGTAATAACGTAATATACGTATAAACGTATAATGTATAAACGTATAAACGTAATTTATAAAACGTAATAATTTTTAAAACGTAACAATTTATTTCTATTGCATTACCATTTGATTTTTAATAAATATAATAATAAGAAAAAAAGAAAAGAAAAAAGAAAAAAGAAAATCGCCTTCAAATGAATGTATTAAATAAAAAATGAATTGCATAATAGCCGTTTCTAAGATACCCAGACGATTACATTCGAAGAATAAATTCATGAAAAATGAAGCATTAAAGCCAATATTTAAAATCGAAAAAACATTAATTTTAAAAATTCAAATTCGAAATTGGAAAAAATCTCGATCAGGTGCTCACCTGCAGGGTCCCAGGTACCTATATGCCAAATTTGGAAGCTCTGCGATCAGTAGTGTGAGCACCAGAGCGCAGACAGACACACATATACACACACACACAGAGACACTTCTCTTTATATAGAAGATGGCATACATTTTACAAATCCCTGGGTCAAAATCCGTTTAATTTCTGTAATGTTTCCCTCAAAACAGAGAATAATTTAACCAATAAAAAAAATATTTTTGTAGAGATGACACAGCCTATCATATCGACTTTTAAATTCCTCCGTAACTTTCAATTCTTTGTTACAATCGAAAATATTCAAAGTCGTTTTCTTTCTGATTTTTTTTTTTTTTTTTTTTTGGATAAAGAGCAGTTACGAAAGAAAACTATTTTTCTCACAGATGAGAGCTTGCCAGATCGAGTTCTAGCCTCAGTAAAATCCCTATTTATTGCAAATTTTCACCAAAATCGTTTCAGTGATTTTGATAAACTCAGAAAATTAAAAACATACTCGAAATTATTCTAATAGTTTAAAAGCTATCTTTTGTACATTTCTAAATTTTGATAATACATTTAATATTAATTAGAAATCTATATAAATAAAGAGTCTCTCTGTGTGTGTGTGTGTGTGTGTGTGTGTGTGTGTGTGTGTGTGTCTGTCTGCGCTCTGGTGCTCACACTATTGATCGCAGAGCTTCCAAATTTGGCATATAGGTACCTGCGACCCTGCAGGTGTGCACCTCATCGAGATTTTTTCGAATTTCGAATTGGAATTTTTTAAATTAATGTTTTTTCGATTTTAAATATTGGCTTTAATGCTTCATTTTTCATAAATTTAATTGTTTGATTGTAATCGTCTGCGTATCTTAGCAACGGTTATTTCACTATTTATTTTTTATTTAATACATTCATTTAAAGGCGAACTTCTTTTTTTTTTTTATTATATTTATTGAACATCAAATGGTAATGCAATATAAATAAATTGTTATGCTTATGTACAATTCTTATAGCATAACAACTTTTTATTTTTCATTTTAAATTAATTCCTTTATAATAAAATCCTTTTTTTTTTTTTTTAATTTATAATATTTATTGGGGGAGGGGGGGGGAGGTAGTATATAGTGGAAAAGGATTAAACTGATTAAAATTTATTTGTTTTTTCTGTATTTAATTTCTTTTAAAAGAAAATCTACTTTTTATATTATTTTGTAAAACTGGTCGGAATCAAATCGTAATACAGTGTAAATAACGGGGGCTATAAAACACATGGTTCAAAAACAAAAACGTATAACATATGCTGAGATACAGGTCATCTTTAAAATCGTAGTTCTTTAATAACAGAAGATCCACATGTCGTCGATAAATACCTAGATTGAAGTGCCCGGGAAAGACCTTTTAGCAGACAGTGGGAACCTGGACCACCCGATGCAGCACGGGCGGAAAAAAGAGCTGCCGAAGGCAGCGGGTACTCGAAGCAAGGTCTAGAGCAATTACAATGTTTATTTATTTATTTATTTATGTATAAATTATTATTTTTTTTTATTATTATTAGGTTTTTATTTATAATGTGATGTAAAATATAAATACTGATCCAATTCTTTCGAAAATTCATTTAAATATAGTGACCAGCGAAGCGGGCGTAGCCTTCTAGTATTATACAGTAAAACCTCTCTAAGTTGGACACCTACGGTTCCAAGAAAAAGTGTCCAACTTAGAGATGCGTCCAACTTATAGGGGTCGGGTCAGACATAATGTTAATTACATTCCGTTCCGAGAAAAAGCGCCCAACTTAGAGGGGTGTCCAACTTATAGGGGTGTCCAACTTGAGAGGTTTCACTGTAATAGAAAGAACTATTATTTAACTTCGTTCAAAAGTGTAATCGAATTTAAGCGTGATCGTAATAAAGGGGTTCGTTGAAATTAAAATTTTCTTTTTTCCTACGAACTGTTGAAAATAAATCCAGAATAAATTAGATAGATAAACACCACACAGTCACTTACGTATTCCATTTTTGCTCGGGGCGAAAACATTTGTAATTCAAATTCAGTCGCTTCGCTTGAGGTGTATCTGAGAGAATGTTCTCCTATGTTCTCTGACGATTTCATGACGTCAGTACAACAAAATCTGACGTCATAATGTCTGCTTGTGACCGAATAATACCTGTTGGGTTTTCCCTCTCAGGAGAACGGCTTTTGGGAAAATTTTCATCTCTGCATCTGCAGAATCTAATTTAAAGTTGTTTTCAGAAAAAGATCTGATGACAAATTAATTCAGTAGTAATTAGTAATGAATCAGTTAATGAATAGTTGTAAAACTACATTTTTGAATAGACTTCCACAGATTTTTGTAAGTGGATATTTTGAAATATATATATCCTATCATATCATGACATCACAAGTGAAGAAAGTTCTTTGAATAAAAATTTCTTTGTAGAAATAATAGTATTTACGCCGTATTTTCCCGGTTATAATAATTATTATTATTTTACTTTTTACATTTTAATAAACTTCATTTTCTATAATAAGTTTCACAGCTAGCTTTAATAATAATGATGATAATAATAAGGACCTTGAATTTAATTAAAATGTTATTATTCTGGTAAGAAATCTGTAATTTTCACATGGAAGAGCGCAAGCTTGCAAATTATCAAATATCAACACAGGGTTGGTCTCCAAGAGACTAGAAATTAATCTTCTAACCTAGTGCTGGCTCTAGAATAAAAGGGCCGCCGCGGGGGGGGGGGGATTCAATAAAAAGGGCAACCTATTTTCAAGAATGGCATTATTAGCGTAATTTGCTGTCTTCTATTTTGAGATTTTTGTGCATGACAAAAGTAAATTACCAATTTTACGTGTATATATATATATAGGTTATATGCATTTGTTTTTCCAGAAATGCTGTAGAACTATTGCTAGAAGGTTAAAAAGTCAAAAATAAAAGTACCTAAACGCCTCTGAACATTTAAAATTTTAAAAAAGGCTACTTGGTGCCAAAATGTTTTTAAAAGGGCAGCAGGGTGCTAAAATGTTTTTGTAAGGGCAGCAAGGTGGAGCACCCTGCCAAATTATCCTAGAGTCAACACTATTCTAACCTCTTTGGTTGGTCTTGAATTTAATTAAATATTACTTTTCTATAAAATCTCTAATTTTTAACCGAATTTAGAGATTTTTGAACTGTAAACGTATGAATTCATAAACATTAATTATAAATAATTTTTTAACCATTTTATTTCATTAAATAAATTTTTATTTCATTAAGCAAATTTAGGGCTCCAATTTTCAATCTCGAAAAGATATAATTAAATTTATTTATTTATTTTAATTGTTCATTTAAGTAAAAGACAATAGGCTTAAAAAATCGAATTTAAAAACAACAGAATTCCAAAAAAACTTCACTTTTGAAGGAGATATTCTTATAATGCGAAGCAATAAAAATTCCATAGGATTGCATAGAAAGCAATAAATAAATCTTTATTACATTAAAAAAATTCAGGGCTCCAATTTTCAATCTCGAAAAGATATAATTAAATTTATTTATTTATTTTAATTTCTCATTTAAGTAAAAGACAATATGTTTAAAGAATTAATTTAAAAACAACAGAATTCCAAAAAACTTTATTTTTGAATGAGATATTCCTATAATGTGAAGCAATAAAAATCCCATAGAGGATTGCATAGGAAGCAATGAAGAGTAATTCAAGAACATGAAATTAATATGTCGGATAGCTTCTAACAGAAAGCATAGACACTATAAATTTAAAATTATTGGTGACATTTTCTCTAATAATTCAATCAAATTGTCTGCATCTGAATCGGATAACCCAAAGCCCATGATCTGCCGCTAAAATCTTTTCTGTAAATGATAAAAGCAAATTATCGATAATTTCTGAACAATAATTCTTCACGAAGAATCACTTAACAATAATGGAATAGGTTTTACGAGCGTCAAGAGGTATTTTTCACTGGTCTGATACCATTGTCACTTTGACACATGTGAATTTACCGACCCCTGAATACAGTGAACACCTTCTAGGTAGGCTCCATGTCGCATTTAGCACAATGCGAACTTTTCCAGAACAAAGAAAATTCTGAAACAGCCTTTCAAATTTTTTCCTGGAATACCTGGTGCCCCAACTGACGACTTGGGAGATTAGTTCAGTGGATTTACTTACCTACAGGCAAATTGTTATCCAGTTTCGATACGCTGTGCCATATGCCAGCAAAATTGTTTATTTTAGTCAATCCTCAGTAAAAATTCCCTCTGGTCTTCATGGCTCCTCTGGCTCACTAAAATAAATAATTTATTCTTCTAATCGTATTGAATGGAATCTTTTAAGACTATTTTAGAACAAAAACATTTGTTTTGCTCTATAACTAATAATATTGAATTACTCTTCTAATCGTAATGAATTTTTAAAGAATAATTTATAACAAAAGCATCTGTCGTATTCTATGAATAATTTTGACCTATTCTTCTAATTGTAATGGATTTTTAAAGAATATTTTAAAACAAAAACATCTGTTGTGCTCCATAAAAAAAAAAAAAAAAAAGTAGAATTTATTCTTCAAATCGTAATGAATTTTTAAAGAATAATTTAGAACAAAAACATCTGTCATATTCTATAAATAATGTTGATTTATTCTTCTAATTGTAATGGATTTTTAAAGAATAATTTAGAACAAAAACATCTGTTGTGCTCTATAAATAATACTGAAAATGATTATTTAGTAGATTATTTTAAGTCCATGGTTGAGTAGTTCCTAATAATCACTTTGAATTTATACAAAAGTATTTGTATCTATAATAAAAGTATTTAATAAAACATACAAATGAAAGCCTCTGTTTTACCCGCTCAGTGGTTTTACCTCAATGAAAACTAGTATGATGTGGCCACCACATAACTTTCTTCTATATAATTTTACGCAAAATTTATTCAATACAAATTATTTATTAAATTGAGACTAAAAGTCCTCCGTGCTAAAAAAAAAAAAAAAAAAAAAAAAAATATGGAAAGCGAGTAGAAATTGAACGATTGTGAGTTTTCCGAGTGTTAAAGCGAAATAATAATAATAATAATAATAATAATAATAATAATAAGGGGATAATAATTCTATGACTACATTACCCCATAGAATAACATGGGTTTCGGCTGTCTGTAAGGATAAGTATTGCAATGCTCTTAAGGATATAAAGAACTTTGAAAATCACCAAATTTCCATTTTTACTTTCGGTTATGCATGTTTTTCAAGTCGAATTTTCGAAACTAAATTTCTGACATATATTTACACGTTTTGAGGGAACTCGTCACTAACTTTAGAACAAATGGTTGAACCATAGATCTGTGATTATTTAAAACATAGTTATCTTTTTTTTTTTTTTTTTTTTTTTCTTACGGAAAAGGGGAAGGGGGGAGTTCATGAAAGAAAAAAAATCTTTTCTTTCTTTCTTTTCTTTTTCTTTTATGTTGGTTAAAAACTGACTTTCTTTCATCATTTGGTGTTAAAATTCTTTAAGATTTAACAAAAAATAAAAAATAAATAAATAAATAAATAAAGAATCGATTACGATTACGGAAAACAATTTTAATCTATAATAATAAAATAATTTAACACATAATTTTACTGCGTAAATTTGTATAGGAAAATATAGAAAAATTCATGTGATGGTCACAACATACTAGTTTATATTTCATTTTACAGGTAAAAAAGGGGGAGGGATGTATTTAATTATTAATTTTTCTCATTTTCAAACACACACACACAAAAAAAAAAAAAAAAAAAATCAATTTTTAGAAAAATCTAATACATATTGAATGGTTGTGAATTTTCTGAATATGAAAATGAATTTAAAAAAAAAAATAAATAAATGAGTAAATAAAAAAAAAAAAAATACATTCGGTTTTGATCTTGAGTAATTCTATAAACAAATTGTTCAAGTAATTCTATATTTAAAAAAAAAAAAAAAAAAAAAAAAAGGTAGAATTAGATGGGCTTTTTCGCTGTCGAGGAAGATAGGTAAGGCTACTTACTCTCTCTCTCTCTCTCTCCCCTCCCCCTTACAATTTTCCTGTCACTTCACTGGTTACGAGATCCCATGTAACTTTATGGACAAATTTGTTTATAGAATAACTCATTAACTTTTTTTTTTTTTTCAATTCCATTTTCACATTCAGAAATTCACAACCATGCAATTGGTACTCGTTTTCCAAAAAAAAAATATTGTTTACATTTCTTATATTTTATTTTGCATCTAAAAACATGAGAAACATATGCTTAATTAATTTTTATCTTATACTATTAAGTGAGCAATATTTGTACATATATTTCACTGTTCTCGAAAACGGTAGCTCGGACAGTCACGAGATTTAACACAAAGGTGCCCCCCGAAGGATCATTGTGCACATCGAAGTCAGAATTTCGAATTTCTGTTTAGTTTTCTTTTAATTAATAAAAATATGAAAATAATAAGCTAATAATAGAAAAAAATTAGCCATTTAAATTGAATCCATAATTTAATTGTTGCCAAAAAAAAAAAAAAAAAAAAAAATACGAGTTTATTTTTTTTCCAACAGGAAAATAAATACATTTATCTAAACATGAACAATACTACACACTACTGATCCGCGTTTGTAATGATCGATAGATGGCGCTCTCTGAACACTGCAGTTGTTAGTAAATATAACAGTCATGTGTAATTATTATTCTTTCTCCGCCATTTCATCATGGCAAGTCGATTGCATAATATGAGGATATGCAGTGGTGTGATAATTTCACCTTAGCCCACCAGAGGGCGAGCATTTCATTACAATCGCGGATCGCAGAGCTTCCAAATTTGGCTTATAGGTACCTGGGACCCTGCAGGTGTGCACCTCATCGAGATTTTTTCGAATTTCGAATTTGAATTTTTTAAATTAATGTTTTTTCGATTTTAAACATTGGCTTTTATGTTTCATTTTTCATGAATTTATTCTTCGATTGTAATCGTCTGCGTATCTTAGCAACGGCTATTTATGCAATTTATTTTTTATTTAATACATTTATTTGAGGGCGAATCTTTTTTCTCTTTTTAATTTATTATATTTATTGGAAATAAATTGGTAATGCAGTAGAAAAAATTAAATTTATTAAATTTAAAATTTAAAAACGTATTTATAACAGTTATGTTTATGTATAATTTTTGTAGTATAACAACAATTATTTTTCATTTGTTAATTTAATTTCTTTAAAAGTTTTTTTTTCTTCTAATTTATAGTATTTGCCAGGAAATAATGGTAGTATATAGTAGAAAGGATTAAACTGATTGGAATTTATTTGTTTTTTATGTATTTAATTCCTTCTAAAAGAAAATCTACTTTTTTTTTTATTTCATTATATTGGTCGGAATCAAATTGTAATACAGTGTAAATAGCATGAGCAATAAAATACTTGGTTACAAAACTAAAATATTTAATAGACGCTGAGATACAGTTATCTTTAAAATCGTAGTTCTTAAATAATGGCAGACCCACCTATCGTCAATAAATACCCATATTGAAATACATAGGAAAGAGATTTCTGCAGGCAGTGGGAACCTGCTCCCGATACAGTGCGGGCAGAAAAAGAGCTGCCGTAGTCAGCGAGTACCCGATGCGAGGTCTAGAGCGATCCCAATGTAATTATTTTAGTTTTTATTTATAATGTGATGTGAAAAATAAATAATGATCCAATTCTTTTGGAGATTCATTTAAATATAGTGGCCAGCGAAGCGGGCGTAGCCTGCTAGTTATTTTTAAACGCGAAATTTAAAAAAATCAGTTTTTAGAGAAAGAGTGCTATACTAATATTGACCGTTTGTGGATTTTCTGAATGTGAAAACGGAATTTAACCCTTTAACGTTCACTACTTAATTTATTTAAAAAACTACTAAACTAATTTTAAAAATGGCTTTTAGACGCATAGCTTATCATAAATATTTAAAAAATAAAAAATTAGCATTGATCCTTTTCGAGAAATTTTTGGTTTGAAACATCTATGTGTAAGTAAACATTATCGACTGCAAAAATTCGTAAAAGTTGTTTCAGGTGAAAGTAACAGTCCAGATCTTCATTAAATGAAAAAAAATGCATCATCAAACCAGCAATTCGCACTCGCGCACATTAAGAAACTTGCAGTGACTTATGCATTTAGCTTCCTTTGAAGCAGTGATGCCAGATGGTCGAAAATTGTTTCCCCAAACAGGTCTTCAAATTTCCCCAAATCAGGTTTTTTTTTTTTTTTTTTTCCCGAAAAAATCCCCAACTTGATTTCTACTAAAAAGGGAAAATAAAAAATAAAAATAAAAAAAAATCAAGCAGATTTTAGTTGATTTAAGCTCGGACTTTTCCCCAAATGAAGGCAATTTTTGAAAAAAATCCCCAAACAACAATAAAGCGATTGAAAATCCCTGGTCGTAGGGATAAATCATTACGTTGCCAACATTGACAGAAAGTTGAAGAACTCCCCAGATTTGTCCCCAGAAATTTTGGAATTCCCCAAAAAAAGTCCCCACAAACATTTGGCTCCCAAAATTGTCCCCAGAAGCCTCAAAAATCCCCCAAAATGGGGACAAAATCCCCAATCTGGCATCACTGCTTTGAAGCATAATTTGTTAAATTTTGGGAAAGTGCTGCTATCTACCGAACAGAAAATGAACAAAAGTTTAAAAACCTGATTAAAACAAGGGGGAAATGTTAAAAAACTGCTGCATAAAAACTGTTAAATTATGCCAAATGTTTGGTTTCGCTGCGAAACCAATGAACGTTAAAGGGTTTAAAAAACGTCATTCGGTAATGAAACATTCTATAAACAAATTTAACAATATAATCGATGAGCTTTCGTTGACAGCGAGGATGTTTTTCCACAAGCCACAAGCTAATAAATTCATAAAAATAAAAATAATAAAAAGAAAATAAAAAGAACACACCCTGCGACATCTCCGTTTGTGGAAATACTCCATCACCTTGGTAAACACCGAATCCCGATTGCGAAACCACCGTAAGTCGTTAACCCTATCAGCACAAAATAAAGAAAAAATAACGCGAAACTGCATATTTTCGCCAGAAATAAATAAATAAATAAAGCAACAATATTGGGAGCTTCCAGTGACCATTAAAAATAGTTCCATCCAAACCCAGTTTCGTTTCTTTTATTTTTTTTCGCCTTTTGCGAACATTGTGCAACAATATTATAAGCTGAAGCTACAACGGAGTAACCTTGAAAATTCTAACACCCAATCAAACACGTGGCGTTTTTTGTTGTTGTTATTTCTTTACTTTGCGGTTCTTCCAAGAATCGCTATGCTTAAAAAGTCGGACAATTGTTTTGCGTGCCGTGTAGTAGAGAATGTTGTGCATATAAAAAGAAGGCCTGAAGATAAGAAACGCACGTGAGAAATTGCATAATCATCCGTTTTAAGATTTTAGTATTTTTTTTTTTTTTTTGAGTCCTTCATCGGGTGAGGATATCTTTCTCTGCAGGTAGAGTCACCCGACAGAAGAATTTTAAATCAACCCGAACCCGACAAAAAGTTTTTAACCGACCCGAACTCGCAATAAAATATTTTGACAACCCGCACCTGACTCGAACCCGATTTCTTTGTACCCGAAACTAAATGAAAATTATTAATTCATCTAAAAAACACGCAAAACATTTTTAATTTCTTAAATAAATTCTCATTGCCACACAGTTGGCAAATCATTTTCAAAAAGAATTAAAAATATAATTACTAATACAATAAATTTAAAATTTAAAAATATAAAAAATAAATTAATAATAATTTTTAGGGCTGTGCCGATTAATCGGTTCAGTTAATCGATCAGTGCTTAGTCCCGATCAAATTTTTTAATCGAGTTAATCGGTCCGATTAAATCGATTAAAAGTTTTCAAAATCCGGTTAAAATTTCAAACTACGAGTTAAAGTAAAAATTTAAAATGCTGTTTTGCCATCAAAATATTGCCCCATCAGTGGCCGTGCGGTTCTGCGCTCAATGCTGGTAGACAGAAAGTACCCAGGTCGTGCTTGTCGACATAGTCGTTCGGTTTTCTCCGAAACTCGCGCAAATACGTGCTAAGACCCTTCAGAAAAGTCTTCATAGAGGGCATTCCACTTACAGTCTTAGGACCCTAGGGATAGGGAAGTCAATCGGTCTTAATCCCAAACACACATACCCCTACAAAATTATTTTGTAGATATTCGCTTTATATATATATATATATATATATATATTTCACCTGAGATCAAGCTTAGATCACGAAAATGTCAATGTGCTTGTGTGTTTAAGGGATTGATTAAAATGGTATCTTTTTTATGACTTGTTATATAATATTGGAAATAAACATGTATGTGTGTTTCATTCTGATCTTTCATTATATATGAGTGAGTATAATTTAAATATTTAATATTTATAAAGTATTTTTAATTATGTTTTTATTATTATTATATATCAATAATTAAGAGGCAATAGCGCTAAATATCATAATTAAATCTAAGGGTAACAGGAAATGTATTTCATAAAATAAATCCACCGCACTTTAGAATGTAAAAATCAAGGAAAAAGAATCAAAAATCCATAGAAAAAAAACGTGGGACGAGGGCAAAAAAAACTCACGAAGAGAAAAAAAAAAAAAAAAAAAAAAGGCTGACGACACCAGAAGGAATAAAAGGATAAAATTGACTAGGAAGGGTCTGTGGCTCGGGGCCCTGAAGCTATCGTCGAGGGTTTAGTACGTCTCGCCTAGTACATGACTTATGCAATCGTACGAATATTTGCAGTTGCTTTTCGTAGTGTTGTATTATCTTCGCATTTAAAATAGTTTCTCACTTGTTAGAAAAAAATAAGAGGTTTTCTTTTTTCATTATTTATTTGTATGTTTATTATTATTATTTATAGTTTAAGGAACTAGTTAAATTAACATCTATATCATCTTTATTGTCTGTTGTGTACTATCTGAAAAGAAAAAAAAAAAAGTATATTGTTCAAATAAAATTATGCAAAGAAAAATTAAAATCGATTAAAAATCCGATTAATCGCCCAATTAATCGATTAATGAACTATGATTAACCCAGTTAAAACTGTTAATCGATTCCCACCCCATAAATTTAACTATTTATGCGTGGTGCGTATTTAGAGTGTACAAAATTGAATTTAAAGTTTAGCATTTGTAGTTTATTGTTTGATGTTTATCACACACGCACACTCTCCCAAGCAGCACCGAAACGTTCTCTGAACGTTCAAAAATTGTTCTGCGAACACGTTCTAAGAACGTTCACTTTGAACGTGTTACAGACGTCTATCTGTTCATCTTGAAGACGTACAATAGTACGGTTCAGAGAACGTTCAATGAACGTGTAACTATAACCACCGGTGTTGTAGGAGCGTTCGGAGAAAGTTCTATGTATGCGGTCTCAGAACGTTCTAAACGTTTTTAGAACGTTTTCAAAACGTTATACACATTTTCAGAACGTTCTAGAAAACGTACTGTAAACGTTCTAAAATAGTGTAGAAACGTTCTGAAAACGTTCTATACACACGTTCTCACAACGTTATGTAAACAATTTTTGAACGTGCTAAATTATATTTCATGTATAATAAAATGGAAGAACTCGCAACAATTGTTCCGGGTCGAAAGAAGACACGACCCTTCGTCAGACGAACATAGGCACGAGTGTTGCAAATACAAGAGCTACGTTGCAGTTTCTTTGCAGCATTCGTGCCTACTTTGTTCGGTTGATGAAGGGTTGTGTCTTTTCTCGACCCGAAACAATTGCTTCGAGTTCTTGAATTTTATAGTGTCTGTTCAAAGTTTTGCACTTGTTATTTTATTTACTTTTTTTTTTTTTTTTTTTTGCTTTCCCTTTCTTTTTTCCTTTTTGCGTAGTTTTTATTTTATCTTTTTTTTTTTTTTTTCCTTCATAGATAATTGGCCTTACTATTATAAAATTGTACATACATGCATTGAAATATGGTATAACAAAAGATCAAGTATTTTGAATATTCTGGATAAATATCTGAATTCAAAAGCAAATAAATAAATAAATTCAAGATTTGGAATATTTTGAAAAATTTTAAGATATATGCCCCCTGCTAACTAATTATTATAGCCCCCCCCCCCCCCCCCGTAGATTTTGCAGCATTATAATTTAACAATAGAATATAACCATATTTGGATATTAATTTTAATGAGTTAAGCAAAAAAATTTAAAAATATTTTTATGTCTAAATTTTGAAACTTACTGCAAACTTTTAGCATTCAAACACAAAAATATTTTATTAAATTTTAAATTATCAATGAAATCTCAAATTAATGCCCAGATATGTTACATATTTTATTTTTAAACTATAATAATGCACAATCAATGGAAAACAAAAAATAAAAGTTAGATAAAAGAAGTACACAAGTGTACAAAATTAAAACAACAAGCTTTTTTCTCGTTTTCCTTTTTTCCACATAATTCTTAAACAAATAAACACAGAAGTATAAAATCTGGATAGCATGTTTTTTAAAGTACCATGAATCGAATTTTATATAACTTTAGCATAAGTAATAATTTTTAAACTAAAAATCACTAAATTTTTCTCAAAAGTAAACTTTGAAAAAATGAAAAATTTCAGCAATTTCAGAAAAGAAAACTTAATGAAAAATGGTCATGAAGATGCATTACAGATAGGTTAAAGATGTACGTGCATCCATATTTTAGATTAAAACCGTATATTTCTTCTTGCAGTCATTTTTTTCTTTTTTTTTTTTTCTTCATTTTTTCGCGTGTGAATATTTTTTTTTAATTTTTACCTAGAAACATGAAAATCGGATAATACGTTCATTATTAAATTATTTATCGACATTTTTATTATTCTGGTGATGGTCACAGTTTATACAAATTAGTAATTATTATTCATTTATTTATTTATTTATTTTCAAAAATTCCGTTATTAAAGTGAAAGAAAAGTGAACACAGAAAGAAAAATCAGGATTTTGTTTTTAACATTTGAGCGCATGTGCGTCTTCGCTTGTCTATAATGCATTATTAACACAATTTTTCATTAAGTTTCCTTTACTAAAATTCTTGAAATTTTTCATTTTTTCCAAAGCTTACTTTTGAGAAAAATTAATAATTATTACTTTAAAATTATTGCTTATTCTAAAGTTATGTAAAATTCGATTAATGATATGATAATGAACATGCCATCCAAATTTTATGCCCGTGTGTTTATTTGTTTAAAAGTTATGCACAAAAGAAGAAAACGGGAAAGCAGGTTTGTTCCTTTAATTTTGAACAGCGGTGTATTTTAAATACGTTAAAAATAATAAAAATAATAATAATAATAATATTTTTTTATTTAAATAGATTCCGTGAAATTTACTTAATATTTTCATATTTCAAATCATGCGTATGCAAAATTTATTTAAATTATTGGCTTTGAGTTTATAAATTTTACATACACCATGCAGTGAAATATAACAGTATAAAATGTGGTAAAACTTTTTGAAAAATAAATAATTAATTACAAATTTATTCTGCGAACAAAACAAATAATAAAATAATAATAAAATAAAATAAATAAACAAAAATAAAATAAATAAACTTCAAAATTTAAAACATTTAGAAATATTAAGAATCACCTTAGTAACTATTTTTTTTTTTTTTTTTTTTTTTTTTTTAATACTTCTCCCTGCTTTTACATTTCTACAGTGTAATGTAAAATGTAAACATATATGCTCAAATCTATATAATATTTCTCTAACGTGGATCAGTTACAATTAATTTTTGTCGAAACGACGCGATAGTAGTATAATTTTTGAAATACGTGAGGATAAAAAATAATATTTAAAAATGAACAATATTTAAGCATACCGACTCAACTCAATGAACTAATAAGAAAAATTATTACGATATTTGCCAGCTTACATTATTTTATGGAAAACTGTATTTTTAAAAATGACTTCTTCAATCTTTATAATAGTCTAAGATCCCGCCGCAAAATTGCTACATTCATCGAGTATGTAATCAAAATCAGATTTTTATATTCAATTATAAAAGGGACAATATGTTTTGGCCGGGTTGCCTAATAAAATGTGGCCGCTAGTATTTTTAATTAAATTAATATTAATTGACTTTTTGGAGAGAAATTTCATTCATTTGTTATTGAAATAAACTGTACTCCACATCACAGACATATACATAGTAAACTTGAAAAGTAATGGTTGCCGTTGCGCGTTTGGCCGCTACCTCTTCGCAGCCAGGTGCAAACAGGTAGTTTTTTGGGGCGTTTATACGTTCATGGCGTATATTCATCATTTATATATCAAATTAAAGCTAATTCTTTTCTGCGCATGGTAAACTTCGTCTGCCAATGTAAAAGTGGCCGCAAGTAGGGGTTGCCAGCTGTTAAAGATTGCTTAGAATGAAAATTAGCGCGCTACATCGTTCGTCAGACAAGGATGGCGATAGCCAATTGTACACGTTTTTGAAGCTTTTGCGCATGCGTCGATTGATAGTGTTCGCAACCAATGGCACAAACAGTTGTAGAAAAGAATTTCAGATCTCCAAAAGAAATATAATTAATACATTTTTGTGTGGTTACATTTAAAATTCCCTATAAATATAAAACATTTATTTCTCAATAAATAATCAAATTGTCTTTTCTCTATATAATTAGAACATTTAATAAATATTTGTGAAAAATAATAACCCTGGTTATTCATGTAGACGAAGTTTATATTATACCTGTAATGTTTTAGGAAATATTTGATTTGATTTTTTTTTTTTTTAATAGATTACATATTAATTAAATAATCAGTAAATAGGACAGATTACTTGAGGTTTACAAATTAAACGGAACATTGAAAAAAGGATATTTAATGAAATCTATATTACATTTTTATATAATTTATTCAAAATCTGAATCATCGCTACTCTCACTTTCATTGCAGCCATCACTTTCATCGTCACAAATATCAAAATCCTCTTCATTATCAGTACGAATGATAATAGAATTATATAGCACACTTTCAACTTGCATTGGCGCTGAATCTCCAAAGAACCATGTTGGTTTGAGAAAAACATCTAGGATCCACCCATTATTTTCTGCGTTAAACTTAATACAATTCGGCTCAGTAGCATTTAGCCACATCGAATTAACAAAGATCGTCCGCAACAATTTTTGCTTTAAAGATTTCCAGCAAGGTAGAATATGAGTTGAGTTGACGCCCTTAAGTTTTTTCAAAAACTTTTCATTTTTTTTTTTTTTTTTTTTTTTTTTTTGTAGCATACGTCTTATTAAACAAAATGAATCTTCCAGTATTAACATTTTGGCAATCAACGACACCATACATAAGGCACGTAAACTCTTGGACTACAGCAGTTTTACTTTCGTCAAAAATGTCATTAGGGTCAGTGAAAGATGCGAAAACTTGTTGAATTCTCGGGTGTTTAACAAAAATGTTATAGGGCCTTACTTTCCCTTTATTGAAGAATGCAATCGTATAGTCACAACCTGTGAATGCGTGTAACGCTGGCAACACAATACATAAAGTTGGGCTCAATTTTTTTGACAATTCCGTACAATTTATACATATTTCGTCTTTACTATTCTTTTTTTTTTTTTTTTTTGGATGTACTATTTGCCAACCAAATTTGTAAATGAGGAAATTTGTATAGATTACCTAGTAGAATTATTAAAATATCAGTGTCACTTGCTTTCACCAATATTTTACTCTTTACCTACTTTGCTTATATGAAATATTATTCTCGTATCTGCTTCCTCATGTTGGCATTCTAATTCAGTTTCCTCTTGTTTCGCAACGCAATTTCCAGAAGAGCAATATGAAAAACATTGTTTTCCAACAGTAATAAAAAATTTTTTGTTTCCTAATACGGAAACAAAAGAGTTGTTATCCCAGTGAGAAGCTAAAAATTTAACTAGAGCTTCTTTAAAACGCAAATTCTTTAAGCTTTTTGTAAAATCACTGGGTCTCGTTTCTAACGGACCATTAATTGTATATGGAATATCAATTTCCTGTCGATCTTGTCTTTCACAATCTTTGATTGAAGGCGTTAAATATCTATCAAATGAAGAGCTTGTTTCCAAATGGCGTTAAGTCATTTTTTTCCATTCTTGAAAAAACGCGATTTTGTTATGTACGATTTATTATTGAATTTAAGGAAAAGATAATTTTTTTCAGTAATCTATGGATGATAGTAACACTAAATTATATGGTTAAAAAAATCCTGACAGTATAGTTATTGAGAAATAAAAAAAAAAGAAAAAATGACTTAACCCCTTTTGGAACAAAACTATGACTTATGCCCTTTTGGCACAAACAAATTACAAAATGAAATGACTTATGCCCTTTCGGCACAAACAAATTACAAAATGAAATGACTTACTTCCATTTGAAAGTAATCCGTGTTTGTTTTCCATGTAATTTCCACATAAATTTTAGATGCACAATTTTTGGAAACTGGTTAGTTACCACAAATCTTCGTTTACATACTCTATTTCTTCATCGCTATCATTATTTTCACTTATGTTAGCCCTAGGTGAATCGTTGCAAGATTGTCATTTAAAAAAAAAAAAAAAAAAAATTGTTAATTCCCAAAGATTCAAGCAATTTCAAAACATCTGATATTTTTTTCTTCTTGTTTTATATTGGTTTTGGTTTTATTTCAGAAGAGGCTCATAGGAGAATTTTTTTTTTTTTTCGTTTGTTTCAGGATCTTCTGACGGCAAAACGAACCACAGTCCGTTCTCCCCCCCCCCCTCATCTCTCTTCGTAATTTCCAGTACTTTTGCCTCTGAAAACACGAAACCTTGTTTGCTTTTCATACACAAAATTTTTCCAATCTAAAATATTCCACTGTTTCTTATACTTAGATAAATGTTCAAAATACCTTAGATAAATGTTCAAAATAATCATTAGAGAGTAAAATTGTATCCACTTTCATTAAACTAGTCTCCACTCGGCCAAATGTTCTATGTGCTGGTAAGTAGGAGTGATCATGCACTGGTAAATAGTAGGTGACGTTTTTTTGAGCAGCCCTTGCTAAAAGCATTCCTAACATGGTATATTTTTTATTTCTGTGGTAATTTCTGATTTTGCATCAGGTCAAAACGTATTGTAATTTCATCTTCTCCTATAAGCTTTTCCCCTAAAAGTGAATAAAATTTTTTGCTCCGGTGTTTATGAATCAAAAGTTCGGTTAACAGGGTCTTTTCTTTTTCTGTACATTTTTCTGAATTCATTTGTATTTTTTTCCTAATACAGAAGGAACAAATGTGTTTTTTTAGGGTGTTCCAAAACCAAGATTAAAATATTTTAAAAACACATTATAATAAAGATTATAAGTAATCTCTCTTTATATTTTTCTATGGGGAAAAAAAAAAAAAAAAAAAACTTTCTCAATGTGACAATCTACCACAACATTCTTTTTCTTATTTTTATCTTTCCACCCAAGGCCAGACAAACCACGTGATCTCAGGGCACGCTACAATTGGTTAAACTTGACTTAATCCCTTTTGGCACAAAACTTACTTGTGACTTAAGGGGCCGCTTCATAGAGCCTCTGAGATTTTGAAGCTAAGGTTAAATCAATGTAAAACTAATCCACTGATATCTCATTTCCATTTAAAGATTTTTTAATTTTGTTTTTTTCATAAGATAGTTACGACCTTTGTTTGTGGCCTGTATTTTGTACATTTTAGATATTTTTTGTCATTTAGTGCAAAAAGGAATTTAAATTTTAAAACGACAAAAAATGAAGGTACTTATATATAAAAACTTTATAGAAAGAAAACGACAAACTGCTCTGGAATTCGAAAAAAGCGTTGCTATCTACGACAGTCCACGTTTCAATAATGTACAATTTTCAATTTTTTTAAATAAATTTCAATAACTGTTATTCCTTGTTTTGTACGAGGAAAAATCATGAAAAAACCGCAATTTTACTAAAATCTCCGCCTCCGAAGTTGGATAGAATCAGAGAGAAAAATATAGGGGAAGAGAGAAGGGGTGAGGTTGATTAATTGTTCTGCTGGTGACACTTTTATGGGTATTCTCCCCCTTTTCGGAACCGGTCAGATGAAGAAAAAATCTTTTTACAGTGGTGTGGTATTACTTTCTTGAGCTTGAAAGTCACAGGAACAAGAGAAACGAATCTGCTTTTTAATGATTTTTTACAAATATGTTTTTAATATTTTCACAAAAAGTTTAAAGTTATGTTTCTTTTATAATTTAATTGTTTAACATTATGAATGTGAAACAATGCTATATAACTTTAATATAAAAGTTTATATTTTTTTCTTTCTAATAACATTTTTCTATTCCCTAAAAATTTTAAATATTATTTCAGAATAAATAACGTATACAATGCTGAGAAACTCCGGTCCCGAACAAAAGCCCCACCGGACTAAAATCCCACTAAAAATATTTCTGTAAGCAGTTTACAAATAACGAACAAGCTAAAACAATCTATTTGCTACCTTCAAATAATTACTAACTTCAGTTGTCAGGTCTACAATAATGGTGGTCTTCAAATATATTATTTAAAAATATTTATTTTTTTCTCAATCTACTAGTTATATATACAATAATATTTGGTACCTTTATTTATGCATTTTTTACTCTCTCATACCCATTTATACGGTAGAAGAAGTATTGTTTTTGGGTCAAATTTTGTAAATTGAGTTTTTGCTACAGTTACAAGTTTTGAGGTGCCCTGAATCCAAAAAACATGTTTTTAGCGGTTGGTCTGTGTCTCCCTCTCTGTGTGTGTGTGTGTGTTTCTGACTGCTATCAGCACATCTCAAAAACAAATAATAATATAAGGTCCAAACTCGGTATTCTAAACGTGTATCATACAGCATAGGTGCCAAGTCTCCTATTTTTTGGCGGTAGACTTCAAACCAGAAAAAAAAAAAAAAAAAAAAAATTATAGCTATTTTCGGTAATAATAATCGTCGAAAAACTATATAACATATTCCATTTAAAAACACTGGTGTCAATTATGATTTAAAAGTTTAAAATGTTGGCAGCTCTGATACAATAATGCTATAGTAATCTTTTCGTTGAAATCGAGCAAAATATTCGTGTACACGGCCATTCAAATGAATTCAAATACATTACGTTGAATACATTACGCTAAATGTTGTATTCCATTGAATATAACTGATGAAATGAAGTAGCTATTTTACTACGTCTACAAACATTGCACAGAAAATTTTTATACCAATACTGTGAAAAAAGCATTTTTAAAGTTCTATTTTCAACTCTGTTTTTCGTATAAAATCACGTTTTGAGTTGCCCTGATTACACAAGTCTAATTTTTTGCAGTTGATCTGTTATGTGTATATGTTATCAGCATAATTTAAAAACAAGGAAGTGTAGGAATTTCAAATCTGGTATTTTGAAGTTCATATGAGGTTGCCACTTAAAAAAATGATCAAGATTGGCAGGTTTAAAAACAAATTAATAATAGCTTTATTTATTTATTTCTTAAATATCTGTAGATACTATTATTGAACGGAGGTTTGAGGTGTGTTAGCAGCCCCCCTCACACAGAATTATATACCAAATAAAAGTGTTTATAATTTCTTTAGATTATTTTAAATTAAATTAAATTCTATTATATTGACTGATTGATCTTAAAATTTAATATGCAATGTATTTTTCGATTACTAAATTGCAGGGTAGGAGAAAATTATGTGAGTGATGCACCAGATTATGCTGATTTTATGTGTTTCTCAAAAGATATGTCGTATTATTTAAACAGAAAAATGTTTATTTATTTTTAACGTCAGTTTGCCTGTTATTTTAAAGTTCGTTTTAATATTATGTTGCATCTTTATTTATTTATTTTTAAGTGGGGGATATTAAAAATTTGTGCTTTACTAGGTATCTGAAATAATTATTTATATATTATGATTGGTTGGAAGATTTGAAGCCGATTGCCTCCGCAAGTGTCCTAGGGGGAATGCCCTCCGTGGGGGTCTTTCTAAAGAATCCCAGTCTGTATTCACGCGAGTTTCAGAGAAAACCACGGAAAACTCAGAATGGCTAGGTCTCTGATCGCGACCTGGGATCGAACCCGGCATCTTCCATCTACCAACTTTGAGCGTAAAACCGCTCGGCCGCTGGTGGGCGTTTATATATTATGAAAATATTATCAGAAATTGCTATGCATTCATTGAGGATGACAGTTTTGAGATATTTGTAAGAACTTCAGACTTTTCTTAAAATCTTTGATACAATTTCAAAATTTTTTTATTATAATAAAATTATTTTTGCATTTATGTAAACTGTTAGAAATGTTATGCATATAATATACACATATATATGTTTCAAATCATTGTTGCTTCATTTTCTTAACTTGTAATATACCTGAACACTCTATCCTTATACGTTTTCCAGTTTATGGAAAGCATAATATTTTATTTATGCTTTATTTCCTCTTATATTTTTAAAATCCTTGAGTTCATTGAGAATATTGTCAAAAAGTCCGTCTTCACCAGCCTATAATGCAAATGAACCTATCTTTAAATTTGCCCTATTCGAAAATCAAAAACGGTGGCTAAATGTGATAAATAACCAGTAATGAAAAAACAATTACCGTGTTTACTCGCGCAGTAGTCGCATGTCCGTTTTGAAGCAGAAAAAGTCGTTCAAATACTTTCTCCGCGTAAAAGATAAACTATAAAAAATGTCTCTTTTCGTGTGTGTGTATGCAACTGATAAAAAGAATATTTCACAAACAGTAGACAAAATGCAAACATTTGGTAAGTTACTAATCTTATTGTGTTTTGACATACCAGTGATGCTTTCTTTACTGATAATTATGCTTTTTTTTTTTTTTTTTTTTTTTTTTTTAACAGGGGACTATTAGTTCCAATTTAGATAAAAATGTTGCCAGTTTTTGTAGACCAATTTTGTGTAACACACACACACACACACACACACACAAAAAAAAAAAAAAAAAAAAAAAAAAAAAGGGAAAAATAAATTAGAAGTATATCTGTCATATCGTTACAAATTCTGTACGAAATGAAAGGGGTGATTTTTCTAAATCCAGGATCGCAAACAGTTTTTCGATACGACAATTAATTTTTTTTATTTAACTAAAGTATGAAATTTAGGTAACAATATTTCATTTTAATTCATTTCAGTCATTTTAAAAAGTACGTGGCCCAGTTTTAAGACCAAAAAATGAAAAAAAAAAAAAAAATTCTGATTGAAATTAATAGTCTTTCGTACTAAATTAAATTCTGTCTTACACAGATTTATTTATTTATTTATTTATTTATTTATTTTTTTTCCTTTCTCTCTCACGCTAAAGGCGGTAGATATCAAATCAGCTTTGAAAATTAAATTCAACACAAATTCATCAAAATCGTCGCTAAATAATTTGTTGAAAAAACGTTACGTAAATATCTGAAATTTACTATTATTTTATTTTATTTTACTTTACCCGTTTCTGATCCCGATAACTGTTAATTATTTTTTTTTCTATTAGAATATTTCATTAGTTATATACTTTTGAGTATTATTAGTATGTTAATTTTTTATAACTTATTATTAGCATGTTTCGCTCGCTTCGCTGGTCGCTATATTAAAATGATTTTTTTTTTTTTTTTTTTTTTTTTTTTTAAGAATCATTATAAATAAAAAGAAAAAAAAAAATACATTGAAATTGCTGTAAACCTCGTTTCGGGTATCCACTAACAGCGTTTTTTCCATTCGCGCTCAATCGAATCCAGGTTCTCGTTGCTTGTAGAAAAGTTTTTTCCACGCACTTTTAGGTATTTATCCATGATGGGGTGGAGGTGAAGCTGCTATTATTTGACAACTACGATTTTAAAGATGACTGTATTTCAGCCCCTATTATTATTATTATTATTATTTTTAGTTTTTGAACCTAGCTCTTTACACAATATTACCGTATATGATTTCGACCAATTACTGCTATGTATTCAAATGTTTTTTCCTATTGCATACTACATTAAATAATACTTTTTAACTTCACAATAAATCGTTAAAATAATTCTCCTTGTGCACTTTTATACGAAATTTCGTCCTATACCACCATGTATAAATTTTGAAATGGCAAAGCCACCTGTTAGACGATTTTCCTTAAAAATCAATAGGCACTACTTTATGACAATGAGAAACTACCAACCAACTTGTATGACATTCTGTGCAGTAGTTTTTGTGATACAGTTGCCACAAAATTTTTGTCTCTCTCTCACACACACAGACACACCGACAGACATTTTCTAAAAATGATTAAATCAAGTTATTGACATCTGAAAATGTGTAAATCCATAAAAGTTCTTTTTATGCGTTCCGTGTGTCTTCTTATTGTACATTTCCTACAATCTGCAATAGACATTTTTTAAATAAAGATTTTTTCGATACCCCATTCATTGATTCGAAAAACAATTACACGTTTTAAAGAAAACAGCCAAATTGGTCTTTAGTCTTTACATAGAACTGCATTTATTCTTTACTTGTTTCAAATCATGAGTGAAATTTATTTTTTCTGGATGCCTTATTACAATTGTGACTAAGCCCCAAATTAACTAAAAAAATTCAATAATAAATTTACTCTTTTTTTTTTTTTTTTTTTTTTTAACAAGCAATTATATACCAAAAAATTCATCTCCCAAATAGTAACAGAAATTTAAAAGTCACCAAGAGAGGTCATATAAATTAGCTGTAACGCACCATGGTCAAGATATTGCGAATTTCTTTCTAATTAAAAAAATAAATAAGCAAAATAAAAAATTGTTGATTTTAAGCATAATATTAAAAAAAAAAAGTGGTATTAAAAATTATGTATTTTAATTTGACACTAAATATGGGCTTTCTATAATATTTTATTATTCCTATTTAGTGAAAGGCAACGCAGCGAACAAGCGGCCAGAGCCCCGCAGGAATTAGTAAGAAAAGCGAGTCGGGGGAGGCGAAGCTTCCTTCTGGAGTTGGTGAGAGGAACGATAAGGGGGCCGAGCCCTCTAATTATGCTATATATATATATATATATATATAGTTAGGGGAAAAATAAATTAAAAGTAAATTACGCAGAATCATTCGTTTGGAAACAGGTTTGTTATTTTAAAAAATACAGGGGGGGGGGGGGGGGAATCTTCTTCTTGTTTAATTTTAATTTTAATTTTTGCTTTGTTTCTCTTGAAAGAATTTCGTTACTGAAAATCATTTCTAACACCTCTAGTTCAGGAGATGAGGGAACGAAGTGAATTTCAAACTTCAGAATTAGTTATATTATAACAGGAAGAGGTAAATACTTAGCATATATATCTAATGACGCAATCAGAAAATTTCAGGTGTGAGGAAGCCGGTGGTGCGAGGGTAGATAACTGCAACACATAAACAAGTTTGGTGAAAAAGATACTGAATGGTAACCTATTCCTATACATATTTATATTGTGTAAAATAAATAAAAATATTAAAAATATATGTTAAATGAAGATAACATTTAAATGATGTCGTTTTGAATCGTATTATTACAGCTAGTTATTATGTAAAATATCTTTCATACAAAGTGACTTTATTCTAATTTAAAACCTTGTATCATCTGAAGACTTATTTGGCAGTATTTGACAGAAAAATCAAAAATTAAAATCTTCACTTATGAGACTGAAAGTATTGTAATAAATGTAACATTTTTTTTATTATACATATACAGATATATGTACTCATGCGCGTCAGTATGTATGCATATATACACACACACACATGCTCGCACGCTCATAGATGTTTTTTTTTTTTTTTTTTTTTGTAAACATATTCTCATTTTATATTCTAAGAAATAAATAAATAAAATCGTAACAGGAAAGACACCTTGTTCCACTTACAATACGCAATGCCCACAATTATTGCTGTGTGCAAAAAGATTACAAATTATACGAATCCCTATATCGACTCTGCATCTATCGGGCAATGAAAATGAATTGAAACGTTTTCTGACAGAAAAAGGTACTAATGAATCTTTGACTAGTAAAGCTTTCTTATCTACCGGAAATAATTATTGTCCGGTCAGATCCCCCCACACATTCCCTCTCCGTAGTAGTGCTGGACGATATCAGAAATTAAATATCGCGATATAGCACCATGTTAATATCGATATTATGTGATATATTGCGATATTTCTTTCAAGATAGGAAAAAATAGAAATTTGTTATTTTTTAAAGACATATGCACACGAATTTTAAAGTATACAAGTATAAAGTGTTTTCCGTGTATTTTCTGGTATATTACTACCATAACTTTATCATAAAAAAAAAAAAAATAAAAAAAAAAAAAATGCATAAAAAGTGAATCAATATTTTGTGTTTCTTATAACTTATACTGTTGCTTTTTAGTATACCTCTGTATAGTTTGTCCTCTATTCTTCCCATTTTAAGCTTTAATTATTTTAAAATCATATTTTAACACAGCTAATATGCGATCTGTGTTTTATTTGTACCAAGTATATCAAAATTCATAATTCTACTAAAAATAAAGCTTAATAAAAATTGTCTTAAGATGTAGGTATTAAATAAAAAGAAAAATCATTCTAAATAGTTAAGAATTGCCATTGGATACACCTTTTTTAGTCGTAGAGAGTAATATTTTTTACTTAAAACTCTTATATGCATCCTAAATGTCAGTTACTTGTCATTTTTATTTTTGTATCTGCTTACCAAATCATTACAATATTTTTTAAATGTATATGTGTTCAATTCACATTCGTAATAGTTTCATATATTCGTAATAGTTTCATTATATATATATATATATATATACATTGTCAGTATAAAAATTATATTATTTAAAGAAAATTATGTTAAAGTTTCATTTTGTTACTTAAAGTAACTCATTTTGCAATTACATGTACGGCTTAAAAAAAAAAAAAGAAAGAAAGAAAGAAAGAAAAGGAAAGAGAAAAAATAAAGGCTACATAAAAAAAGTAATAAACTATCCAATATTATATAATTTAATAAAGAAACTGTCACTGTAAAATTACTGAAGATAAAACTTTATTTTACATCAGTCAGATAGCACCCTTTCTCCCTTCCCATGTTTTCCAATGGGATTTTTGTCGCGTCGTTTTATAAAAATATTTTATTAAAAAATGAACTTTTTCGAATTATGTTTTTTTGAATATTACTCTTTGAACAGGTCGTCTTTTAGCTTAAATTCTGTTTTTTGAATATTACTCTTTGAACAGGTCGTCTTTTAGCTTAGTGAACAATTTTTCGAAAAAATAAATTTAAATATTTTACTTAGAGATCCACACTTTACCCATAATTTACTTATTGAGTCCATAATTTACTTATTGAAATAAAATATTTAAATTAATTTTTTCGAAAAATTGTTCACCAAGCTAAAAGGCGACCCGTTCAAAGAGTAATATTCAAAAAACAGAATTCGAAAAACTTCATTTTTGAATGAGATATTTTTATAAAACGAAGCAACGAAAATCCCATTCGATAACATGGGAAAGGAGAAAGACACTGATGTACAACCCAAACAGTGATGCCAGATGGTCGAAAATTATTTCCCCAAACAGGTCTTCAAATTTCCCCAATTCAGGAGGGTTTTTTTCGAAAAAATCCCCAATTTGATTTCTACTAAAAAGGGGAAATAAAAATTTTTTCAAAAAAAATATCAAGCAGATTTTTCTGTGATAAAAATTCAGATTTTTCCCCAAAAGAAGGCATTTAAAAAAAAAAATCCCCAAATACCAATAAAGATATTGAAAGTCTTTAGTCGTAGGGATAAATCATTACGTTATCAACATTGACAGAGAGTTGAAGAACTCCCCAGATTTGTCCCCAAAAATTTTAGAATTCCCCCAAAAAGTCCCCACAAACATTTGGTCCAAAAGCCTCAAAAATCCCCAAAATGGGGACAAAATCCCCAATCTGGCATCACTGAGCCCAAAGCGAGTTAAACACATGTCGCATCTTATTGGCCAGAAGATATGGATACTTTGAAATAAACCAATATCAATGAACCAATAGCAGGAAATGAGCTAAAACAAAAGATATTGTTTTCATTCGTCATACTCGTTTGTTTTTATATCGCCTGTCTGTGGTATTACACCTACGATCCGCGAGCGATGATGTGCAATATTATCAAAGAACTTATACTAACGGTAGTATAAATTCTTTCATATTATCGTTTAGAGCCAGGGAAATGCATGAATGTAGAATGAGAAGTCAATATACTCTAAGAAGTCAGTATACTATGGGAAGTCAATATACTGTGATAGTTTAATTTTCCTGATGAATATCATTGACTTTTTGTTTTTGGACAGTGATATTTTCAAGAAATTAGATACATTGCGGTATGGAAAGAGAGGATTGGAGAGGAAGGATTGTTTGGGGTTGGGAGTTTTAGTCAGTGAGTGGAGGGGAAAAAGGGGGTTGCATTAGTATAAGCTATTCAGGTCTCTTTTTTTTTCGGGCTTTGCTTGGCGCGCGATGATGCAGGTTTGTGGCGCGCACAAGGGGTTGCGTCACTTCCGCTAGCCAAACAGTTTGTTTGTTTTTTTAGAAAACACGGTGGATAAGCTATTCGGCGTTCTCTTTATTCCGAGCGTGGTGACTGGTGATAGGTGCTAGCGAGGAATATTATTTATCGGCGCTTCGATCGATCGCTGAGTGTGCGTTAAAGAAATATCGTTAGAGGGATATATCAGCAGAGCTAGATCTTTAATATCGTTATTGCGATATTTAAAAAATATTGATACTTGGGGATATATTGATAAATACTCCAGCCCTACTCCGTAGTCACCCTTTCATCTTGTGGTTTGCCCCCGGGTTAAATTTGGATATCAGAGGCACTACAAGCTGAAGTGTGACACTATTGGGTTTTGTGGAATGTCAATCAACCTGAATAAGACACGCCCTTTGTTGGCAACACGAGTTTTTCTGGAGTACGATTTTACTTTCCAGGCCTGCCAAGCGGAGCCTTAATTCTTTTTGGAAAAAAACACGGATTTCACTTTCTGTTTTCATTATGACTAAACTTTGTTTGGAACTTCTATTTATTGAAAATATATTGTTAGACGTGTGCTGCGACCTTTTACATCGAGAAGTCAATTTTTGAAATTTTTGACTTAACGCCTTTTGGAAACAAGCTCTTCAAATATGATATGTACTTCGCGAGCGCTTTTTGAACAAAGCTTCACCAATATCGATTCGGCTAGCTTTCCAAATGTTTGCGGCAAAGTAGAGCCAATCTGATGCAAATAGTAGAAACCATCAATAATTTCTATATCAATTTCTCCGGGATTGGCTGATACAATCTGTGATGTTAATTGTTTACTTAAAGCAGACTTGTCCGTTTTGAGCATGCAGCCTGAACAATGGAATAGTGCAGGCGGTATTGGTGCAAGAGGATATGACAAACAGTACTCAATGTCAATCTTGTTATCTATAGCTATTGCCAACAGCCGTCCAAAAATGTCTCATAATGGGTGGATCCTAGATGTTTTTCTCAAACCAACATGGTTCTTAGGAGATTCAGCGCCAATGCAAGTTGAAAGTGTGCTATATAATTCTATTATCATTCGTACTGATAATGAAGAGGATTTTGATATTTGTGACGATGAAAGTGATGGCTGCAATGAAAGTGAGAGTAGCGATGATTCAGATTTTGAATAAATTATATAAAAATGTAATATAGATTTCATAAATATCCTTTTTTCAATGTTCCGTTTAATTTGTATACCTCAAGTAATCTGTCCTATTTACTGAATATTTAATTAATATGTAATCTATTAAAAAAAAAAAAAAAAATCAAATCAAATATTTCCTAAAACATTACAGGTATAATATAAACTTCGTCTACATGAATAACCAGGGTTATTATTTTTCACAAATATTTATTAAATGTTCTAATTATATAGAGAAAAGACAATTTGATTATTTATTGAGAAACAAATGTTTTATATTTATAGGGAATTTTAAATGTAACCACACAAAAATGTATTAATTATATTTCTTTTGGAGATCTGAAATTCTTTTCTACAACTGTTTGTGCCATTGGTTGCGAACACTATCAATCGACGCATGCGCAAAAGCTTCAAAAACGCGTACAATTGGCTATCGCCATCCTTGTCTGACGAACGATGTAGCGCGCTAATTTTCATTCTAAGCAATCTTTAACAGCTGGCAACCCCTACTTGCGGCCACTTTTACATTGGCAGACGAAGTTTACCATGCGCAGAAAAGAATTAGCTTTAATTTGATATATAAATGATGAATATACGCCATGAACGTATAAACGCCCCAAAAAACTACCTATTTGCACCTGGCTGCGAAGAGGTAGCGGCCAAACGCGCAACGGCAACCATTACTTTTCAAGTTTACTATGTATATGTCTGTGATGTGGAGTACAGTTTATTTCAATAACAAATGAATGAAATTTCTCTCCAAAAAGTCAATTAATATTAATTTAATTAAAAATACTAGCGGCCACATTTTATTAGGCAACCCGGCCAAAACATATTGTCCCTTTTATAATTGAATATAAATATCTGATTTTGATTACATACTCGATGAATGTAGCAATTTTGCAGCCGGATCTCAGACTATAAGTGTCATTTTAAACATAGAAATAATTTAAAGATTATACAGAATATGAATTATTGTCATAAATTGACTAAAAATCATAAACATAAAAATATAATCAAAATAATAATTAGTTTTTTTTTTAAACAACAAATTATACCAAAATAAATAAAAAGTCACCGCCAACATCGCGACAAAAATTTAAAAGGCATCATGGAAATCCTATACTATAATTGTACTGCCTGCGGAAGTATGAAACTGGTTCTTCAACCATGAATTTTATTTTGAAACCTTTCTTTGAATGATCTTGGTCTCACTATTGCACTATATTAATTTGGTACTAATAATAACTTGGCTTCTGGTAAATTAAAATTTTAATCAGATGGGGAATTCGGTATAATATTTATGAGTTTGAAATTTTAAAAGTAAAGAAGAAAAGAAAAGTGCGAAATATTCGCATGGGTTTGCTAGTTTAGATTGCAACGTTGAATTGTAATAATAAAATGTCGAACGAAATAAATTTAGGAGTTAGCGTGAAATCTGTAAAAAATTTAAAATTTTCAAATTTAATTAAAAAATATTATATGTTTTTTTTTTTTTGATAAATTTTAATAAACTAAATTTTGTAAGATTTCAATGCATGCGTTTGCAAAATTTTACTAAAAGGAAAAGTAAGTGAACTTATCTGTATCCTGAAGTTGTAGCGTATCCGAAAGTTAAATTCAAATCTGAATGTAAATACAAAATACGATGAGTAAGCAGTCAGTAGTCAGAAGCTATGGATTTTGGATCCCACGCCTACGAATACCAACTTCCTATGCAACTTCAGATGGCCTGGCCATTTACACGCGGCGAAATTTTCTGTTGATTAAGCAATTTATTCAATAACACCCGTTTCTAATAAAGATTTTTCATACTGTTCAAAACTTAAACTTTTTAAAAATTGGTATATTGAGGCCATCATAAAACTCTCTTCTATATTTTCCTGCGCAGGTCGATGCCGTAAATATTATTTGCTAAAATAATCTATCAAAATTATTTGCCATGGCAAAGGTATAAGATTTTCCTCTCAAACAAGTATAACACTAAATATCCAAAAAAAAAAAAAAAAAAGTCAATTTTATAGTTTACAAAATATATATCTTTTGAAATGTATTTTACATAATGAAAAATGCAAAAAGTCGATAACTTTGTTTTAAATTATCACAGATTTAGGGTTCACCCTTTCGTTTTAAAAGCATAGACGACCTTTCTCGCAAGAATATTGAAAATTTCAATACAATAGCGAAAGCAATGAGCTGTACTAATCGCCCATACTTTTTTTATTATTTTTTTTTTTATTAAGTATTACTAATATATATATATGTATATATATACACATATTTAATTTTCCATGGAAAAGTTAAAAACAATGCTCACTTATGTACATTTATACGAAATTTTGTCCTATTCTGCCCTGCCATATTAAAAATTCTGAAAATAATGATATGACAGCGCGACCTATTGAACGATTTATTAACAAATATAATCGCCACCAGTTTAGGTCACAGTCCAAGTAAACCAAGTTTGAATAAATTACGTTTATTAGTTCGTGAGATACAGCATCCATAAAATTTAAAATTTATTATTTTAATCATAAAAATTTAATCAACGCAGGTTCTCATAATTAATAATGAAATTTTGTACATTTTTCACCAAAAGATGCTGAAATACAGATATCTGGAAAATCGTAGAAAGTAATAGCAGCACCATCTGGATGTATACCGAAATTGAAGCAGCACATTTTATCATTATATATCTCACATACAAGGTTCGATAAGTATTCGTATTATAGAAGATGAGGTATAGCC
This sequence comes from Salticus scenicus, assembly GCA_963930645.1. Lineage (NCBI taxonomy): Eukaryota > Metazoa > Arthropoda > Arachnida > Araneae > Salticidae > Salticus > Salticus scenicus. Next base: position 238,451,663 of record OZ005661.1, read on the forward strand.
TTCCCGTAAGCTGAAACGAAACGTAGCAGTGTCACCTGTCATTTGATATGTACCCGAAGTCAATCAGTAAAATTTACGTAATGTCTATTTCACGTACCAATTTTAGAGCATTTATAAATCATAGAACATGAGCTATTGCCTCCACTTGTCAGATTAGCACGCAAACTGATTCAGCAAAGTTTTATATGATATTAATTTCACATACCAAGTTTAGTGTATTTATAATTATTTATATTACAAAAACTGAATTATTGCCATTACGTTAACGGGATTAAATTGCAGGAGAGCAGCGCCACCAGTTGGTCAATATACGCATCCGAATTAAATCAGCGTAGTTTTACATAATATCTGTTTCACATATTAAGTTTGGTGCATTTGTGCACTGTAGAAGCTGAGATATAATCTCCCCATAAAAAGGGGAATTTACAGCATAGAAGCAACCCCTATCTGGTGATACATTCCAAAGGCTAATGAGCACCAAAGCTGATATTTAGGTCAATACCTAATTAAATATTCCTGATATTTAGCAAATTAGTTTAAAGTCTAACCAAACATAAAGTTTGGTTAAATTCCGTCCATTGGTTTGTGAGATACAGAGTCCACAAAACTTTGATAACACACACAAAAAAAGATAGACAGACTGGCATTTTTAAAGAATGGTCGAATTGTGTTCTGGACATCTCAAGAGTGTATAAACCTATGGAAAACCGGAGATCAAAAATTCCCAATTATCCAACACATTTTTCTTTGCACATCTATCTTCTATCTATCTATAATAATAAAAGAAGATGTCTGTCTCTCTGTCTGTCTGTCTGTCTGTCTGTCTGTCTGAGCATCTATACGTTCAGCCCCTACTGAACGCAGAACTACAAAATTTGACATACGGGTGCTCAAAAGCCTGCCCGAGGGGATAGTCAAAACAGAATTTAAAAATTTTAATTAGTTGCGGAGATATTAATTAAAATGTAGACCTATGTCTTAATCAAAAAGCGATCTCAATGACTCAGAATTCACCAAGATTACATAAAAGTAGATATTTTAACGGAGTTAAAAGCAGAAAAAATAGAAAATAAATTAGAAATATTAGTCCAATCATTACGAATTTGGTACCAAATGAAAGGGGAATTTTTTCCAAATCTAAGAGTGCAAGCGGCTTATCGATACATCAATTAGATTTTTTAAAATTAACTAAACTATGAAATTTAGTTGGCAACGGGCAGACGATTTTCTAAGCGGTCTCGATCGGAAACAAAACACATACGAGACAACTGTCTGTGATAAAAACGGAAATGGTTGTAATCAATTAAGATATCATGTGTTTTATACTGGGGGGAAAAATTGCAATTTTAAATTTTTTTCAAATTTTCATTCACGTTACATTTGAATTAATATTCGGCCTAGACAGCATATTATAAAGCTACTGTTCAATTTTCATGAAAATATATGAATAATTAAAAAAATGACATATTTATTGGAAAAAGATTGTCTTATATTTTGCAGTATTTGCCCGATAATTCGATTGTGAATATTTTTGAAAGAGTACGATTATTAGGGAGGGCTTGAGGGAGAGGGAAAAAGGGCAAAAATTAAAAAAAAAAAAAAAAAAAAAAAAGAGTTACAGCATTTGAAATTGGTTGGCATATTAAGATTTTAAGGCAAGGTATTTGGTTTTCTTTTATATCTCAGCTTCTAATTAAAATAATTTCATAAGTAATACATCATTTGAAAGCTTTGTTGATTTGGAATTGAACAGTAGATTACAGAAATTTCTACCGCCAGATGGCGCTGAAATATTTTAAAATTTCAATATTTCAAATTCTAATTATGATTATATTATTTTTAATACATCATTCGAAAGATATTTTAAAGTTCTTTTATATTATCGAAAATATTATTCGAGATTTTACCCGATTTACACATTTTAAGGTTTCCTGTTTAGGTTTTCTTTTGTATCTCAGCTACTAATTAAAATATTTTCATAAGTAATACATCATTTGAAAGCTTTGTTGATTTGGAATTGAACAATATATTACAGAAATTTCTACCGCCAGATGGCGCTGCTATATTTTAAAATTTGAATGTTTCAAATTCTAATGAGCGAGGAAGGTGTTGTAAGTTCTAAGACGGGGAGAGCGGGACTTAGCTAAAGTCAGAAATTTGAAAGATTATAACATGGTTAGCGAACAGGCTGTTTCAGATATTGAAAAGGGAAGAGGGCGCCGAAGGCGCTACCGCACGGGAATTTACTGCGATTTCAATAAGCTATTTTCAGATTTTCACGATATATCAATAAGCTGTTATTAGACCTGAAACGGGAAAAAGGCGCCGCAGGCGCCACCGAGCGGGAATTTCGTAAAGTCGGATTTTTTCAGGGATCGCGAACCAGCTGGTCGCCGAAGGCGGCTAGTATAATAATAAAAGAAGATGTCTGTCTGTCTGTCTGTCTGTCTGTCTGTCTGAGCATCTATACGTTCAGCCCCTACTGAACGCAGAACTACAAAATTTGACATACGGGTGCTCAGAAGCCTGCCCGAGGGGATAGTCAAAACAGAATTTAAAAATTTTAATTAGTTGCGGAGATATTAATTAAAATGTAGACCTATGTCTTAATCAAAAAGCGATCTCAATGACTCAGAATTCACCGAGATTGCATAAAAGTAGATATTTTAACGGAGTTAAAATCAGAAAAAATGGAAAATAAATTAGAAATATTAGTCCGATCATTACGAATTTGGTACCAAATGAAAGGGGAATTTTTTCCGAATCTAAGAGTGCAAGCGGCTTATCGATACGTCAATTAGATTTTTTAAAATTAACTAAACTATGAAATTTAGTTGGCAACAGGCAGACGATTTTCTAAGCGGTCTCGATCGGAAACAAAACACATACGAGACAGCTGTCTGTGATGTCTGTGATGAAAACGGAAATGGTTGTAATCAATTAAGATATCATTGAAACCTTTGGACAGCCCCTGCCTGCCTGGACGTGCCAAGCTTAACGGGTTGGATGCTGTCCGCCGGAGCGAATAAATCGCCGGATCACTGCATGATAGCCGCCTACTGCCAGACAGTAATCTAGACGCAACAGAGAATGAGCTGTGTCCTATGGCTCGTTCAGACTTCTAACATCAATCGGGAGATGACCACTCTTCAGCTAAGGAACAGGGTGACATCACAAGACAGCTCTGGTACGACAGGGTTGCGACATCTTCTTCTGGACACATTATGCTCGACTGACACACCACACCTCCAGATCGCACAAGGTAGGAAGCGCACAGTCACGCTACCTGGATGCGAGAATTTTGAATATGTGCACACTATCCGTGAGCCAAAGGGAAAAACAATTAAATTGTTGTAGTTAATTAAAAAAAAAAAAAAAAAAAAAAAAAAAGGATTTTTGAATTTTGGAGAGGGGGGGGAACTTCAAGGGGAGCCAAAATGATAAGTTGTGCACTCTGAATTATGCCAAAATGAGGAGGCTAAATAGAGAAAAAAGGGGGGGGGAGCTAAACACCAAGACTGCTGAACGACAAACTTGAGAAGAAAAAAAAAAAAAAAGGAATTTAATTCTTGCCACTGGTGGGGGGAAGGAAAACTTTGGTAGCGCATAGTCTAGAGATTTGAAGTGGCTGGGCGAAAAAAAAAAGGGGGGAATGGGACCATGCGCTAAAGGCCTAAAGGGAGAGGAAAGAGGGACCATCGCAATTTTGATCCACCACGGGGGGATGGTGCCCCGCGTTGGTAGCCCGACGACTGCTTAACGACCCCATCGAGCACTTGACGGTGCAGCACATTTTTACGAGGACCAGACACCGCCACACCCTCGGATCATTGACAAAAAAAAAAAAAAAAAAAAAATAATAATAATAATATAGAAAATAAGAATAAATGATTAAATGAATTAATAATAGTAAATAATAAAAAGAGAAAGAAAAAAAAATTAAATAGATAAATAAATAAGTAATTAATTAATTAAGTAAAATGAGGTAATATAAATAAAATTATTGGAAAATATTAAAAAAAAAAAAAAAATAGATAAATAGATAGAATAAATTTATAATTATTGTTGCGGTTTGTTGTTATTAACCAAACCTTCGGGGCTTCGGAGAACTGCGGGGAGGCGAGGAGAGAACAGCGGAGCTAGCAGGGAGCCGGAAAAAAAAATAATAATAATAATAATTGGGAGGAGGGAAGGGCCGCACTTGCTTGGCTCCCGGTCACCTTACCCACTTAAGGGTCCGGTTCAGGATAACCAAGGGGCCCAGAGAAAAAAAAAAAAAAAAAAAAAAAAAAAAGGGGGGGGTGAGAGCCGCTCTAGCTTGGTTCCCGGTCGTCTTACCCACTTAAGGGTCCGGTTCAGGAATACCAAGGGGCTCGAAAAAGAAAAAAAAAAAAAGGGTGGGAGAGCCACTCAAGCTTGGCTCCCGGTCACCTTACCCACTGAAGGGTCCGGTTCAGGAAAACCAAGGGACTCTGAAAAAAAAAAAAAAAAAAAAAAAAAAAGGGGGAGAGAGCCGCTCTAGCTTGGTTCCCGGTCGCCTTACCCACTTAAGGGTCCGGTTCAGGAATACCAAGGGGCTCGAAAAAAAAAAAAAAAAAAAAAAAAAAAAAAAAGGGGTGGGAGAGCCACTCAAGCTTGGCTCCCGGTCACCTTACCCACTGAAGGGTCCGGTTCAGGAAAACCAAGGGACTCTGAAAAAAAAAAAAAAATTGGTTGGTGGGAAGGGCCACACTAGCTTGGCTCCCGGTCTCCTTACCCAATAAGGGTCCGGTTCGGGTAAACCAAAGGGCCCAAAGAGGGGGAGGAGAAAAAAAAAAAAAAAAAAAAAAAAGGAGGGGGGGAGAGCCACTCAAGCTTGGCTCCCGGTCTCCTTACCCAATTAAGGGTCCGGTTCAGGAAAACCAAGCCCCCCCCCCCAATAAAAAAAAAAAAAAAAAAAGGGGAGAGAGCCGCTCTAGCTTGGTTCCCGGTCGCCTTACCCACTTAAGGGTCCGGTTCAGGAAAACCAAGGGGCTCAAAAAAAAAAAAAAAAAAAAAAAAAAGGAGGGGGTGAGAAGGGCCACACAAGCTTGGCTCCCGGTCTCCTTACCCATTTAAGGGTCCGGTTCAGGAAAACCAAGGGGCAAAAAAAAAAAAAAAAAAAAAAAAGAAGGGGGGGAAGCACCCACGAGGGGGCGAACCCGGGGTCCTGAGCTGGAAACTATGGCTCTGATCGCTCCCCGCACTTATCCAAACTAACCCGCCGAAGGGAGGGAGGAGAGAGTTTAAAAAAAAAAAAAAAAAAAAAAATATTATTAATGGTATATGACAGTTAAGTAGTTAGTTAATTCAGTTAAAATTGTTTTATGGAGAGAGAAAAGAAAAAAAAAAAAAAAAAAGGTGCATGACCAAGATTCGAATGAGGCACTACGGACGTAAGGTGGCTTGCGAGGCCCGATGCGAGGATTCAACCTTTGGGACCCTTCCTGGGATTCTGGAGTTTTGTACTTCTTCTGTTCGGACCTAAGAATGCTGATAGGTGAATCCAAAGCGGTGTGCTGAGCGGTAGTGCCTAGCTTCTTGATCACGCCATTCATACAGCTCAAAAAAAAAAAAAAAAAAAAAAAAAAAAACTGGATTTTGTACTTAACTGAGATTAATAATTAGTTACTTTGTTGATTCTATGAGAAGAGAAAAAAAAAAAAAAATATATACTATCTTAATTTTTGGTTACATAACCCATTCATGCGCGGTCATGAGCGTGGTGCGGACTTACAGACCAATTAAGACCGAGGACCGTTTACATTTATATGCACATTTTTTATACAATTTTTATTTTTTATAATTTTTTATACATTTTTTATTATAATAGTTTTTTATACATTTTTATTTTTTTTAATAATTTTTATTTTACAAAGATTTTATAATATTAACATTTTTATTTTTACCGGGCCTCAAGTAATATCGATGCTAGCCGCTTTAACAACAAGGGCCTCGTTCATGACCTAAAATAAACAAAAAGTGGCGGTAGCGGTAGGTGCCTCATTGGCTGGGAGGTCCTCTTCTTTCGGTTGTTTGTTACTATTTCCTCTGAAGGTTGTAGACAGTATTAGAAGGAGTTAGTTGTGGGAGGTGCTGACACTGCTTTTTGTTATTGTGAGATGTCATCTATGTTGTTCGTGAGCCATCTGACTATGTGTTTTGCCTTGTTCTGTACATGTGTGTTTTGTGCTAGCTGTTTGTACCATAGTGTTTCATTTACTTGTGTTATTTGGGCCAGATGGTGTTTATCCGTTAGGGGGCAGGCTGTTAGATAGTGAATTGTTGTGCCTAGTGCACCACAGGCGCAGTCCGGGCTTCTCTTCTTCTTAATGCGATGGAGGTAAGCCGGAAAGGCCCCATGTCCTGTGTAGACTTGTGTTAATAGCTTGCAGCTGACCAGTGTTTTTGTGTCCACTTTTGGGAAGTATCTGTGTGTTAGCCTGCCCGTGTCCCCATAGTCCCACTCGAACTGCCATTGATCCATTGTTAACCCTTTTAGGCTTCTCTTTAAGTGGGAAATCGGTTTTTCAAGATGGAAGTTGTTGCGGTTTGTATTGTTTTCCGCTGCTGTTTTTGCTAGTTTATCTGCCTCTTCATTCCCGTATATTCCTACGTGGGCTTTAACCCATTCTATTTTGAAGGTGTTGTTTGATCTTATGATTTCCGAATGAATTTTATGGACCATGTTATCTGTCGTAAATGGTCTGGAGAGGGCCTGTATGGCTGACATGCAGTCCGAGTGGATGCTATATGAAATGCCCTTTGTATTTCCCCACTCCGCAGCTTTGAGTATAGCCAGTAGTTCGGCCTGGAAGACACTGTTGCACTTTCTTAGGGGCGCTGACCATTCGTAGATTTTGGAAGTGTTTTCAAAGGCTACAAAGGCCGAGCCTGTAGCTCCTGATTCCAGCTTCGAACCATCCGTGTAAATTTGTATGTCGTTTTCTGATGAGCCGATTTGTGGTTCTGGTGTGTCGGCTGGGTGCTTGCGCCAAATGTTTTGCTTCGCGACATAGTCGGTGTGGTTGAACATTTTGTTGTGTAGGTTGTAGTTCTTGTGGAGCCTTGTGATTGTGCCATATGCTGCCTCGTATTGTACTTGGAGGTGTACTGGAATCAGGCCTGAGAGAACCAGAAGTGCCGATGTTGGGGCTGTTCTATATGCCCTTACGATGGCCAGCGCAAAGTGCCTTTGGCAGCTGAGCAGTTTGTTTTTGTTCTGCTGCGTTAGATTGTTCCCCCAGATCGGGGATGCATTAAGATATCATGTGTTTTATACTGGGGGGAAAAATTGCAATTTTCAATTTTTTTCAAATTTTCATTCACGTTACATTTGAATTAATATTCGGCCTACACAGCATATTATAAAGCTACTGTTCAATTTTCATGAAAATATATGAATAATTAAAAAAATGACATATTTATTGGAAAAAGATTGTCTTCTTTTATTTTTTTGCAGTATTTGCAGTAGTCGAAATTTCGTAGTATGTAGTTTTAATGCCCGATAATTCGATTGTGAATATTTTTGAAAGAGTACGATTATTAGGGAGGGCTTGAGGAACAGGGAAAAAAGGCAAAAAAAAAAAAAGAGTTGCAGCGTTTGAAATTGGTTGGCATATTAAGATTTTAAGGCAAGGTATTTGGTTTTCTTTTTTATCCCAGCTTCTAATTAAAATAATTTCATAAGTAATACATCATTTGAAAGCTTTGTTGATTTGGAATTGAACAGTAGATTACAGAAATTTCTACCGCCAGATGGCGCTGAAATATTTTAAAATTTCAATATTTCATTTTCTTTTTTATCCCAGCTTCTAATTAAAATAATTTCATAAGTAATACATCATTTGAAAGCTTTGTTGATTTGGAATTGAACAGTAGATTACAGAAATTTCTACCGCCAGATGGCGCTGAAATATTTTAAAATTTCAATATTTCAAATTCTAATTATGATTATATAATTTTTAATACATCATTCGAAAGATATTTTAAAGTTCTTTTATATTATCGAAAGTATTATTCGAGATTTTACCCGATTTACACGTTTTAAGGTTTCCTTTTTAGGTTTTCTTTTGTATCTCAGCTACTAATTAAAATATTTTCATAAGTAATACATCATTTGAAAGCTTTGTTGATTTGGAATTGAACAATATATTACAGAAATTTCTACCGCCAGATGGCGCTGCTATATTTTAAAATTTCAATATTTCAAATTCCAATGAGCGAGGAAGGTGTTGTAAGTTCTAAAACAGGGATAAGGCGCCACCGAGCGGGACTTAGCTAAAGTTAGAAATTTGAAATATCAGCGCCGAAGGCGCTACCGCACGGGAGTTTACTGCGATTTAGATAAGCTATTTTCACGATATATCAATAAGCTGTTATTAGACCTGATACGGGAAAAAGGCGCCGCAGGCGCCACCGAGCGGGAATTTCGTAAAGTCGGATTTTTCAGGGATCGCGAACCAGCTGGTCGCCGAAGGCGGCTAGTAGAAAATAAATAAATAAAATAAATTACTTTTTCGTAACTTAATTTATTAACATTTTAAGAAGCAAATAATAATGAATATCTGCAAAAGTAATCTAGAGTAATGTGTTTGACAGAATTCAACAATATAAAACTTAAATAAAATTATAAATAATTATAATGACTATAACATATAATTAAAGTTTAATTTCTTTTAATTTTTTCCCACCTCATCTCTATTACATTTCAATGATCATTCTATACTGGCATGCCAACAAAATCTGAAACTGAAAATAAGAAAGAAAAAAAAAAAAAAAAAAAAAGCAATTTTGTCATATTTGTTATAATCACACTGTGATAGAACTTGGTACGACGGTGATACACTTGAACGTTTTTCATAGAACTGGGTCAAGTTTGATCGACCCGCGCAGGACTGAAGTCCTGATTAGGTAGGTCAGTTTTAGATCTTGGAAATGGATGTTTCAAAAAACGGTTCTAGCGATTTTTTTTAACTCGCTAAGTATATTCGGTTTTGTATGTCTTTACGACTTATGCATTAATTTGCTTTTACAGGAATTAAGTGAATATTATGCATTCTGACCACACTATCTTCAAAAAGAGTAGTGTACAATATATGTAACAGAAAATTAATGGAAGCCGTGTAGTTGTTACACCAGATTTTTTTTTTCTTTTTTTCCTTTTTTTTTTTTTTTTTTAGAAAAGAAGGATAAACAGCAAAGTAATGTAAATGACACAACAAATAATTTCTGCTTAGTAAAAATGTAGTTTCCATTATAAACCCATGATCAAAATTATCATGAAGCAGAATTAGCAGAAATTCTGGTTCATTGTCCACATAGGATATACAGTAAATAGTGTTGTTAATATAGGCTTTGAAGTACTTCCAAACACAGCAGTAGAAAGTAAATAAATGACGCTGGTGAAAGAATCGGTTAGTGACATTTCGCTAGATTCCCTAGAGCATTTCATTTTCAGATTCGTCGTAATTCAATTTCGACATTTAATGTTATAGAAAAAAGTCTAGTAAAAATTTTCCGCAGAAAATTTCACGGTGTTAATGACATTTACATTAAATAACTTACACATGAATTTTTTTTTTTTTTTGATAAATAAAAGTTTGTTATACATATAAATAACTGTAATAAATTTAAAAAAAATTCCTCATATTGTGTGTAATAAATGTAGGATATAAATATATTAAGGGCATAATGGATGTTATTAATATACATATTAATTATTGATTTATAATTAAAAAAATAAAATAGCCTAATTGCTTTTCAGATTCACTGTAACTGAATTTGACGTTCAATGTTTCCGAAAAAGTTTCTTGTAAAACATTTTTCCAAAAAATTTGACTGTGTTAATAACATTTACAGTCAATATCACTTCTTTTTTTTTTCCAATTTCTAATAAATAAATGTTTGTAATAAATATTAATAAATGTAATGAAAGAAATTAATGAAATGCATCATAATGTTTGTAATAAATATAAGTAGTTGTAATAAATCAGTAAAATCCATCATAACGTATGGAATAAATGCATAATATAAATAAACGTATTAAAGAGATCGTGGACATTATTAAGTTTTTTTTTTTTTTTTTTTTTTTCAGATTACTGTTTCAAAATGATAAAAATTTGCATATACGTATTGAAGAAATGTATATATACATTAAAAATATTAAGATTTCTCGTTAACCATTGAAATTATAATAAAAAAAAAAAAAAAAAAAGAAGAAGAAGAAGAAGAAAAAGAAACAAAGAAACAAAGAAAGAAAGAATTAAATTCAAAATTTGATTTATCTTTCAATTGTGCGGATTTGACTATGATGCGAAAGCCAACAATACCTTGCACAGAAAAAAAAAAAAAAAAAAAAAAAGGGGGATTTCTTTTGTGTAGCTCTGCATATTATTTAAAAAGAGTATACTTACCAAATTATTTTTCATTTTTCTTACAAGGAATCTTACAAAAGTATTTTACAAGAGTGAAACAAATTATAATGTTCTATTAAGTATAACTCACATTATACGAGAACGAAAATTATATAGATAAATTAAAGTCTTAAAAAAAAAAAAAAAAAAAAAAAAAAAAATGAATATATATACCGGGTAATCCAAAAATCATAGAAAAAGTAAAAAATATATATTATTCAAAAAATACACCAAAGCATTATGCGGTCTTCAATTAAATGTTCTGAAAAGTGAAAAGCACTAAGTGCTTTTCTATTAGATAATAATAGAAAAGTCAAATAAATTACTACAGAAACATACACGGGCCAAACAAAGTAACTAGTTATCTTAAATTGATTTAATTTTTAAGATTGATAATATTACTTACTTTAATTTATTATAGACTACAATATCTTATGAAATATAATACATAGGATAGTATTTTAAGGGGAAATAATAGAAATTTTAATAATGAAAAGAACCTTTTTATTTTGAGATGACGATGAGCAAAAGAATTTCGGACCAAAGCAAAATAAGATTGAATTTTAAATGAAAAGCTCAAAATGCTATAAGACGTTTTCAAGTGCTATCCCCATACCACTGAGCAAAGAAATGTAGGTTTTTTGTATTTGATAAGCATTTTAGCGAAATATCAAATGACGGCAGGAACCTACAAGAAAAAATTACCTTAAAATGAAATAAAGACAGAATTTATCCTGAATTTTTGAAATATTTTCCAGAAAAAATAAGAACATAACTTGAACCTTCAAGAAAAAAATAAAATCATAACGTGAACCTTCAAGAAAAATTATCTTGAATTGAAATAGATGTAATAAAGACAGAATAGCCTGATTTTTTTTTTAATTCCAGAAAAAATAAAATCAAAACGCTAACAAACACACATCATTGTATTTGAAAATAGCTTTGTAAGAAGATGAGTTGTATTGTTGTAAGTCTTTCAGTTAAAATTAATTTTAAAATTAATTTTCAACTAATTAAATTTTAATGTTAGCCTTAAGTTTTAGTTTTTTAAGAGTTTATTTTATTTTATTTTATTTTATTTATTTATTTATTTATTTATTATTATTATTATTATTATTATTATTTTTGAAAATCTTATTAACTGAATTCATACAGGTTTTTTGCATGCAATCTAGGTAAGATTTATTTTTTAATTTTAATTGATCCATAATTTTAACTTTTCTAAAACAAGCATTGATTATTTGAATAAAATTAAATGCAGCAATCCTTCCTTCTTCTTTTTTTTAAAAATATTATTTTGATTCATCATCACACCCAAACAACCAAACAACAACGCGACCCAACCTCCTTAATCAAACATCTGCCCACCTATCCACCACCTTTTAAATTGTCTTTTATTATTTTTTTAAATATTTTTTGTTATATATATATATATATATATATATATATATATATATATATATTGACAGATACTTTTATTGATATATCAATGAATAAACAAAATTTTTTGGAAAGCCCATATGTAGAGTTAAAGTTTCCTTAATAAATTTTTTAATGTTTTTATTTTTATATTTAGCAGAACATAAATTATTGATTCGATATAAGTGATCAAAAATGTTATTTCTGAAAACAGAAAGATACAGGCATTATATATATATATAAGAAAAAAGTATTAGTTACATTTTCACCCACAGACAGCGCTGTAACTTCTCACATTTTAAGTAGATCCGCCTTCTCAAATGACGTCATATTGCGAATACTGATTATACTGACATTTACGTGTTGCCTATCATTAGAGATGTTAGCTAATATATATAATTCATTGCTTTTTAATGTTGTTAATCATTTTAAAAAGAAAATCACAATATTATTAGCAGATAAAGCATTGTTAGGTAAGTTTTATTACGAGAATTCCCTGACAGTCATTGTCATGAATGACACTTGTCACACTGAGCATTTATACTCCTAGATGCGTTTTTGAATACATTGCGCCAGTGTAAAAAACAACAATAATAATAATAATTTTGCAATTAAAGCGACACCTGATGGAGAAAAGTTAAACTTATTTGGAAATAAATCTTTTGTTACTTAAAAAAAAATCCCATATCTTTCTGTGCATTTCAGTGAAAAGCGAATAGTTCTACGGTCAGTTCTTTTTAAATGATATATTTTTTATTTTTCCTGTCACTTCTGGATCACCCTGTATAAAATTACATAAGAAAAATGACAAATACTGCACTTTTGCACATGAAAAAATAATATATATATATATATATATAAAAGCAATGTAAAGGAAATTTTTCCGATGCAACCACTAGCATAAAGAACAAGAAAATCAAAGGAAATCGGTCAGAATATGTACGAATAAGTATAGTATATTGTGGGCACCACCACAAGACTTTCTTCTATATTTTCCTATACAAATTCACGCAGTACAAATTAGACGTATTAAAATTATTTTCCACGATGAATGCAGACTATTTTCATTTCAGAGAAGCATAACTAAGCTGACCAAATGTCCTCATTTTCTGGGGACATCTGGGGACTTCTTTTACTTTGAAGGCGTTTTTCTAAGTTTTAAAAAATTGTGGAAAGTAAATTATTAATCAATAATACTTTATTTTTAGTTCTTATTTATTAGGAATGAAAAAATACATCCGTAATTGGATAATTTTAGCAACTTTTAACGCTACTTTATTATAAAGGTACTTTGATCTGGTCAGCCTAATCATAACGCGTTCAAAGAAAGTGCCGACATCTGAGGAAATGCTTTTTTAAGTTTATCATTCGTTAAAAATGAAAATAACAGACAAACATTTTCTATAAATTATCAAATCGTGTTCATGACATCTTAAAACGTATAAATCCATCAAAAACTGGAGGACTGAAATTTTCACGAATCCAATATTTTCTTCTTATACATATAGAAGAAAGTAAAAATAGTGAGGAAATGTCATCAAAATTGAATCTTTACTTCAGTTGAAACATTTTCGTAACTGGAACCGTATATTTATGACTACCTTATTAAGACTTAATTACCTATTATTGTTAGAGTGTATTAATTATATATTATTGTTAGAGTTAAAACTTCAAACATATTTTGCCTGAATTTTCTTTCTTTCTTTCTTTTTTTTTTAATTCTATATTAAATAAGTATTACATAATTTGTATAGTTACGACATTTATCTCAGGAACTGACTAAATAGTTTTAATTAAAATATTATATTGTATGCTATGCACAGAACGATACACAAAAACTCGTTTAACATGTCCGTTCTAGCGAACGCCTTGAATACCAAGCACCTTAATCAATGGTGGAAAGTATATCGTTCTTATTAGAATACGTATTAAAAAATTTTCTCTTGAAGTTGACAAATGTCGGCGAGTTAATGCTTTCAGCTGATTGGTTGTAAAGCCGAATGGAATGATGGGATTTTCTGCGACACATTTCCTTGTTAGCAAAAGAAAAGAGACTGGAGTAACTCCACTCGATTTTCCGAACATTTAATAGTTTCCATGCGTAACAGATTTGATTTAGTGAATAATTCATTTAATAAACAAAAATGAAAAATATAATGGGGTGTTTGAGTATTTCTCATCACGTTCAAATATTTATACCTTGAACCGTAATGTACTTGATTTTTTTTTTTTTTTCGCTTTTCTAGTAAACGAACTACATAAATTGTGAACAAGTGAATTTACAGTAATGAACACTCTGTAACAAAATTCTAAAACACATACCAACTCAATTCTCTTTTAAATTACTTAATGCTCTTCAGATATATTTATATTCCATAAAAAATTATACTTGTAAATTTTTTCGTGCGTCCTGAAAAAGAACGACGTACTACATCATTTCCCCATAATGGTTCCTAATACCAAAGAAATGCAGCCTATGTCATTTTCAATTTGCTTTACATTATTGAACCAGAGCCTCCTTAAGTAAATGCCTTCCACGCACGGCGAATCCCAATGTTAAATTAGGCAACATTTAAAAAACAAAACTAACGCTAGGTGACAGTACCTACGCAGAGCAACAATTTTCTTCTGTTTCATAGATAAGTTATATTTTTCATCTAAAAATCTAGCTATTAATTTCAATTTAAAGTCCAAAATTGTATTTTTTTTTTTTTCTTTTAATTTGAGAAAATGATGTGAAAGTGCTTTATCGTAAATATTTTCAAAAAAATATTCAAATATTTATATTTAAAAAAGTATCGGGTTTAATTTTCTTCGAAAGTGGACAAGACCTATTTTAGCTTTTCAACTAATTGAATTGCAACGTATCAAATAAATAACACCTTTATATATATTATTAATTAAAAAACGAAATTTAAAATTAAATAAGCAAAAACATGGCATGTCTATCACGCAATTAAATTATTTTTTATATATTTATTCAATAAAAATTTCAAAAAAATTTTTAATTTAGATATCAGATGAAAGTTTCGTTTATGTAAATTAACATCTCTGAACTTTAAATGAGTTTCAGTTTAGAATGAATAATTTATAATGATAAATTATTAAAATCATGTCTTTTTTTTTTTTTTTCTTCTTTGGTCATGTCCTTTACGTTACATTTTTACCTTATTAGGTGTGAATTATTTTTCTTAAATCGAGAATTTTATATTATTTATAAGAAAAATAGACCAGCACATTAACGAGATAAGTTAACATTCAGCAATAAAAATTGGAGAAGAACAATCTGTTGTCTAGTCCGTCACAAAAAATAAATAAATAACCATTAAGATTTAAATTTTTAAAATTAAGGATTTCTTGAGTATAAGTTTTTTCTCGCACGAAGTTTTTTTTTTTTTTTTTTTTCTCCAAGATTTTATTAGCTCCACCAATTCCGAGAGGGTATGCTTTCGAAACTAATAGACATTTTCGAAATAAAGTTGTGTTATGTTTACATGTTTTGAGGTCTCCTGAAACGAAAAATAATGTTTTTAGCGGTTGGTCTGTGCGCGTCGGTTTGTCTATCTCGGATATACTTGGAAAATGCTGAAAGTGTATTTCATTTTGTGTTAGGTGTTTTTCATATAAGACTAAATTTAAATGCACAATCTGATGTGCACATAGTTTATTGAAAACATACAGGGCTATCCAAAATTAAGCTAATCGTTCTTTTCTGTAGAATGTAATTGACGGAAGTGCTTTGCTACACTTTTTTTTATGTCGACGAATACTGTTGAAGAAGGAAAATTAATTTTTCGAACCTATAATGTAAACAAAGTATTTTTTTGAAGTTCTATTTTCAACTCAGGTTTTTGAATAAAGTCACGTTTTGGGGTTCCCTGAATACAAAAAACATTTTTTTTTTTAAGTTTTTAGTGATTGATTTATATGCATATTTATTATCAGAATAACTTAAAAACAAACAAATGCAGGAAATTCACAATTGTATTTTAAAACTCGTATTAGGTTTCAATTTGAAAAATTTGATAAAGATTGGCAAATTTAAGGACAAATTAATAACATCCTTGAAATATTTTTACTTCCATTACCCTACTACCGTAGGGTAATGAAAGTATTGTGTTCGGTCCAAAAATTCGATATCGAGTTTTCCCCTGATTTATATTTTTAAGGTCTCATGAGTCCAAAAAAAGTAGTTTTTGGCAATTAGCCAGTATTTGTGTGTGTGTATATATGTGAGTGTATGGATGTGGAGAATTTCTATTTTAAAAAATCAAGTCATCTTTTTGTTATATCTGATAATTTTTCAAATCAGTAATCATGATATTTAATTTTTACATGAATTTTTAATTCCATATTCCATTTGTGTAGTAAAAGGTTAATAAAAGCAATGTTATGAATCTTAAAACTTAATATTTTTAAAAAGAACAAAAGTAGAAATAAAAATTTTCTATTTTTTCTTTTCAAGATTCCCAACACTTTTGTTTCGATTTAACTGAAATAATCAAATTTTTATACGCATTTACACAAGTCTTTAAAAAACAGTGGTATTAAAAAAATATAAATCAATCTTGTTCCTATATTGGAGTATTTTATAGTTTTATTCATAAGTTACTAATGTAATTTATGAATAAAACTATAAAATACTCCAATATAGAGTTACTTCAAAGTAACTAAGAACAAGTTACTTTTCTGTATTCCTACATCAATAAATAAAAATTTCATTTCATTTTGTAATAAGCATAACTATTTTATTTGTTAAATCTAACTTACTAACAGAGGTGTCAACCCTTCGAATTTTTATATCATAATTTCTTTTAAATTTATCTTCGTCTTAATCACAGAATTTACGATAATAAATAAAAATAATGTTTTTTGTGAAAAATATTATTGATATTCAAAAATCCGGAGGGTTGGTAATTTTGCATTAATTACTTATGCAGTTTACATACCTTGTCTTGAAATATTTGCAGGCCATTTTTATTTTCTTCTATCTTCAATAGAAGAAAGTATTGGATTCGTAAAAATTTTCGATTTCGGGTTTTTGATGGATTTACACGTTTTGAGAGGTGTAGAACACGATTTTACCATTTTTAGAAAATGTCTGTCTGTCTGTCTGTGTGTGTGTGTGTGTGTGTGACAAAATTTTGTGGCAACTGTATCTCTGGAACTACTGCACAGAATTTCATACAAATTGGTATGTCGTTGCACCTTGACATAAATTAGTGCCTATCAACTTTTGGTAAAAATCGTCTTACAGGTTGCGTTGCCATCCCGTTTTTTCTAAATTTTCAACAGGGTGATAAAGGCAAAAATTTTCAAGATGTATATCTTTCGAAAGGTCTCGTCAGTACCTTTAAAACGAATGGTTGAACTATAAATCTGTGATAATTTAAAACAAAGTTATCGATTTTTTTACTTTTTACGAAAAAAAAACTTAGAAAAAAAATCTTTTTTTTTTTTTTTCTCCCCTTAATTTTATCAAACTCCCACGGTTTCCGTGTTCTGACAAACTTAAACTAATTTTTGCTTTTTTCCCCTAATTTTGTCAAAGTCCTACGGTTTCCGTGTCTTGACAAACTTTAACATATTTTTGCATTTTTCCCTTAATTTTGTCCAAGTTCCACGGTTTCCGTGTTTTGACAAACTTTGACAAAATTTTGGGTAAAATGTGAAAATTATTCTAAATTTGTCAAAACACGGAAACCGTGGGACTTTGACAAAATTGGGGGGAAAATGCAAAAATTCGTTTAAGTTTGTCAGAACACGGAAACCGTGGGAGTTTGATAGAATTAAGGGGAGAAGAAAAAAAAAAAAAAAAAAAAAGTGGGACTTTGACAAAATTTTGGGTAAAATGTGAAAATTTGTTTAAGTCCCACTTTTTTTTTTTTTTTTTTTCCTCTCCCCTTAATTCTATCAAACTCCCACGGTTTCCGTGTTCTGACAAACTTAAACTAATTTTTGCTTTTTTCCCCTAATTTTGTAAAAGTCCCACTTTTTTTTTTTTTATTATTGTTGCTGAGTGAATTTGTATAGGAAAAGATAGAAGAAAGTCATGTGGTGGCCACAACATACTAGTTTACGCTGAATTGCATTGCTTGGTATTTCGTGAAAACTTATATTTTCACGGCGACTGTCCGATTTACAAAATGGAACGACGCAATACACCATATTATAAAAAAAAAACCTCTCACATTTGTTAAATTAATAAAACATAAACCATGAAGAACTCAATTGAATCGCGGGAAATAAACAGAACTTTACGACACGGTATCAAGCGCCATCTACTGGCTATATTCTTCTTGTACTGTTGCCAAGTTTTCGAGCGACTCGCTAGGCATCTACTTAAGGAGGCTCTGATTGAACTATACTATAAAGAATTTCAAATAATTTGGGCCCATAAGATACAAGAATTCTTTTTTGTATTCTTGTAAAAAGAAAAAAAAAAACTATAAATCCCACATTCATAAAGTACAGTTTCAACAACAGTGACTAAATTGCCTGTTCTGTTGTATCTTAATCGAATGAAGTGTTTAGATACTAGCACATTGCAACGAATTCAGTTCGTAGGCTGCAAAGTATAAAACTTCTTTGTGCACCTGCAAATGAACTGTGAATCTTAAACTCATGTAAATCTATACAATGAGTACGATAATGACCAGTGACAAACAGACAAACTTATGAAATTTGAGTTATATTGAATGCAGCATTTGAACGCTATCATGATCACACATTCTCTCTCACACATACATACACATCATCATAAAATAGTGTAAAAGAATTTACGTGATTTCAAAACATATAGATACGCCAAAATCTCGAAGTCGGATTTTTTTCTTGATTTGAATACTCACCTTACAAACTATACTGCATGCTTAAAGTAGGACAAAAAGAAAAAAAATCTAGAGTGACTTCACTCGACTTTCCGAACATTGAGTAATGTTTTGTAGATAAAGTAAAGAAAGAGGAGTTGTTAAACAAACAAAAGAGAGAAAACCATAACAGAGTTTTTGAGTATTTTTCTCCATATATTACACAATGTTTTATTTAACGCTGCTGAGCTTTGAGCCCATAGATCATAATGTTAAAGAATTTTTCGATGTCCCCCAGTAAAAATCTATAAATGCTAGATTTACCAAAATGCTTATAGTTAGTGCAACAGTGATTTAAAATATTCATATAAATTTTCAGCTCAACTGAATAAGGTGTTTAGATGCTATCGCACTTTTAAAAATTTGGTCCCATAGGCCATGATGATAAAGAATTTTTCTTTGTGTCCCTGCAAAAAAACTGTAAGTGCTACATTCATCAAAATCTATACAGTTGGTGCAACTGTGACCTATAACATGTGTACAAATATTTTGCTCAGATTAATAAGGCGTTTAGAAGCTATCACACTTTTAAAAATTTGGCCCCATAGGCCATAACGATAAAGAATTTTTCTTTGTGTCCCTGTAAAAAAACTATAAGTGCTAGATTCTCCAAAATCTATACAGACTGAGTATCTGTGACCTATAATATGTGTATAATTTTTTTGCTCAATTGAATAAGGCGTTTAGATGCTATCTCACTTTTAAGAATTTGGTCCCATAGGCCATAATGATAAAGAATTTTTCTTTGTGTCCCTGTAAAAAAACTATAAGTGCTAGATTCATCAAAATCAATAGAGTTCGTGCTACGGTGACTTGCAACATGCGTACCAACTTACAGATCATTCGAACAAAGCGTTTAGACGCTAGCGTGTTCACACACACACACACACACACATACATACATACACACATACCAGTGGCGGATTTAAGGGGGCCCCCCCGAAAGTACTGACATTCCCAATTGAATAGTACATTTGCAAACTTTTCATTGATCTGGAATTACATCTTGAAAAATCTTAGCCCCCCCAAAAGTTAAGTTCTGGATCCGCCACTGACACATACATACATACATCATCATAAAAATAGTGAAAACGGCTCAGGGGACCTCGAAACGTATAGAAACATCAAAATCTCAAATTCGGATTTTTGACATGATTACAGTACTTTCCTCACTATAGTGTTTGGAAAGTAAAAAAAAAAAAAAGTGCTACATTAGACTCTGTTGAAACGAAAATAATTGTAATACCGTTTTTAACAGAAGGGTCAGAATGCTTGGGTCCTTGCCTATCAATTTTTTTTCCATAATTTCTTAAAACTAGAATCTGTCAAGTAAAATTATGTATGTGTACAGTTTATGTACATGCGTATAAAATTTCTGTGTACAGTTCTATAAATATGTTGATGTTGATTGGGATGAGGTGTACTCGCTACTGCTACTGATGTACTCTCAAAGAATGTATGTACCCTTGTAATTTTTATAACGAATGATTAAAAATAAATAACAAATATTTTTTAATTAAGAAAATCATGTTTTGAAAAAAGAAGACAGTTTTAATATATATCAAAGAAATAATAATAATAAAAGAAATTCAAAATAACGAAAAAGCCTTTAATAAAAGTTCGGAAAGCTGTTGCTAACATCTAAAAAGAAACAAATTTATTTTGGTTTTGGTTTCTTTTTATAGAAACACGTTTGCAGATCAAAAGCTATTCATCCAGTGATGCCAGATGGTCGAAAATTATTTCCCCAAACAGGTCTTCAAATTTCCCCAAATCAGGGTTTTTTTTTTCGAAAAAATCCCCAACTTGATTTCTACTTAAAAGGGAAAATGAAATTTTTCCAAAAAAAAAAAAATATCAAGCAGATTTTTCTATGATTTAAGCTCAGATTTTTCCCCAAATGAAGGCAATTTTTGAAAAAAAAATCCCCAAATAACAATAAAGCTATTGAAAGTCTCTAGTCGTAGGGATAAGTCATTACGTTGCCAACATTGACAGAAAATTGAAGAACTCCCCAGATTTGTCCCCAAAAATTTTAGAATTCCCCCAAAAAGTCCCTACAAACATTTGATCCCCAAAATTGTCCCCAGAAGCCTCAAAAATCCCCCCAAATGGGGACAAAATCCCCAATCTGGCATCACTGTATTCATCTACCACCGCCTTTGATAAATGCAAATCAAGCAGAAGTTCTCTCTTACTTTCTGATTGGCTCTGGTAGCTTTTGCGTAATATGATTTTCCGCCAGGTTACTTCCTTCTTCTCGGTCAGTGAGAGGAAAACATATCCATACTTTTATTTTGTTGAAGAATATTAATATTAATACAAAATTAATTGAAATTTAAATGCAGCGTTTATTCAGCGTTTTTTGCTATGTGGAATTTAGTAATTTGACAAAACTGCAGATTATTAATTGTAATATAATAACTAATCTTCATTCATCCCAAACTCCTCTTATAATAATAATAATGATAATAATAATAACTCATTACAATGATCTAACAACAGGAAGGAAGACTAGAATTAATGAACATAGAAACACATAAACTATTAGAATAAGAAGGTGGAACAGAGACCACCATGGCGAGATTAAACAAGTTTGAAGGGCGCTTAACTTTCCCCAAAACCTCTGTAAGACCATATTATAACAGTTTAATATTGTAACAATGTAAAATGAAGATAATAAATATTGCAAAAAGAAAAACATACGTATTTAAAAATAGAGGATTAATAATAATAAACATGTACAGGGCAACTCAGTATCAACATTATAATAGAATGAAATTTAATGGTAACAAGAGAAAAAAAATATATTAATTGAATTAATTGAAATAAATGGGAATTATATGCATACGTGTTTTGTGTGTTATGATTTTTTTTCTTTTTCTTCTCTCTCTCTCTCTTTTTTCTTCTGTACCAAATTTTTAGTATACTATATTATTAGTTCCCCACCATACTATAGGTATGGGGAACTTAGGTAATCGTGAAAATTTTCGACCTCGGTTTTTTGACTTTTTTACACGTTTTCAGGTGTGAGGAATCCGAAAATGACAAAATTTGTATGATGTCGGTCTGTAGGGTGTCTGTTAGTGTGTTAGTCCGTTAGTCCGTTAGTTTGTTAGTCTGTGTACACGATATCTCAAGAACAAATTGTTGCAGAGAGGTCAGATCAGTTTTAAAATATTACTTTCGACACTGGTAAGAACCCTATTCATTTGCAACATTCGAATTCAAAAACTTCGTAAGTTATTAGAAATTTACGATTTTCTCAACATGGGAGAATAGGACAAAAATTGACTTAAACGTGCATTAAATGGAAACTTTTTACTGCAAAAATATCAGACCAGTTTTAAAATATCAGTTTTGATGCCAGAATGAACATCAGTAACTATAAATATGCTACTTTGAAAATTTCGCAAGTTATTGGAAATTTACGAATTTCTTAACATGGCAGTATAGGGCAAAATTTCCCATAAACGTCAATTTTAATATTCCTGGCTTCCCCTCCACTCAAAATCTTGAATAATGCCAAAGGCCGTAGCACCAGTTGTGAAATAGATTTTTATGGCCGGAAATATTGACGTATTAACTGAATACAAATTAAAAAACACAACTTGAGAGAGTACATGCGAAGTAATGCAACAACTCAGGAAATCTTCAGAAATAGACATTATTCAAGCTGCTGACTTATTTTATTTAAATATTTTAAAAATATTAAACATCTGTGGTGACCATATACGAGAATATAAAAATTAATAAAAATTTTCAAAGTTGTTACAAAGTACGGAGTGGAGGGGGAGCCAGGAGCCCCAACAACGACGTCTTGATAGCTTACATTTGTGGGATGAAGTGACGCATGGATTTCTTGATTAATTTCGCCAGAGCTCTAGTCGACGCCAAATTCAAAAAGTAGAGAAAAAATGGTTGTAATTATGTTACGTATAAATACATACAATTTTTTAAAAGGTTACCACATGATTATAATTCAAACGGTACTCACTAAACGCCAAAACACGCCATGAGAACCGGAACTTTTAAGCAAAAATTAACGTGCCATATTATGAGATAAAGAATGCACACAAGGCGACAAACTGCCTTTATTTTGTAAGATGAAAAGAAACCAAATTAGGAAAGTCAAAACAAGCTATTGTAGATCTGCATTAATGTTAAAGAACGAATAATATATGATCAAAGGTTTCGATAGAGTTGCAATTAGAAAAAGATACATGTGTGGAAGAGGGAGAATGTAAAAATTTAAAGAACATACTGTTTGTGAATTTAAGTTACAATTTAGAGGTCATAAACATGTGTTCGTTAGTTTAATTTAATTTTTAATATAATAATATATTTTTTAGAATATGTGATTATCGCCATCACATCGTCATAGTGCTAAAATATGTTCAAAGTTAAATGTTGTAACTGTAAACAGAAATTTAAAGTGCTACTTAATTTTATTGGAAATTTAAAAGTTTTATTGAAATTTGTTGAACTTTAAAGTTTTTGTTGCAATTTAAGGTTGGAGAGTGAAACAATTGAGTTGAAGAGATTTCGTTGAAATTTCGAGTTTTTACTCCATAATTTTTCTTACTATCTTTTCTTTTCTTCTTCTTCTTCTTAATTATTTCTTATATTAACAGTGAATATAAGGTATGTAAAATCTTTTTTTTTTTCTTTTGAAGACGGAGAATAAATGTCGCAGAGCTTTGCGTAAAATATGGTGATTCATAAATGCTGCAGACTGGAAAGTATTAGATAAAAAAAAAAAAAGAAAGAAAGAAAGTATAAAATATGTTTCTTTTTACTTTTTTAAATCCTTTTCCTTCGAAAAAAATATAAAATAAAATAAAATAAATAAATAAATATATTTTTGCACCTTGGTTCCGCTTTCCTGAACAGTGTTTTTTGGAGGAATAAAATAAATAAATAAATAAAAATTCCACTGTTACATAAGTAGGACAAGTTCGTGTTTTTACTTCCGAGTCTGAGGCATTGAAAAGGGGTGGTCGGGTTCAACAAACGAAGAACAATTTTTACACAGGTGTGTGTGTTTTCGTGCACTTTCAAGAAGATTCTTTGGGTGTGGGGGGGGGGGGGGGGTGAGTGACGAACTATTTGCGACCTTATTTTGAATTGTTTGTCGTTGCTGCTTTTTCAATCGCTTTTTCTCAGAATATCTTTGTAATTTGACCTACAAGAGACTCCTGAATTATTTTTTTTATTATTTTCTACATTTTTAAGAAATTTGAAAAAGTGTTTCTAAATACTTTTACTTTTTATGTATTTTTAAGATGAAAAGAGTACTTCTTTCTAATAGAAATAAGAAAAATTAAAGAACACACTTTTATTGAAATGTGAACTAAAAAGCCCAAAATATCTATCTTTATAGTATTAAAATGCAGGGTAAGAAAAAAATCGTGTCAGTGACACACCATAATATTTACACCTTTAATAAAAACAAGCAATATAAATAACTTAGAGTTAAACAAAAACCATTTTTAAAAAATCTTCCCTGACTGGGCTCGAACGTTAGACCTTTAGGTTCGTAGCCGGGAGCTTTACCTCACAGCCACAGCGTTCACGTAGGGGAAGTCTTTTTGTACAATATAGATTTTTTGTTTGCTTCCAGACCGGTTACAAACATACATACAGGTGAAGCTAATAAAAGCGTGTTAAAAAAAGAAAAAAGAAAAGAAAAGTCCTTTTGCAGTAGACCCCCTTCAATAAAGCGACAATAATCCGACAACCATCACTTAATGATATACATATATCAAAATATGTTTTTAGTAATGCAAAATATTTAAAATATGAAAAAAAAAAAAACTTATAATAAACTTACATGAAAACCAAAAATTGTAGAACAAAACTAAAGTAAAACTTAATTAAAAAATGTAGAATAAATGAATTAAACTGCCAAAAATACCCCGTATGGATTGAGACATACGTGCGGGTTGTATATACATATATATATAACCAGTAGGTTACGTGCGGGGTTATATACAAGTATATATATAGTGGGGCTTTATCTAATTCCACTTTTCTTCCGTTTTCTTCTTATTCTTCTCTCTCTCTCTTTTTCTTTTTAGTAATATGCTTACCTATTTATGACTTTTTCTGCAATTTACTAAAATTTGAAAAAGTGTTGATATTATTTATTAATTTATTCCTTTACATTTTCAAGAAAAGTTAAATTGTTTGTTAATTCGTTTTAGAATGATGAACTATTTGTGACTTTGTTTGTCATCACAGAATTGCATACCGGCGATTTTCGGAATATTTTTATAATTTGACCTACAACAGGTTCTTGAGAATATTTTAAAAGTCTTTTCTTCCTTTTAAAACTATTGAAAAGCTTCAATGAAATTTTACGATTTTTTATTTTTATTTATTTTTTAAACCAATTGATGAATTTTTTTTTAAACTATTTTAGAGTTTTTATTAATTGTACTTAACTTTAAATAAGTGTTTATTTCATTTATGTATTTATTATAAATTTTCAAGAAGAAATCGCTTTAATTTTAGAATTATTATGTATTATTACACACACATATATAAATGATAGATATCGTAATAAAATTTAATCTTAAATTTAAGCAATTAATAGATACAAAACAATACCAACACAAAATAATAGAACTGATTTTAACTTATAGGAAAAACTGACACAAGATTGTTGCAATACAGATTAAGAGCCAATAAGACACAAAAACAATTTAAGTTACTTACGCCGACATGAATTATAATAATTAAAAAAAGGACCATTAAACTTAATGACAGAGAAAACAAATAAATAACCACAGAAATAATTATTTATTTATTTATTATTTATTTATTGTTTTACTCAACTTTGAAAAATTGTTCGTTTTATTTTATTTACTTAGTTTTTCTTAAAATTTCCTTTTTTTAATTAAATTAATTTATTTTTTAATCGCGAACTATTTGCAATCCACTATGCATTTTTCTCCCTTCCCTACGGTAATTTTCAAAACGTAGGTTTGACATTTGACCTACCAGGAAATACTGAGAATGTTTTAGAAGTACTGATTTAGAAAGAGTTTTTAAATATTTTTGTTTTTGTAAAATTCAAAAAAGAATATTTTTATCTTTTAGACAATATTTTTATTTTCCGAGCATACATAAAAAATTCGATTTTGAGACTTGGGTGTATCCATATGTTCTATAGAACCTGAGTTCATGTTTGCTATATTTTAACGGTGATATATGTATGTATGTGAGTAAACACGATAGCGTCTAAACTTTTTGATCGATTGAGTTGAAAATTGGTACGTGTGTTAAAGGTCACCGTAGCAAGAACCCTACTGATTTTGGTGAAACTAGCTGTTATAATTTTTTACAGGGACATAAAGAAAAATTTCTTTATTTTTATGACCTATGGACCCAAATTATTTAAAGTGCTATAGTGTCAGAATGCTTTATCCAGTTGAGCTGAAAATTTATATACATGCTATAGGTCTCTGTCCCACGAACTCTATAGATTTTAGTGAACCTAACGCTTATAGATTTTTATAGGGACACGGTGAAATATTCTTTATCCTTATGATCCATGGGCTAAAATTATTCAAAATGCTATAGCGTTGAATTAGAGAACATATTATACGGAGAAAAATACTCAAACACCGTATTATATTTTTTACTTTCTCTTACCCATAAGGTAGAGAAAGTATTGTTTTAGGGTCAAATTTTCGAAAGGGAGCTTTTGTTATATTTACATGTTCTGAGGTCCCCTGAATACGAAAATCATGTTTTTAGCGAATGGTCTGTGTTTCTGTGTGTGTGTTATCAGCATATCTCAAGAACAAACAATAGCAGAAATTCCAAACTCGGTATTCAAAATGTGCAGCATATATAGGGATGTTACACTAAGCTTTTCGTTGAGATGAAGCAAATAGTTCGTGTACAGGGACACCCGAGAGAATTTAAATACATTACGTCTATGGGAGAAATTGCGGGTAAGTAGAGTTTAACAGCTATAGACTGCACTAAACCAAATGAAACGAATATATATTTTTTATATGCGTGAAAACATAACATGTCTCATGGTAGGGAAATCATTCCCTGCTCATAATTCTTTTATTATTATTATTATTATTATTATTATTATTATTATTATTATTATTATACAGGGCTACACAAAAGAACTAGATTATAGTGCGACAATAGCTGAAAACTAATGGAAGTGTATTTCAGATTATGCCATGTATTATTACTATGGAATTAAATAGGTGCACGATGTGTTCTGCACATAATCTTCAAAAGATATACAGCGCTGCGAATGTTTAAGCGATGACCTTCTTTTATATTGTTAGTGGAAGTGCTTTACTATAATATTTTACCATTTCCAGGACAGCTGCTCAGAAATTGAAGTGAATTCTTCATAGGCATATGGTAAACAATGTATATTTTTAAGCTAAATATTCATGGCAAGAAATTAAAACTTCTTCCCACACCATAAATTTTAAATCAGCACGTCTAAATAATAAATTTTAAATCAGCTATTGTCTGTACGCCAGTTTTTTAATTTATTTTTGAGTGCTGATTTAAAATTTATGGTGTGTGAAAAAGTTTTAATTTCTTGCTATTGTCTGTACGCCAGTTTTTGAATTTATTTTTGTTTTTGGTAAATATTCATGGCTTGTTTTTTGTATATTTACACGTTTTGAGGCTTCCGGATTACCAAAGGCAAGTTTTTTAACTTTTGATCTTTGTCTGTGTCTTTTAGAGTGACTTAAAAACGCAGGAGATCCAAAAGTTGTATTTTCAAGTTAATATAAGTTTGTTTCTGAAAAAAGTTTGATCAAGACTGATTAGTTACAAGGAATGTTGCATGTGAAAATTGTCTGTATAATTTTAAATAAACTTTTAATTTTAATAACAGAATTCAATTCTATATAAATGTAGGTTCATTAATGAAACGGGGGGTTGAGGGAAGGCGGTATCCCCCCTCACACAGAACTAATTATCATATAAAACTCTTCCGAAGCCTAATGTGAATTGTTTTAACATAGGTTTACATAACTGTACTCTTTACCTTACCTCTTAATCTCCAACCTGTATTTATAGCATTAAATTTCAGGGTAAGAGAAAGCCGTGTGAGTGACACACCAGATTATTTTCTTTTGTTTATTTAACGACTTCTCTTACTTTAATTTATTTATACAACCGTTAATTCCTGAATGTTCGGTAAGTCGAGTTGAGTCACTCCAGATTTTTTATTTTCTTCTTAATGCATTTTTGAACCGTTTCACAATTTCCCTTAATTTTTCTAAAGTTTGAAGAAGTCTTTATATTATTGTTATTGTTGTTATTATTATTATTATTATTTCCCGGTTCATTCGTAAGAAGCGTTTAAATATTTATTGATTTATTTTAATATAATATATTATCTGCGCGTTATTCTGTATTGTTTGCTTGCTAAGTTATTTAAATCTGTGGTTCTTGGAATGATTTTATTTATTTATTTTTTTTATTTGATCTACAGTCGACTAAGAACAGGATTCGACAAGGATTTATTTAACAAAACAGTATTAACTCTACTTTTTTTACGTAGGAATTTTTGCTAGTGTTCGAATACTTTTGTTACCCACTGTACAAGCGATACTCTAAAATATTTTAAAAGTTTTTTCTTCATTTTAATAAAAGTTGAAAGGCGTTTCTAAATTTTTAACACTTTTTTTTTTTTTTTTTTTTTTTTAGTACGAATATATTTTTAATACATTATTTTAAATTATTTGTTCAGTATATTGAACTTTGTAGAAGTGTATTGTATTTATTATTATTATTTCATTTAATTAGTTATTTATTTTAGAATGGTGAACGATTTACGTTATGGACTTTCTGTTGTCGCAGAATTTTAAACCGCTGATTCTCAAGAATTTTTCGCCATTTGACTTACAAGAAGTTTTTAATATTTTCTTCATTTTAAGAAGTTTAAAAAAAATGTGCTTTTGAAAATTTTTCTTTTATAAGTAAGAATAAGAAAAAAAGATTTTTTTTTTTTTTTTACACCATCATTATTTCTAATTAATGCATCTTTGAACTATTTCAAAGTTTTTCTTTTTTGCTAAACTTTGAAAATCATCGGATTAAATCTCTTTTCTGCCTCAATTAGGCTATTGCAATGAAAGTGGATTTACAGTCAAATTAGAAATAAAGGGTATTTCCTTCACTTTCACCTTAGCGACAGATTTGGCTACAAAATTTGGCGAAAAATAGTAGTTTATGGTTCACGAAGCTTCGAAGCTCTATGATGAACAGAGGCTGATTTCTGGAATTTTTCATCAGATTATAGCATGAAATAAACTACCATTTTTCGTGAAATTTGGTTACCAAATTTGTCGCCAGTATTAACCTTAGTGGAAGTGAATGGAAATGCCATTTATTTTTACTGTGTTTGTGAATCTACTTTCATTGTAACACCAAAATTGAGGCAGAAAAGAGATTTATCATGTTTCAACAATATTGTTTATTTCCTATATATTTCAAGAAGGGTTTGTTTATTTATTTATTTAGTTATTTTAGAATAAAATATTGATTAAATCTTTGTTATTATTATAATTATTATTATTATTATCATCGTTATTATTGTTATTGTTATTAGAACTTAAATCCTCTGAATCTCAGAATATTTTTTATAATTTTACCCGATGAAAATCTTTAGAATTATTTTCTTCATTTTAATAAGTTTTGAAAGCTTTTTCTGAATTTTTGTTATATATTATTTTATTTTAGTAATTAATGCATTTTTGAACTATTCTGAGTTTCTTTTTTTCTTCTTCTTCTTCATATTTCTTTTCTACTAAACATTTCAGAAGTCTTTTCTTAGTTTTAAAGTTTTAAAAATAATCTTTGAATTTTTATACTTTTTCCAACTTTTATTTCATTATTATTTTTTATTGCATTTTTGAATAATTTCAGTTTTTTTTTTTTTTTCTCCTACTAATTATTGTGTTTTAAAACAATTTCGTTTATATATATATTAAGTATTGCGTTTTAAACAATTTCATATTTTTTTCGCTTTTATCACTATACGACGTTTTGAAAAAAAAAATATTTATTTATTTATTATTGTCAAAATTTTATTTATTTATTTATTATTATTATTATTATTATTTTATTTTATTTATTACTATTACTATTACTATTACTGTTATTATTTTGCCTTGAATTGAGTAGCCAAGATATTCGGATATTTAGGTGCATGGTATTATTTTACGATTGAGAAAAAATATTATTTTATATAGAAATAACTGAATATATTATCATTCAAAATTTTCATGAAATAATGCTTGAAAATGATCAATCTATCACACACAAAGAGAGAGAGAGAGAAAAAAGAATGAAAGCAAGAAAAACTTTTTTAGTGATTTCTCTTGTAAAAGTATCAAAATCGCAATTGTTAATTTGTAATTATTACTCTATTTAAAAGAGCCCCAGCAGTGGCCGAGAGATTCTGCGTTCATTTAGTATAAACTGGAGGTTAATTCAGCTAATCCCAGGTCGCATTAGTTTGCCTTGATATTCGGAGTTTTCTGCAATTTTTTCCGGAACTATCCCAAAAACGGGCTGACTCTTTAGAAAGACCTCCAGGGAGACCTATCCATGTCCATGTCTAGATACTTCATGTTAGACAATTATCATTAAACATAAATAAACCTTTTTAAATAAAAGCAAAAATAATATTAAACTTGTTATATTTATTTAGATGGCCGTCGATCATTGAACTTGAAATTAGAAAAATAGCTTTATAATTCTTGCGATATGAAACGCTAATAACACAGGAAAGATCCAATTATACAGGCAATTTTTGTAGATATAATGATGAATTTATTATTTATGAATTGTTGACTTATTGAACACAGCTATAGGTGACCAAATAAGCATATTATTATAAAATGGTAGACATAATTGGGGTAATTAAATAATTTGGAGTGGAGTGGGAGCCCAAAACGACGACTTCACTGGTCAAGTCATGATGATGAAGTGACGCTTCGATTTCTTGATTAAATTCGCCAGAGCTCTAGTCGACGCCAAATTCAAAAAGTAGAGAAAAAATGGTTGTAATTATGTGACGTATAAATACATACAATTTTTGAAAAGGTTACCACATGATTATAATTCAAACGGTCCTCACTAATAGCCAAAAAAAATCGCCATGAGAACCAGGAACTTTTAAGCAAAATTAACACACCATGTTATGAGATAAAGAATGCACACAAGGCGACAAACTGCCTTTATTTTGTAAGATGAAAAGAAACCGAATTAGGAAAAGTCAAAACAAGCTATTGTGGATCTGCATTAACGTTAAAGAACGAATAATATATGATCAAAGGTTTCGATAGAGTTGTAATAAGCTAAAGATACATATGTGGGAAGAGGGAGAATGTAAAAATTAAAAGAACATACTGTATGTGAATTTAAGTTGCAATTTAGAGGTCATAAACATGTGTTCGTTAGATTAATTTAATTTTTAATATGATAATATATTTTTTTTTAGAATATGTGATTATCGACATCACAAAACTGGTGTTAAATAATTTCATAGGAAGTCTAAACTAAACTAACCAGTGGGTAAAGGAAAACACATAATATAATTTTACAAACAATAAATAGATTTATATTGCTTTATTGTTCTTTCATTTCTTTGCCCTAGTCTTTAAAATCAATCCTTAAAAATAGTGAAAAAATAATTAAAAAGGAATCGATAAAATAATCTATTTTGATATAATGAAAAGCATATTTCCTATTCTATATAATTTATCTTTTCTACGACAAAGTCAATTTGTATTGTACCTTTTTAAAAATAACGTACATCATCTAAAATGTCACCTTTAATAAACAAAACAAAACAAAAAAAAAAATCAAATCAATTTTAATGTTTATTATATTTGACTATTTTTATAATTACTTATAGACTTTCCTTCTCTTCCCATAGTGGTTATCAATCCGCGATTGTAATGAAATGCTCGCCCTCTGGTGGGCTAAGGTGAAATTACAATAAACATGGTTTAATTCGAATTCCATACAGCCGCCATTGCTTGCCGATATTTAGTTTCACATATATTTATCGAATAAAAATGAATAAATACGGTAAAAAAGATAACACATACTTTTGTGTGCCACAGTGTAACTCCAAAGGATCAAGAAATCCAGAATTGAGCTTCCATTTATTTCCAAATGACAAATTTAAAATTTCAGTTGCTTCGGCTAATGGAAGTAAAGAATTAATCAGATGATTTGAAATTAATATTTGTTCAACTTCAGTTAAAAATCTACTTCCGATCGAACTTTGAATAAACTGAAGTATTTTTTCCAAAAGCAATCAATTTTCCATAATGTAATGGCGGAGAAATTATAGTACGAATATTAAGTAGAATAATAAAAAGAACACTAATGGAACACACGTGGCTAATGTTTACTAACAACTGCAGTATTCACAAAGCGCCGTCTATCGATCATTACAAACGCGGATAGAATTAACGCCCATTGATCAAATAAAAATAATTCATTTATTTTGCAGACGATAAAATGGAAAAAAAGAAAAAACAACAACATTTACAATAGAAAAAGTGGCAACACTTGAGAAATTCGACTATTAATTGAAGGCTATAGAATTCACAGTAAATGCTAATCTTAATTCTTTTGAACTTCATATATTGAGTCAGTAAAAGAAAATTCTATAGCAGTCATATACATTTTCAAAATGTTTCGTATAAATAGCGAATTTAAGAGATTATATTCAATTCGTTAGGCCTAATTGAAGAGTTCTGTCGAAGGACATGTGAAGTTTTTGTTTTCCATACCTGAGTCAGGATACGAGGTCAGAGGTAAACAATCCAAAAACCCTTTCGTTTCGCGCAGGTTTCTAAGGAGGAAGGACAGGGCAGTTACAGGTCGATGGCACTGGGAGGGTTTTTGTCCACAGAAGGACATGAATTGCGCAAACATTTAATCAGGTATAGTGCTGTGTGTAGACGCAGAAAAGTTCATAATCGTGTTTTGATAGCTTTTTTCAAGTTTAATTGGTGTTTGAACAAAAGAGCAAAGACCTAGGAAGGACATGTTAAAGGACTTTGAGTAGACAATTAATTGACTGCATCTTACTTTTTTTTAAATCTTTAAAATAAATGATTCTTATAAGAATAAAAAATAAAAGTAGAAGAAAATTAGCTGAACTTTTTATAAATAAAATTTGAAGGATATACTATTATTAGGTTAAAATATTTTGCGAATCCCAATTATGCCCCCTCCCCTCCTTTACGCTATTTGTGAAAAAATAATTCTTTCTTCGACACACACGCGCACCATTTTGGACCCGCTGTCACACTTCACATTTTACATATCATTAGTTGAGCATAATTAGTTGAGCATGTTTTCACTAATGATGGTGCATCTCAAATTGACCCTAGTTATAACACCTCTTGGACGCCAAATCATGAAGATTAGATTAAGATATCCGCATAGTCACAATTTTCGCAAAAGGTTTTATTTTTATAAAAATGAATAAGCATAAAAATAAATAAGTGATATAGTCAATAAAGAGAAAAGAGAATTTTTCCGATAGGTTTTAATTTAATTCTTGAGCGCCGTAGTTTATATCGGAAAAACAGGAGAGAGGAGTTAAAAATTGTAGAAAAGGCATTAAAAATTCAACAACCCCCCCCCCCCCCAAAAAAAAAAAAAAAAAAAAAAAAAAAAAAAAGCACGAAAGGTTATTAGGTCAAATGTATGGAAGAGGAGAAGGGTCAGGTTCAGGCATAGGAGTTGTCGGACAAACGTTGTGGCTTTTTAACTTAATTAAATACAAAAAATGTTTTATCTCACTTTTGTTCATAGAAATCATACGATTTTCGCTCCAATTTAACACTTCGGCGGCACTAATGCTCGAAAACGCTCGAAATGTAGGGTAGGTGCACCAGTGATTGGCATGCTCCAGTAATTGACATCTATCCCGAAATAATTAATAAATAAGAAAAAAAGTAAAATAATATATTTTATATATAAGAATTTTAACATTTTATGCCAAACACTGGAGCATAGGGTGCTAATAACTGGTAAAATGAATAACTAGCAGTGCCAAACACTGGAACATAGGAGGCCAATGACTGATAAAATGAAAAACTGGCAGTGTCTATTGCTGGAACACTGAGTGGGTGTCAAATAAAAATTCATAAAAAGAAAAAAATATATATATCAAATGTATATATCTTAACATATATGTGGTTCTGAATATCTTTCATTCCATATGTACTAACTTAAGATTTCTAAAAATATTTTCTGATGACTAGAACATTAAAAACATCAGCGATTGACCTAAAAGTGTCAATCACTGGTGCACTTACCCTAAATATCCCCAGTCTGCTTAAACGCTCTTGTTGCAGTCTCGGTTAATCTATTAAAAGACAACTACCAGAAAAATTTAAAAGATTTTCTTTTCATAAGAAAAGAAAAAAAAAAAAAGAATTATAGCTCTATCAGCAATGATTTGTTATGATTTTTTCCGGAAAGAGAGCATACTTTCTGCAATGCCTGCATATACATTTAACGAACTGTATGAGGGACACGTATTCTTACAAAGTTTTTATATATCTGTACTCTTTCTATTGTCTTCTCCCTACCACAGTAATTCACACTAGGAGATAATTATTAACATAAATTTACACATTATGCCTCAGATATAATCATATGCTTATTTGCAGCATGATATTACTTTCTGCTTTCATTTATATCTTGATATAATATACAGATCGGTACAGAAGTTATTATAATTTTAAAAAATGCCGGGACTTTGTCTTGAAATCGACTAATGCACTCTTGCATGCTTGCCAACCATCTCATTATGAAGCGTAAAATTTTTAGTACCCGCCTTTTCGAAGTGAAAACTTCCTTAAGCGCGTTGAGCACTTTTTGTGTGAACAAAAATCATGGTACTCGCGTCATCGTCACCGAACGCTTTCCATGAGCTATATGTATATACTGTGTATATATGTACTACATAGATATACCTCCGTGCGTTATTAGTATTTAAACATTTAAACAAGGAAAACTAAATAGAATATTGATAATGCAGTGATATAATATCCAATACACTTTTTTTTTTTTTGTAACTTTTCAAAAATAACCAAAAGTGTAAAATATGTAATATCCTATTTTCTTTCTATTTTTTTTTTTTTTTTTTTTTTTTTAATATATATATATATATATATATATATATATATATATATATATATATATACATATTGAAAACCTTTTCAAACATTGAATAGATAAAAACAAGAAACATTGAAAAAGATGAAACAGAAAAAATTAAAAAAAGATTGCGACTATCAAACATCCATAAATTGAAACATGCAAATTCATTACGTTTTCAAGGGTATAGTATGAATGATGCATGTAAAATAGGTGTTATTTCTGTCTTGTTGTATGCAAATTGCTAAACATTTACAACAAGCTATACCCTATAACACCCAAAAAAAAAGAGAAAATTTGAACTGAAAAGATATGTGAAAAACCAAATGAGAATCAAACATATTTAAATTCATGTAGCATATTCAATATTATTAATTTAAAAACTAATAATAATAGTTAAATGAAATACTAGTAATAATTAATAAAACTAAAGTATAACATACATTACACATGAAAAACTTGTATAAGTAGCTTGCACGGAAAGCCAGATCACTAAACATACATCATACATGTGGCTGTATACAGTTAGATTCACAGTTAATTTTGGAATCGTATTAAATAACTGAACGATTAATTTATTTTTGAATTTGTATTTGTCAACTGAACGATAAAACTGAGTGAACTGTTTGATTTTAATAATTAACCTAATAGTGATAATTTAAAATTAAATTTTGATTAAAAATTGAGATTAACTGAATTTACGAAAATTCATAAACTTAAAAGTGTCATTTTATTGAAACATAAAATCAAGCTATTGAGTAAGTAGCACCATCTTGTGGAGTTTAGAAAAAGTAATGACCCTATTTTTTTTTTTTTTAAATGTGTGTGTGCTGAATAAAATCTAATCAAATGCTATCATTTAAAATTAATTTAGAGTTAATGTAAGAACACAATGCAATATATAATTAAAATTGAGATTAATTAATTAATTTATTTATTTATTTAAATTAATTAATTAATTATTTTATTTTTTAAATGTAGATTTGATAAATGTTTCCTTGGACAAATTAACTAAGTTGAAAATCAATAATATAATAATAAAGGAACACAAAACAATATGTAATTAAAATTGAGGTTAATTTATTAAATATATATATATATATATATATTTTTTTTTTTTTTTAATGTAGATTTGATAAATGTTTCTTTGAACAAATTAACTTAGTTGAAAGTCAATAATTTAATAATAAAGATTTTATAATTAGCAGTTTTTTTATGTTTTTTTTTTTAATCTATAAAGCAAACACACATATAAATACACGAGAATCACAATCCCTCCCAACCATCCAGCCAAACAACACCACCCATCCTCCTTAATCAAGCATCTGCCCATATATACGCGATGGAAATTGAAATTTTCGATGACATCAGGTGATGTGTCATGGTATGTAATGATCTTCCATGATATGTCAACTTTTTCA
This sequence comes from Salticus scenicus, assembly GCA_963930645.1. NCBI lineage: Eukaryota > Metazoa > Arthropoda > Arachnida > Araneae > Salticidae > Salticus > Salticus scenicus. The sequence continues at coordinate 238,488,005 of OZ005661.1, forward strand.
GGCCAGTCCTAATAAGGGTCACTTACATGCATGTATTTTAAATTAAGATGTTACAAGTGTTTCGAAGGATTAAAAGAAAAAAAAAAGCATATTTTTTTTATTTTTACTTTCCGAACATACATATAGAAAGTATTGTAATCATGTCAGAAATACGACTTGATTTTGGTGTTTCTATAAGTTTTGAGGTCCCCCAAGTTCCTCTCTCTATATATAAATGGCTAAGAGAATTTTTTCTTGTAAGTCCGTGGCTGGTGCAAGTTGATTGGCTAAGAGAGATTTTCTTCTGTTTGTCTATGTGTTGTTGCCATCAGCTTTTCATACTTTAGTTAATTTAAAAAAATCTAATTGTCCGATCGATAAGTTAATTAAACCGACAGATTCAGAAAAAAATGTCCCTTTCATTTGGTACCTTATTTGTAACGAAATTTTGATTAGATTTTTTAAAATTAATTAAAATGTGAAAATAATAACCTGGTGAAAGCTTCAAAAATGGATATTTAAAATTTTAATTGTTGCTTTATGATCAAGGATTAAAGTTTAAATTGATCATTAACACTTCTTTACAAACCAAAAATAATTCAAAAATAATAATCTAATAGCTCGACGATGCAATTCACAAGTTACTTAGTTTTCACTTCTATCGGCAGTCCCCAAAGACTGCTTTAGGTTTTTTTTTTTCACACCAATCATTTTTTAGAGTAATTTTATTCTTATTTAATCATAACAACATTTTGAGAAAATTACTCTAAAAATAAAGTGGTGTGGAAAAGGGGGCGTTTTTTAAACGGTTACTTAATCATTTCAAAGGTTATTTGTCCATCACATAGGGTAAGTGCATCAGTTATTGACACTTTTAGAGCAATCTCTGATGTTTTTAATGTTCTAGTCATCAGAAAATATTTTAAGAAATCTTTAGTTAGTACATATGGTATGAAAGACATTCAGAACCACATATATGTTAAAATATATACATTTGATAATAATTAGTTTTTTTTTTAATGAATTTAATGAATTTGACACCCACTCAATGTTTCAGTCATTGACACTGTCAGTTTTTCATTTTATCAGCAATTGGCCCCCTATGTTCCAGTGTTTGACACTGCTAGTTATTCATTTTACCAGTTATTAGCACCCTATGCTCCAGTGTTTGACATAAAATGTTAAAATTCTTATATGTAAAATATATTATTTTATTATTTTCTTATTCATTAATTATTTCGGGATAGATGTCAATTACTGAAGCATGCCAATCACTGGAGCACATATCCCTATATCAAATATTATTTTTCAAAATTATTGGTGATAGTTGAATAAAAGAGTCCCTAACTGTCAACAAAGGGTAAAAGAAAAGCGGAACTTTCATGCTTGTTAAAAAATACAGCCGTTTCGACCCAGAGGTATGAAATTAAATAGGACAGGCAAAGGGTTAAATTTAGGATAGTCTTGAAAATTTCTCTTATTATTAAGTATTGTCGAAATGGTTAAAATCATGCCCTTTCTGCTGTGTTTTTTCTCCTAGCGAGGACAGGGTTAACTATCAAAACTATTTTTTTTTCTGGATATTTACAAACTGTCATATCGATAAGTCCTCTAAATGCTTTGGTCTTCGATTTTCATCAACAATCTGATGTTTTGGAAACAAATCTGAGAGTCGATTTTAGAAAGAAATCTTCATAGGCTTTACAGGGATGGAAAAAAGATCCAAATTCATCAAATAAGAAAAAACGAATTACATGAGGATGAAAGTCCAAAAGTTAAATTGGCGAATGTTTAATTGAGTGCCGAAAAAAGAAATGAATGCGTAACGAAATATTGTGCTCATTCTATTTTGCCTTGACTTGCATTTCCATAAGAGCAGATTAATACACTTTAAGGGGTAAAGAGACAAATGCTGCATTTCAGCCTTTCCAAATTCTTTTAAACATAGTAGTTGAAACAAATTTTAGAACAATCAAAGGCAAAAACACAAAAATCAGTGCATGTTGTGGCAATTTTTGTTTTTGTTTAAAAAGTTCTTATTCCACTAGACGTATCGACTAGTATGCATTCATATGGCAAATACACTAGAAAAGCGAGTATATATTTATTACAACACTTTGTTATACTTGTATACTTTATTGCACGCTTTCTTTATAATTTGACATTGAAAACGTAGTTTTCACTATGTACATTTATAAAATTTTTTAATTAAATAAATAAATAATTGGTTGATCTATTATTTTTTTTTTTTATTCTTTTGCGTGTATTCTGATATGGATACGTGGATATATATATATAGCTTGGCTTCTACTATGCTTAATAGATCATCTTTTTTATATATATATATACATATATATAAACAGACACATAGACCAACCGACATAAACATGATTTTAGGATACGGGAGACTTCAAAACGTGTAAATATAGTAAAATCTCAATTCCGAAAATTTAATCCAAAACAATATTTTCTTTACTATATATGGGAAAAAAAAAAACGTGAACTTTATCTTTTGATCAATCCCTGTAAATTAGAAATACAGTCGGTAACAAACGTATCCGACACTAGCAATAGTTCCCTATATAAAAAAAAAAATAGAGTTAATACTGTTTTGTTAAATAAATCCTTATCAAATCATGTTTTTAGTCAGTCTAAGAACATGATTCGACAAGGATTTACTTAACAAAACAGTATTAACTCTACATTTTTTACATAGGAATTTTTGCTAGTGTTCGGATACTTTTGTTACCACCTGTACCTGTAACCGTTTTTTATGTTAGAATAAAAATTAAGATAAATCTTATTTCATTTCGTGTGATGTTTATTGTTTATTTTTATTACAAAGCAACTATTATTTAAAAAAAAAAAAAAAAAATCAATACCTTATAACTTGATAAGATCGAACCCAAAGTCTGCATTTAAATCTTCTGAGAATGAAAAAGAAAAATCTTTCTTTTTTATCGACAAGCACAATAGTGTCCTCTAAAATAAACATATTAGCATTCCTTTTATTATTATTATTATTTTTTTTTCCATACTATTTTATTTTTCACACTTACCGCTACTATTGATCAACTTAAAGTAATCATTAAACTAGAACATAAACCCTATCAGTTTTCATCACTTTCGAAATAAGAAAAAGGAAAAAATAATTCATCACAAAAATCGCGAAAAATAATACCCGGAAGCAAAAATCTTTTACACATGACGTCTTTTTCCAAGAAATTTAAATCCTTAAAAGAATATTCTGACAGTTGTTTTTGTAGGTGTCAATAATGGCCAGCGAGTCTGTTCTGTTGCATTATTTTCTAGGTTGTTGTAGAGTTCAAACTTAATGTTCGACAGTAATCTAAATTAAAGGTCGAATTTTATGATTTTGGTAATAAAATCAGATGGAAATGAAACCCCTAGATTGGAAGTTTAAAATGGAAATTTAGGGTTATCACGAAATTTTCTTAAACGGATTACTTTAATGCCAACCTGAAAAATGAAGTACTTTATTAAAATAACTACTTTTTGTTTTAGGACGACAGGTCGTGTTATTTCAATCAGAGAGCTTCGTTAGCAGTTTTTACGTATCACCCTGAATTGAACGTGCAAACATTTATGTTTTTATCCAAATTCATACAGCTGAAAGTTTCTCATTTTATCTATCGAGAGTTTTAGTCCAGATTATTGGGTTTTATCAAAAATTAATACACTTATTAATCATACTTATTAATCATGACAAAATTTAACTAACGCCGTATTTTTTACTTCAATCGGATAATTGATTCAAAAGATATCAAATAAAAATCCCATTTTAACTTTAAAACAACGAGATATATAAATTAGAGTGCTGATTCAATGGATGAAGGATTAGCTTTCCGTGGTTCAAGATGAATCACGTGACATGCTCCAATAGGTTGCTGTGTTTGGCCCTTCGTCGCTATTTTGGCATTTAAAATACTATCAGTTCGACAAATTACCAATATCCGCAATTGTAATGAAATGCTCGCCCTCTGGTGGGCTAAGGTGAAATTACAATAAACATGGTTTAATTCGAATTCCATACAGCCGCCATTGCTTGCCGATATTTAGTTTCACATATATTTATTGAATAAAAATGAATAAATACGGTAAAAAAGATAACACATACTTTTGTGTGCCACAGTGTAACTCCAAAGGATCAAGAAATCCAGAATTGAGCTTCCATTTATTTCCAAATGACAAATTTAAAATTTCAGTTGCTTCGGCTAATGGAAGTAAAGAATTAATCAGATGATTTGAAATTAATATTTGTTCAACTTCAGTTAAAAATCTACTTCCGATCGAACTTTGAATAAACTGAAGTATTTTTTCCAAAAGCAATCAATTTTCCATAATGTAATGGCGGAGAAATTATAGTACGAATATTAAGTAGAATAACAAAGGAACACAAGGAACACTAATGGAACACACGTGGCTATGTTTACTAACAACTGCAGTGTTCACAAAGCGCCGTCTATCGATCATTACAAACGCGGATTATTAGAGAACATGACAGTCCTATGATTGAAATAAATTGTTTTTAAAATAATTTTACACATATTTCACATTTTAATAAATAATAAAATACCTTTTTTTTTTTTTATCGTTACTCAACAAAGTTTAAAAGTGTTTATAAAAGAAAATTAAACTTTTGAAGAGCTAAATTTAACAACAAGTAATAATTTTTCAACTATTTTTAAGCATTTCGTCGGTTAAAGTTCAACTACACGAAATAAAAAAGAAGTAAAATCGAAATCAAAATGATTTAGAAAAAAAGAATATTAAACTACGTAAGTAAACAAAAATATTGGCGTTTATGACTTATGCGAAGAACAATCTCCAAACCGTTGCCATAGAAATTTACTGAAAATAAGCTGTTGCCAAGGGAACCACCGAATACGCAGGTGCAAGGAGAGCATGTCACATGACTCATCTTGGACCTTCTCAAGGGTTACCATTTATCACTCTACTTTATATATCTCGTTGCTTTAAAATTATAAAAAGAAAAAAAAAAACAAATTGATGCCAAAAATAACATATATATTTTATGTCAGAAAAAGAAGAAAAAAATGAGCGTGAAAACATTTTTCTAATTAAAATAAAATTGAGAATAATCGTACTTAAGAAAAGAAGCAGCTTCAAGATGGAACCCCTTGGCGAATTGTTAAATTTGTCACCAAAGTAGCTGGGACATTTCTCTTCAAAAACTTTACTTACGTAATTGCGATAGACATTTTAATTCATCGCCAAAATGACAACGAAAATTTAAAAGCCGCCAAGGGGCTCCTATGCTACAGCTATACCAAAGAAATTTTAAGAAATTAATATAGCGACCGATGCTAGGGAATGAAACACAGTTATTACATGTCTTTGTATAGAAGTATAGATTAGAATAAATCCTTTCATGATAAATTAAATTCTGATATGTGCAGAATTTTATATCTATTTCGTAGAAAACAAAAATAGGATTAGGTTTTATTTTACATCATTTATTTACTTTGTGCATATACATTTATTATTAAAACGAATATTCGCTCATATGGCTTCTTTTTACTTGCCATATTTCTGTATGCACCATCGCCTGAGGAAAGTATTTATGAGCCTGCACTCACTGTCATATGAATCACATTTCTCAATCTACAGGATGCCCTCTACCTCTCCTAGATATTCTAAAACGTGGTATGGAAATATCCTGTTTAACTTAGTATACGATTGGTAATTTTAAATGTATTGCGCTTAGTGCAAGTTGCTTTATTATTATTATTATTATTATTTTAGGACTGAGGATTATTAGTCTCAATCTGCGGATTTTTGCGTTGTCGATTTCGATAGTTGGACATTTGTCGAAATCTAAAATTTATCGAAAATATAATTGAATAATTCGAAAGCGATGTTATAATTTGAAAAAAAAAAAAAAAAAAAAAAAAAAACTAATAGTTCTCCGTCCTAAACTAAATTCTGCTTTTGCCAGAATTTCATCAAAATCCTTTTTTTTATTATTATTATTTTAGGACTGAGGATTATTAGTCTCAATCTGCGGATTTTTACGATACCAGTTTTACGATTGTTGGACATTTATCGAAATCTAAAATTTATCGAAAATATAATTGAATAATTTGAAAGCAATGTTATAATTTGAAAAAAAAAAAAAAAAAAAAAAAAAAAAAAACTAATAGTTCTCCGTCCTAAACTAAATTCTGCTTTTGCCAGAATTTCATCAAAATCCTTTTTTTTATTATTATTATTTTAGGACTGAGGATTATTAGTCTCAATCTGCGGATTTTTACGATACCAGTTTTACGATTGTTGGACATTTATCGAAATCTAAAATTTATCGAAAATATAATTGAATAATTTGAAAGCAATGTTATAATTTGAAAAAAAAAAAAAAAAAAAAAAAAAAAAAACTAATAGTTCTCCGTCCTAAACTAAATTCTGCTTTTGCCAGAATTTCATCAAATCATTTTTTTTTTCTTTCTTTGAAAGAAAAATAAAAGGAAATTAATAATAATCAGTATAGAAACAAACACTATCGAAAAAGTTTTTTTGAATAATTTTGAATTTGGAAATAAAAAACGCGCGTGTAAAATGAAAAAAAAAAAAAAAAAAAATCTGATGTGGGCACCACATGACTTCCTTATACACTTTTAGAAATATACATAATGCTAAAAAACATTGTCACTGGAGCCGAAACATTTGGCTAAAAATATTTAAAAAAAATGCATGCATACGTAAAAAAAATAAAAAATAAAATTGTGCCTTGGGGGGGACTCATATCAAAGTTGTGCCTTGGGGGGGGGACTCATGTCAAAGTTGTACCTTGGGGGGGACTCATGTCAAAGTTGTGCCTTGGGGGGGGACTCATGTGCCTTGGGGGGACTCATGTCAAAGTTGTACCTTGGGGGGACTCATGTCAAAGCTGTGCCTTGGGGGGACTCATGTGCCTTGGAGGGGACTCATGTCAAAGCTGTGCCTCGGGGGGACTCATGTCAAAGTTGTACCTTGGGGGGGACTCATGTCAAAGTCGTGCCTTGGGGAGGGGACTCATGTCAAAGTTGTGCCTTAGGGGGGGACTCATGTCAAAGTTGTGCATTGGGGGGGACTCATGTCAAAGTTCTGCCTTGGGGGGGGACTCATGTCAAAGTTGTGCCTTGGGGGGACTCATGTCAAAGTTGTGCCTTGGGGGGGACTCATGTTAAAGTTGTGCCTTGAGGGGGACTCGTGTGCCTTGGGGGGCACTCATGTCAAAGTTGTGCCTTGGGGGGGACTCATGTCAAAGCTGTGCCTCGGGGGGACTCATGTCAAAGTTGTACCTTGGGGGGGACTCATGTCAAAGTCGTGCCTTGGGGAGGGGACTCATGTCAAAGTTGTGCCTTAGGGGGGGACTCATGTCAAAGTTGTGCATTGGGGGGGACTCATGTCAAAGTTCTGCCTTGGGGGGGGACTCATGTCAAAGTTGTGCCTTGGGGGGACTCATGTCAAAGTTGTGCCTTGGGGGGGGACTCATGTCAAAGTTGTGCCTTGAGGGGGACTCGTGTGCCTTGGGGGGCACTCATGTCAAAGTTGTACCTTGGGGGGACTCATGTCAAAGCTGTGCCTTGGGGGGACTCATGTCAAAGCTGTGCCTTGGGGGGACTCATGTGCCTTGGAGGGGACTCATGTCAAAGTTGTACCTTGGGGAGGGGACTCATGTCAAAGTTGTGCCTTGGGGGGGACTCATGTCAAAGCTGTGCCTCGGGGGGACTCATGTCAAAGTTGTACCTTGGGGGGGACTCATGTCAAAGTCGTGCCTTGGGGAGGGGACTCATGTCAAAGTTGTGCCTTAGGGGGGGACTCATGTCAAAGTTGTGCATTGGGGGGGACTCATGTCAAAGTTCTGCCTTGGGGGGGGACTCATGTCAAAGTTGTGCCTTGGGGGGACTCATGTCAAAGTTGTGCCTTGGGGGGGGACTCATGTCAAAGTTGTGCCTTGAGGGGGACTCGTGTGCCTTGGGGGGCACTCATGTCAAAGTTGTACCTTGGGGAGGGGACTCATGTCAAAGTTGTGCCTTGGGGGGACTCATGTCAAAGTTGTACCTTGGGGGGGGACTCATGTCAAAGTCGTGCCTTGGGGAGGGGACTCATGTCAAAGTTGTGTCTTGGGGGGGGGACTCATGTCAAAGTTGTGCCTTGGGGGGGGGCTCATGTCAACGTGTTCTGAACTTTTCTGAAAGTTTCAAATGTCTAGCTAGTCGAGAAGTCAGTTAAATTGCAAAATTTGTCCGAACCGTTTTTTAGCTATTACCGTTTTTTGATACATTTTGCCCATTATGAACCTAATTTTCCTAAATATCTCCAAAACGGAAAATCATATAAAGTCCAAAAAGGTAGGTGCAGAACTAGATGTTATAACAAACCTATGTACCAATTCGCAACTTTCTACGTCCAACCGTTTTTGAGTTATGCGACCTACACCCACACCCACACACCCACACACAGACACACATACATACAGACGTCACGAAAAATCGTGTAAAGTCGCTTATATCTCTAAAACGAGAGCTCGTGTTAAGACGACACTTGCAGGTGTGCAACTAGACATCATGACAGTCACACGTATAAATTGGCAACATTCAGCGATCATTCGTTTTCGAGCAATGTGAAATACAAAATCCATTTCGCAAATCGGGATTACTATACTTCCTTATACTTTGTATAAGGAAGTAAAAAAAAGAAAAGAAAAAAAGAAAAGAAAGAAACAAGATAATTAAGTTTTGATTTGAGTGGGTAATTTAAGGATTTCATCGATATATTAACTTTTTTGTTGTAAATTGTTTTTAATAAATTAAAATGCGGATATCATAATTGCGCTAGTAAAGACCGAGAAACGTCCGAGTTACTTCGGTCCAAAGGAGACCTATACTAAAGCTTTTTTTTTTTTTTTTTTTTTTTTTTTTTAATAGAACTTACTTAAAGCAATCAGGGATGTATTTTGAAATTTATTAATTAGTTTTTTTTTTTTTTTTTTTTTTTTTTTGGGGGGGGGGGAATTTAAAAAGAGCATGTCTATGTAAAAATTTGAAAAAAAAAAAAAAAAAAAAAAAACAAGATTTTTTTTTTTTTTTTAAATATATATTTCCGTACATACTTTAATTGAACCAGGCATTCGACTTTCCTTCTTTCCAACCATTGTTCGATCGCCATAAACCTTTGCATACGCATGTTGAATATATTATCACATTATCTATTAAAATTATGAATTCGCATCATCAAAATTTCAAATTGTAATAAAGATAAATAATTACACGAGTAATTACAATTACGCATTACATGATAATAAAGCGGGTTGTTTGGTTGGGTTTAACATCGCACTGGTACTGCGCAGTGTGTAATTGGCGACGTTCTGGTACACACCCCTAAGGATGGTCCGGAGACATGCCAACACAATTTTGATCCTCCACAGAGGGGTTGACTCCCCCGCTTCGGTGATCCCCGGAGATATAATTTGGATTATAATAAAATGGAAAATCACATTTTAACAATCTGAAATTTGTCTAGAAACAAGAAAGATGGGGGCTGGCATAGGTTATGAAACAAATTTTAACTCTACCTAAAAGAAATCACATTGGCATACCAGGGGTCGATCCAGGCAAAAATTGGGTCCCCTTTGCTGCCCCTTCACAAAATTCCACATAATAAAAGGGGACCCTTCACAAAATTTAAATTTATGAAATGAGCCTTTTTATTTTATAAAAGTGATCGTTTTCTATATTTTCAGTATTTTTAATTAATTGGTTCAATTTGATATTTAAAAACTACTTAGAATGACTGTTAAAATGGAAGATTTTACACGATTTTTTTTTTTTACAAAAATAAATAAAAATTTCACAAAAAGGGGACCCAAAATTTAAAACCTGGATCGACCCCTGCATACACTTTGACATGCACTCGATGTGCACTTCGTAAATTTAAATTTCCTTATCAAATAATACTTCCGCCATTCTTTAGGGATGCATTCTAGTAAAAGATATTCTTCATGGTAAAACCACAGATTTAAAAAAAAAAAAATTAAAAAAAGTTAAAAATTAAAGTGAAAGCGGAAATTTAACAAAAGATAAAGTATCACCTCTTTGTAGACCACTATTACAGAATTTGCATAAAATATTAAACAGGTTTTGGAATCGGTCGATCATTCCACAAACGTTTTAGCATTAAGAGAATTACAAAAATTAATTACAGAGAAAAAAAAGACGAAATGGAAAAAACAATTAAGGAGGAACGATTTTTGGAAATTCATTGGAAAAAAAAAAGACATAACCAACAGCGTGAGTATCATTTTTATTATTAATATTTTTATTGACAAACCCTTTCAGGGGCGGTGGTTGCATAGTGCAACCACAAATTGTAATTAAAAATTGCAAAAACTGTCTCCGGAAATTTTTTATAAAAATTTTCTTGTATAACTTAGAGACGAACAACTTCATTTGTTTCTTGTCTTTTAATATTGTTGGTGAATTCTGGTGACTGTTGATTTTAAATGACGAAAATTTGCTTGCCCCTGAAAGGATCAAGTAGGGGAGAGTGGGGATGAATGGGACGCAGGATGAATGGGACAGTAGCAAAATTTTTATGTTTTACATGCACCAGAAACTTGACAATTTTTCTGATATATGGCAGTAATGAGGTCATTCATCAAGTGTACTTTCAGAATTGTGCTATCTATAGAAGGGCAAAAAAAAAAATTAAAGTGTCTTTTTCTGCTGCCAAAATAACTTTTACTGATTCAAGTAGGTAGTAGTTAAGATATTAACTATTTGCTTAAAGTTAATATAACTCTTATATGAGGAAAAGGCATAATATTTTATTTTGTTTATGATATTCAAGAAGAATATTGATAATTGTTCATTAAACATATTTCCTGTTTTATATGGTCATGTGGTGGTGGATATGAATGGGACAGTTTGAATGGGGATGAATGGGACATTCCCCACTATGTTTTAATTTAAAATTGTACACAAGAATTATATTAAAACAAATCGTAAATAGATTTTCAATAGTTTTATAACCTGTAGTTCAGTAGTTATAACATGGAATTATAAAAATAGTATGGATTTAGAGAAAAAAAGATTAAAATTAATTGTTCCGATTTTTGTTTATAATAATTATGATTAAAAAACGATATAAGTTAGAATATTCAATGCAACTTAAATCAACAATATCAATAAAAAAAAAAATAAATAAATAAATAAACTAATAATAATTGGATTAAAATCACAATTTCAATCAAGCTAATTCAATAAATCCTGGTGATTATTAATATAATACAGAATATAATGCTTATTTTTCCCGATCAGTCGGAAACAAAAATTTATCTAGATAATTTGTACTCTATTATAATGATTTATATCTTTCTAGTGTCTTATTTATTTATTTATTTTTAGATTAAATCTCATTAGATTAAATTACCAAAGCCTAAAGCACTAGGAACTGTGCGAACCAAAGGACTTTTGCCTTTCGATGTTAATTTGAGTCAATACATCAGTTTTTGTAAATTTCAGTAAATCCACAGTGTGTAATAAAATCACTTAAACCAATTTAACTTTAAAAATTTATTTACTTTCCATTTTGTTTTCTTTTCTTTGTTAACTCCAGTCCTGTCCCATTCATCCTCACATGTGGGGCTGAATGGGACAATGCACATGCATGTAAATTTTTTTTTTTTTTTTTATTAATTAAAAATGATAACTTTTTTTTTTAAGTTAGTATGTTTATATGTAACTGATTACTGAAGTGTGCTTATGAGCAATGTTACAAAATTCTGAATTACATATGGTGAACGTTATTAATAAAAACATGAAAAATGTCCCATTCATCCCCACTCTCCCCAACTTAACACAACATAAATTTTCCTAAAAGTATCAAGAATGTTCTAAGAGAGGGATTCTATGGTTATGTACAAACTTGCAGCAGAGGTCGAGAACATTACAAGGATTGAGAATTGTATATGAATCCATGACCGCAAACGTCATTTTAACCCTTTTAGAACTGGTTGGTTTTAGTTATTTTTTGACAATAAAATACAGATAACTCTGCATACTGTGTAAATTTTAAATTTCATTATTTTGTAAAATCTCGTACAATGTTCGTATTAATGCAATCAGTGCGGTAAAATACATTGATGAAAAACAGAATTTTTATTACATATGTTTATTTATGTAAACCTTAGCGTGTAAAAACTGTTTTTTTTAATGCAAAGTTCGAGAACCACACCATATCTGAATTTGATTGTTAAATAATTATAAGATAAAAAACTTTTGATAAACTATGTTTTTAAATTTTTTGTTGAATCATAGCTATAGAACTAAACTAACTACATTAGCACTTTATCAATGCGTATTGTTACGAAATTGTAAATAATTGTATTTATTTTTGTATAAATTCTTTCAAAGAGGCTTCGTAAGTTGATAAAATGTCAATTTCCTGCATTTCCAGCTTTTTTTGTTTGCGTTAAAATAGCTTAATCTTCCCTTTAAAACGCATTAAAAAGCTCCAATAGGCAGGTAATGGATTTGGCGACTTTTGGCGAGAAAATCCTTATGATCCTTTTCCTTATGATCCTTATATTATCCTCATTCCAAAGATGGACGTTCTAATGTGATTGGTTAAAGAGCTACGGGAAATTTGAATTTAAAAAAAAAAAAAGTCGGTTTTAAAAATAAAATATTAATTCTTTCCGAACAACATATATTTGCATATATCAGGAACTACATTAGCACTTTATCAATGTGTAGAAAATCTTTAAAATGATAGTGACGTCAATTTTTGCCAGATGCATAATTTAACTTTTTACAATTTTTTAACGCTCACGTTGAATTAAATGTATTTATTTTTATGTCGAAAGAAAATGAGCTCGTAAATTTTTTTTGGCAACAATCAAATTATAGCTAATATTTTAATGACTATTTTTATTGCTATTAGGAGCCTGTTATTTTCATATTTTAATTAATCAAAAGAAAACTATTCGAAAATCTGACTTCGAAGTATTAGAATTTTCAAACTCGCGATATTAACTCCCTTTTAAATATCCTTTTGTATGTAATTATTGTTTTCCAGTCAATAATATAATATGCCAAGTTTTATCAATAGTTGGGACCTCAAAAACAACTGTAACAATTTTCTTGAAAATTGTTACATAAATCTATTTTAGATATTCTTTGTTGGGTATTACGTGGTTATTACAGGAAAATTAACAGTCATCCTTAACTTTACCAATGTTTTTTTTTTTTTTTTAAATTCGCTATGTAAACTGTATTTTATATATCTTTATACGTGCATTGTCTTTCTCTGACTGGAAACATTTTAGGTGTCTACATTATTAGGTCAGTCTTATGTCTTCTGATCACACTATCTTAAAAAAGAATGCATATATACCGTAATGTAACAGTGGGTAAGAAAAGTCGTAGGGTTGTTTCGCAGCAAATTGTTTGTAATTGAGATTTTAACATATTTACTTAAGGTTTATTTGAGATATCCTGCATCTGAAAGTCGGGTTTTTAGCGGTTGTTGTGGGTGTCTGTCTGTGATTCTGTTTTTCCCATAGCTCAAGAACAAATATCAGCAGCAAGTGCAGAATCGGTATTTTAAATCTATAATATAATGCAGGAGATGCTATTTGAAACGTTTTATGATAAAGGGTTCGTATACAGGGATATTCAAATACATTACATTCAGGAGTAAAATTTCTGGTAAGTACAGCTTAACATCTTTAGATTATATTAATTGACAGACATTCTTTATCTGCACAAACGCACATTTTGAGTAAGATATATAGTATTAAAAATATCTATTCTTCGTTTACAGGGTCACAACTTCACACAAAAAAATTGCGCAATTTTTAAAAATAGTTCGAAGGGCATTTCATGTTGTGTCATGGATTTTTATTTTATTTTATTTTTATTTTTTTAAGTACGTTGTTTCGTTTGGCACTTATATATGCTATAGATAATATACAGAGTAGTGTCCTGCACACCCGACCCGAATCCAATAGATGAATTCAAAATCAACCCGAAAACCGACCCGAACTAGCGTTGCCAAACTTTGCTAGTTTTTTATTCAATAGTCACCAATAATCTTGAAAAAGGATATTTTGTATACATAACAGACGATGCTTTCATTCGACTTGTCTATATGTATATCAAATATCACTTGTCAAAATTAGTGGTAACTACTGAATAAAAAAGTCCCGAAATCTGGAAACACTGCAACATATGTATTTCTTCCACATTTCAGTTTCCTTTCTCTCTTTTTTTTTTTTTTTTTTTTTTTTGCCCCTTACAAAAGTTTATTTTAAAAATCGAAATGTAATAACTATCCGATAGATGGATGGTTGGGTTTTACGTCGCACTAGTGCTGCGCAGATGGGCAATTGGCGACGGTCTGGGAAACACCCCTAGAAGAGGTCCGGAGACATGCCATCACAATTTTGATCCTCCACGGAAGGGATGGCTCTCCCGCTTCGGTGACCCCCAGAGGTATAATTTTTGATGGGAACATGGAGGACATTGCGGCCACGACAGATTTTACGTGCACCAGACACTATTAATGTACACGACGGTCTTTGGCCGGCTCGAGTACCGAACCCACAATCTTCCAATTACGAGGCCGGCGTTCAACCGACTGGGCTACCGCGGCCCAAATAACTATCCGGACAAATCAGTATCTATTATTTTTTTGAAATCGCTGGTCCAAACTGACCTTAAGCGGATTCAAAACCCTCTGGCAAAAATAATTGTTGACTTATAAAAAGAAAAAGAAAGAAACTAAAAAAAAACGTAAAAAGCATCGATTTTATGACGTATTTAATGATGACGATTTCACGATTTACAGTTCAATTCGAACGTCCGAATCTATTTTGAAAATTACGAAATGGCCAGTTGAGTAATCTCCCTGTGACAGTAATTTATGTATATATACGATACCTGCATAATTATCATGATTGGAGAAAATGGTTTTTCTCCACTGACCGAAATTGAGCTCTGACGCCAGAGATAGATATGAAAAAAAAAAAAAAAAAAAAAAAAAAAATCGTGGATTATATCGGAAACTAGTTTTAGTTGGGAGGGTTTGTCGAGGCCCATTGGGTAAATTTCAGTGTTATCTTCTGGAGGGAAGAGATGCTTCAACTGAGGGTATCCGGGTTTTTTAAGGTCGTTTCTGGAATGATGGAATGGAAAAAAGTAAGATTTCTGAACAACCGTCTCCCAGTCCCAGTCTCATTTTTAAGGTTTTCATTAATTTAAACTTTCTAAGATACTTTTGACATTTTTTTCCCTCCAAACGCATATTCTGCTTTCTAATTTAGAATTGAGCTAACATACTCAATATGTCAGATATTTATTTAAACCGGGAATATTTTTCTTTTTCATTAATACACGATCTACTGATAAGTATTTGGGCATTTTCGAATTTAGACGTTTTGTCAAATATCTAGAAAAGTTCTTCAGAAAACATCTTGAAATTTTGAGAATATGAAGAACATGTCACATGTCATGAACCTCATATATTTCAGCAAAAGTTTTGTCCCGAAGAGGAAAAAGGGACCAGTAAAAAATTAAACAAAAATCAAAATATTTTGGATCACCCTGTAAAAAGTAACGCTTGAAATGTGTTTTGTCTATAGTATGTGATTATGAGGATCCTTGTAATTATTTGTAGAATTTTTTATGAGGCTACCACATATATTCAGGGAGATATAATGATTTCTTTAAAAAATGGCAAAAAAAAAAAAAAAAAGCACACATTTTAAGACTCAGGGAAAAGCCATTTTTAGGAAACTTGGCATACTACAATTAGACACAATTTATTGCAATAATATTGCAAAAATCTTAAATATCTTATGAAATATGAGAAATTTTACTAAATTATTTTTAACTACGCAGGCGCAAGATTTAGCGAAATTTCATTTGCATAATTTAATAGCCAAAACTATTCAGCTACTTATTTAAAAAGGTCCAAACAAATATCGTATAAATTAAAAAAAAACGATTTTTTTTTTAAAAATTCCCCAAAAAAAATTACCACTTTTTAATTATAAACGCATAGTGTATCAGACTAAGTAAAAAGCCATTTTCGGGAAACTTGGCATACGACATTAGACACAACCTACTGCAATCAGAATGCAAAAAGTTTAAATATTGTACAAAATATGATCAGTTTTAATAAGTAATTTTTAACTACGCATGAGCAAGATTTAGCGAAATTCTATTTGCATAACATAATTGCATAATTTCATTTGCCAATAGTATTGAGCTACTTGTATGAAAATCCCAAACAAATATCGTGTAAATTCAAAAAAATTATGATAGATAGAATAAACGGAATTTCAGTTCCTCTCAAAAAACGGGGGGGGGGGGTATCAATATTTATTTACAATCAGTGAACACTGTATTAAAATTGAATTGGGCATTGACTGGATCAAAATAAAAATGCGGGTAAAACCCCTGTTAGTTTAGCTTTCATTTTGACCGGCGTTTATTATAACACAGCGTGCTGTAAAATTACACCACCAGAGATCTTATTTTCACTTTAACGAATGCCTAGTAGGTATTGTGCAGATTAACGTGTGTCTAGTCGGTAATGTGCACATTATCTAGGTAATTTGCAGATTGCCCAGGTAATTTGAGAAATGAAACAATTTTTCTCACTCTAACGGATCACCCTAGTTAATGTGCAGATTACCTAGCTAATCTGCAGATTAACTGATTTCTGCACTTTAGCGGTAACATGTATATACTTCTTTAAGAGGAGGGCAGGGTGAAGGTTCGGAGCAGAGAATACATTAAGCTATTTTCATGCATAAATTAATAATAGAATCATGAAAATTTTATGATTATACATTATTAACTACAATAAAAAGAATAAATCGTGGATCGAATAATATTTCATTGCAACAGCCTTTAGTTACCATAATCGTTGAAAAGTATTTTCCCTTCAAAAAATCCGAAAGGATTTATTACCAAATTACCACTATTCTGTTACCAACCATATATTATGTCATTATTTTATTACAAAAAGTTGTCAAAAACAGTGGCGGATCTAGGGGGGGGGGGGCTAAGGGGCTGAAGCCCCCCCCCCCAAAAAAAAAAAAGCACTGACATTCACAATTAAATATTACAGTTGTAAATTTTTCATTGATCTGGAATAACATTTTGAAAAATCTTAGCCCCCTCCCCCCCAAAAGTTAAGTTCTGGATCCGCCACTGGTCAAACATTAAATATCGTTAGTCTCCTCGCGGCCGCAGAAAACTACTCGACGGACCGCATACGACCCGAAGGCCGTGCAGGGTTGCTAAACAAATCAGGAAAAAAAATTCCCTGAGTTTTCCCTGTTCTTTTTAGAAGTAAAATAGGTGACACGCAATCATGCAGCATTAGAATCTAACATGTTTACTAGTCAATTGAACATATTTACGGTATATTAATTTTATTAACTTACTATAGTTTGGGGAAAAAAACATAATTGATTCATTATAAAGCACGAAAACTTTTAAAAATATCTGATTGTGAAAAAAAAATTTCAATGTTTTTCTAAAAAAATTTCAAAATTCCCTGTATTTTCCCTGTTTTTGCAATAAATTTTGAAAATTCCCTGAGTTTTCCCTGTTTTTTAATAGATTTTTCAAATTCCCTGAGTTTTAAAGGTTTTCCCTGTTTTCCAGGTGCCGTAGCAACCCTGCCGTGGGTTGGCCACCCCTGTCTAGAGACATCCCATTACAGTTTCGATCTTCTACAAAAGGAATCTCATCCGTTTGGGAGCTACAATGCCAGTCAGAGGCTTCAAACACCATACGCTGGAGCTTTTATAAAATTTGCTTTTGATTATCTGGTCGGATTTTCATGAAACATAGCTAAGAACCATACAGGTTAAGGAGTTACAGGGGTTTCGAAGTCTAAAAAGAAGCATATTTTCTCTATTATTATTATTACACTTCTTTAAAATAGAATTGGCTAATACTAAAACGAAAAATTTTGGAAAAGAAAAGAGAGAGAAAAAAAAAGAAATTTAAATTTTTGGCAGAGTTGTATGCAAAAACACTACAATTTTCGATACATTTTACCCAACGTATTGCCTTGTAAAATTTAATAAAATATTGTTTAAATGTTGCTCTTTTAAATGTTAAAAATTTTGAGTAAAAAAAATAAATATTTATTATATTAAAAAATAAAAATAAAAAAAAAAGATAAAAATATGCCTTTTTTTAGCCTCCGTCTGCCTCAGACTTAAAACACACCTCTTTTATGGTCAGGAAAGGACCTAACAAAGGCAGAGGCATGCAGGAAAGTTACCTCGAGACTCCATGCCAAAATTGGCCCCAAAATTGAATGTTAAACTTACTTCAATGTTCAATACCTTTTTTAGCTATAAGTTTAAGTGAAAATTATAAGAACCCCCCTGAAAAAAATGTCTGCCCAAGACACCAGTTAGGTTAAATGGAACCCAGGTCGGGTTTTTAAAAAGCATATTTTCATTTCATATTGTCTTTTCTGTCACTGTGAATTTCCGTGTGAAACCCGTCGAAAACCCGAGTTCTGAAATTTTGACGAAACCAATACTTTCTTCTATTAAAGATAGAAGAAAGTAAAAGTAGATGAAAAATGTAATAAACTAGTTTTCTTTTCTAAACTACAACACAGAGCAACATTATGGGTTATTTAACCCATTAAACGCCACTATATGAATCCCACTGAATTTTTACTTTTGTGTATTTTGGGTTTCAAAGTGCATTTCTAATCATATGTAGTTTAAATAATTGAAATATATATAGATATATATCGTTAGAAGATATATGATATGTTTCCAAAATGGGAGATTTGACACATAACTGGGATAGAACATATGTTGACAAACTACAAAACCCTTTTAAATTAGTTTTCTTGATCCCCTGTTTTTTATAAATTTAAGAAAAAAAAACTGTTTTGTTTCATATCCATCCATTGCTTAAATCTTTGCACGTGAATAAGTCATTTTTGCTCTTTTTTTTTCCCTTTCTGTGCTGATGTTTTGCAGAAAAACAAACATCTTTGCTTGAATAATTGAAGGGGGAAAAAAAAAAAAAATAGAAGTTATATTACAAACTTTTTGAAAAAATTGCCAAGGAAGCTTCTATATAAAGCGCTTCAATATTTAATGTAAAAATAAGTAATACATTTATCTTAATTACTTACAGAAAATAAAATAAAATGAAATAAAATTCTTAAAAAATTGTTCCCGCAGCAGGAGCCTTGGCGCTTAAGAGGCCTCTCCACTTATCGTCCCTAGAAGACCGGGACAATGCTATTCTATGGAGAATTTCGCCCCATTATAACTTATTAACTAATATATATTTTTAAATCACGTTTTCACATTCCGAAATTCACAACTATTAAACAATTTATCGCTTTGTAAAAATTGTTTTTTAAAATTTTTAATATTTTATTTTGAGGTTGTAAAATGCGAATTTTCACAATGTGAAATTTTTCATTTTTGAGCTTGAAAATGAAATCTTAAAAATTAAAAAAAATTCAATTTTTAAAAAGCGATAAATTGTTTAATAGTTGTGAATTTTCGGAAAGTGAAAACGAAATTTAAAAGTATGTATTAGTTGATGAATTATTATGGGGCAAAATTTTCCATAGAATAACATTGGCTTCGGCTTTTGGAGACGATAAGTAGAGAGTCCCCTTAATGGGGGTTAATATGTTATTTTTAAAAAAATCTCACGACTTACAGTTCCAATTAATCTAACTTAATAAAAACTTACTACCTAATTATAAATATAACTGATCCGTCTAAAGTTTAAATTCTCTAACCAAAAAGAAATACAGTGCCCGCCGCTTGTTAAAATCGCATTTGTTCTGAGCAAAAGTGATTTTACTAAGCGGCTGATTTTTATACCCGGCGAACGTTCCTGCACTCAAGAAAAAGGTATTTTTTACCTGAATTTGGAAAGAAATTTCAAAAGGTATTAAATAATGGAACTAATAAACAATAGTAATTAATTTTTAACGGATAATTATTTGATTGTTCCTACAAAATAAGTGAATTAAACACATCCCAAGTTCTGATGCACTGCCCTTTGCAGAAAATCATCAATACTTTGCTAAAACTTCACGTTTTTCTTTTAAATTTAAAATCTTTACGTTTAAGCGTCTTAGTTATTTCAGAATAAGAACTAAAAACTGTCTGGAAAAAAAAAAAATCACTTTCAAATCAAATCAAATTTGTAACTTATTACTGTGGCTTTGTAGAAAACATTCCTTGAAATTATTGCTACATTGTAAAAAATTTCAACAGAAAACTATGTGTAATCTATTATCTTAAGTCTTACTTAAAATTACAGAGAAAAATAAACGGAGATGTTAAAAAACTTATTTTATACATTCATTTTAATAACTAATACTAATTTAATAAGTTATTGGCGAGACGAGAATATATTTCGAACTTGGAATGCTTTTTCTAAAGTAGAAACAGTCATTTTGAATTTTAATTAAAAAATTAAATAATAAAATTACGTAAAAATACAGAATAAAGATTGAGAATCTCGATGATTCAATTTTAACTAAGAATTACTGTAAATTTACAGAGACTCTGGATAAATATTTACATTAAATTTACAGAAATTTTTTACAGTGTAAGACAAGTGATGGGGAGTGTTTAATTGCTGAAAATATATAATTTAAAGTTGCAAATGTAAAATTTTCGACAAAGAGAGATAACGGTGGGATTGCTCTATTTTATTTTCTATTTTATTTCAAAAATAAAAAATCACAGTGTAAATAAAAATTTGTTTAGTGTGCCTAAATGACATTTTTGCTGCTGAAGAGATTTTTTGAGTTTATTAACCGGCGATGCTGATTTCATTAAGCGGCGGTTTTAAAATTAGTTTGCATTAATTTGATTCAGGTCCTGGCAATTTGATCAGATTAAGCGGCTGATTTTATTAACCAGTGAATTTATTAAGCAGCGGTTACTGTAATTACTTCCCCATCGTTTTTAAGTTAAACGCTTATTAAATTTTAAGCGACGATATTAATACCGTCACTATCCGTTATTCAAATGACACAGCTGAATGACATCATACCGATACTATCCTTTTCTTCAGCTGCCGCTCCGCTGTGAGTTGTTTACCTTTCGTGCATCCGGGATCCTGATTATTTCTCTCCCACGCTTTGGCAACAGCGCGTGTCCTCCCATTCATCCACAGAACAAAGGTGTTAAAAAAAAAAAAGCCGTTAAATCAGTCGATAATCTTTTTCCAAGAAAAGGATCTTGAAAATTGCTTTCGAAATCCTGGCGTGTGTGAAACCTTACGGATGGCGATTTAAAATTTAAACTTATGTATAGAATAGATATTAACAGAGCGGACATACAGGGTGTTGTTAAAACAAATTTTCAACTTGATATTAATTTCACAAATATTGATCTTATACACTGATGGAAAAAAAAATCCCAACACCAAGAAAAAATTATCGTACAGTAATGAAATTTCAGCAATACATTTGTCTAGGTAACATATTTAATTGATTAAAGTTTCAAGATCACAGGTAGAGCGAGAGCCATTGGCGAGAAGAGCCATTTCAAATGTGAAATGTTGGTACATTAGTAACCGGTGTAACCGCCAGAATTTTGAATGCATGCATGCAAACGTGCATGCATTGTGTCGTACAGGTGTCGGATATCAGTTTGTGGGATGGAGTTCCATGCCTGTTGCACTTGGGCGGTCAATGCAGGGACGGTTAATGCTGATTGTGGATCACGCTGGAGTTGTCGTCCAATGATGTCCCATACGTGCTCGATTGGAGAAAGATCTGGTGATCTAGCAAGCCAATGCAACATGTCGACACTCTGTAGAGCATGTTGGGTTACAACAGCGGTATGATGGCGAGCGTTATCCTGTTGGAAAACACCCTAATAAAAGAAGATGTATGTCTGTCTGTCTGTCAGTCTCTCTGTCTGTCTGAGCATCTATACGTTCAGCCCCTACTGAACGCAGAAGTATAAAATTTGACATACGTGTGCTCAGAAGCCTTCCCGAGTTGATAGTGAAAACAGAATTTTAAAATTTTAATTAGTTGCGGAGATATTAATTAAAATGTCGACCCATGTCGATGGAAAAATGACCGAGAAAAAGAAACTTTCTATCAGCAGACGATTTTCTAAGCTGTCTCGATCGGAAACAAAACACATGGAGACAACGGTCTGCGATAAAAAAGGACATGAATGTAACCAATTAAGATATCACGTGCTTCATAGTGGGGATAAAAATTTCAATTTTCAACCTTTTTCAAATTTTCATTCACGTTACATTTGAATTAATATTTGGCCTAGGCAGCATATTATAAAGCTACTGTTCAATTTTCATGAAAATATATGAATAAATAAAAAAATGACGTATTTATTGGAAAAAGATTAAGTTTTCTTTTATACTTTGCAGTATTTTAAATTGAGATATGCTGTTGAAATTTCGTAGTATTTGGTTTTAATGCCCGATAATTCGATTGTGAATATTTTTGAAAGAGTACGATTATTAGGGAGGGCTTGAGGAAGGGGGGAAAAGGGGCAAAAATTTGAAATTGGTTGGTATATTTAGATTTTAAGGCAAGGTAAATCGAATGGGAATATTTTCGAGTGTAAAATTATTATTATCGGCGGAAAGGGGGGGGGGAGAGCGAAGGGGCAAAGATGTAGAAAAGGAACGGCAGTTTCGGAAACGGGGATAAGGCTCCGCAGGCGCCACCCAGCGGGACTTAGCTAAAGTCAGAAATTTGAAAGATCATAACATGGTGAGCAAACAGTCTGTTTCAGATATTGAAAAGGGAAGAGGGCGCCGAAGGCGCTACCGAGCGGGAATTTACTGCGATTTCAATAAGCTATTTTAACGATATATCAATAAGCTGTTATTAGACCTGAAACGGGAAAAAGGCGCCGCAGGCGCCACCGAGCGGGAGTTTCGTAAAGTCGGATTTTTTAGGGATCGCGAACCAGCTGGTCGCCGAAGGCGGCTAGTACATAATAAATTAGAAAGATGTGTAAAAAAGAGGTGCAGAATTTTGTAAAATCGATCATGAGTTTTAGTTGGCTTAAAATCAAGAATTTCAAAATTTAACATTTACATGGCCCCTAAAAAAGAAAAATAAATAAATAAATAAAAATTCTATTGAGTAAAAGTAACCCTAATCTAGTTAGCTGATGTACAAAGTTTCAGCAGTGTATCAGGAAAGGAAATAGGGGTTCAACCTATACATGGTTAAATGAAGTTGTTGCAGAATTAGTCTTAAAATACAAATTTGTTAATTTATTTACTTTTTGTTTGTTTCTTTGTTTGTCGTTATATGTGTATGACTTCTGAAACAATATATATCTGTATCATTTTTTTCAATGGAGAACTTATATCCACTCACTTAAAAATAATTAAGTCAGCTTTTTTGTCTTTTAGATATCTAAGAGATATTTATGATACAATGCAGCAATGAAATTTTGTATATCTTTTTATTAGAGTATTGGGAACATTTAAGTTAGTCACTCTCTTTTTTACTTTCTCTTACCCATAGGGTCGTGAAAGTATTGTTTTAGGGTCAAATTTTCGAACATGAGTTTTTGTTACATTTACAGGTTCTGAGGTCCCTGAATACGAAAATCATGTTTTTAGCGAATGGTCTGTGTGTCTGTTAGCAGCATATCTCAAGAACAAATAGTAGCAGAAATTCCAAACTCGGTATTACAAATGTGTATCATATAGGGATGCTACAGTAAGCTTTCCGTTGGGTTGAACCATCGATCTGCGATAATTTAAAATAAAGTTATCGATTTTTTTCATTTTTAACCCCCCAAAAAAAAATATATATATATATATTAAATATAATATTGAGAATAAATTCAACTTTTTTTTTTTTTTTATATTTAGTGTTATACTACTTCTTGTTGGTATAAATGGGTCCGCAGAGTGAAAAGCAGAGTCTTTTGAACAATCACAACATTTAATAATATATAGAAAAGTAGAATAACATAATGCGGGCATTTCTTGCCGCACGCTTAGCAAAGCTTTCTCGTACAGACACTTATAAACTTCTCTCTCAGAGAGACGAAGATGCGCTGTTGATTACGTAATACAGTTACGTCACATCTGACGTCATGACAGGTGGTGAGCTAGTTAACAGCTGATATGAGGAAACATGCATTGAAATCCTTCATTTCCCCCTTTTTCAATAAATGTTTCGAAAATAAAACATATTTATGCATTATAATAGCATATTAAAAATTACAGAAAATTATTTTTATGCAAGAGTTACTTAAAATAAGAAAAGTGTTAGTAAAGAAATAGAATTATAAGCAAATAATTATGGTTAATATAATAAAATAAAATACGTAAAATATAAGCAGTTAATTTCTTAAACCACTGGCCATACAAAGATTTTTTTAATAAACACACTTTATTTTCGTGTATATCATTTTCAAAAAATTCAGGAAGCTCCATATAAATTTCTTCATGTATATCACCATTAACATATGCCATAATGAAATCTAACTGGTATGCTGTGAAACCATTCTGGATAGCATACGCGATTGCAGTTCTTATAGAACTTAATCTGGCTACTGGTGAAAAATTTTCCTCAAAATCTATACCTTGTTTCTGTGAACACCCTTTGGCAACCAATCTGGCCTTAAATTTTTCAATTTGACCATCTGGTTTGAATTTTGTTTTTAAAACCCATTTACACCCAATTACCTTTTTATCTTTTGGTCTATCTACAATTTCCCAAGCGTTTTGCTTAACTAAAGAATCATATTCTAATTTCATCGCGTTCTCCCAATTTTTAGCATAATCTCCATTTAGCGCGTCGATTACGCTGGGATTAATTTCATTAAATGAGTTATCAGCTAATTGAGAAGTTTCATCTTTATATTTTGTATCTGTAATATATTCCTTATGAGAGTTTTGAAAGTTCCAACTTTTACTTTTTTTAGGTCTTCCGGGACCACGTTTAAAAATAGGATTGTTTTTATTAATCCTTTCCTCTTGTTTACATATATCGCCAGCACTCTCCTCCCCTCCACTCACATCTTCTACGTTCCCCCCTTCAGAGTGGCTCGCTTCCCCCCCTTTCCAAAAAGAGAAACTTTCTCCGTTGAATTCATGGGGATAGGAAATCGATCCGCTGTTTTCCCCCCTGTCTGCGGTTTGAGTAGGGATAGGAGTTTCATTTTTAATATTACAATCATTGCATTTATTCTCAGACGGAAAAATTAATTCTAATTGATCAGTAGTGGCTGAATCATTTATTTCAAATTCGTCTATAAATCGAACATCACGACTTATGACAATTTTTCTGGTATCCTTATTCCATAATCTGTAAGCGCGTGATTCATTTGAATAGCCAACGAATATATGTTCGTGTGACCTAGCTTCAAACTTCCCTTTTGATTTTTTATTTAGAACAAAACATTTCTGTCCGAAAATTTTAAAATAGTTAACAGTTGGTTTATAACCGAAAAACAATTCGAAAGGTGTTTTGTTTTCTTTAATTCCTTTAGTGGGACACCTGTTTCTAATATATGCAGCGCAATTTACTGCTTCAGCCTAGAATGTATTTGGAAGGTTTGATTGCATTAATAAACACCTCGCCATTTCGCATAATGTACGATTTTGTCTTTCAATTCTAGAATTTTGCTGAGGGGTCATTGGCGATGAAAATTCGCGTTTAATACCGCATTCTTCAATATATTTATTGAATTCTTCGCCACAATATTCCAAACCATTATCGGTATGCAGTATCTTAATTTTTTTTTTCCTAATCGATTTTCGACTGCTGCTTTATATCTTCGGAACGCGTACTTAGCTTGATCTTTTGTTTTTAGAAAATTTACTTCAATGTAACGAGATTTATCATCCAAAAAAGTAATAAAGTAACGTGATCCGCCATGGGATTTAACATTTATAGGGCCACATAAATCAGAATAAACTACTTCTAATAATTCCTTACTATGAAATTTGTTTTCTTTACAAAATGGTTTCACAGTTTGTTTAGACTGAATGCATACTTTACAATCTTTTAAAGAATCTTTTTCATTAAAATTTAAATCTCTTAACATATTTTCAGATTTTAATAATTTTAAATCTTTTTCATTTAAATGTCCTAATTTTAAATGCCATTTATGAAAGTTGCTTACCTGAGTTGTTGCAGCGATATCCACCTGCGGCTGAAAAAAATATAAATCACCTTTTCTCGTAGCACTTATAATTAGAGAGCCGTCCTGCTCCGTAATTTTTGCACATTTTTCGGTAAATACAACTCGGCAGTTGTTTGATGTAGCTTTCGATATAGACATTAAATTGCATTTCAATTTTGGAACGCACAAAACATTTGTTAACTTTAAATTGGTTACACCGTGATTACCGGGAACTTTTAATTTGACTGTTCCAACACCTGTGATCTCCGCTGTTTCATCTACAGCTAATTTTATAAATGATCCAATTCTAGGTTCGAAATCTATAAACAAATTCTTGTCATGAGCCATATGGGATGTCGTACCGCTATCGAGACACCACTCGGAATGTTCTTGGAAAGAGTTACTGGCTGCCATCGTGAACTCTGTACTATCTTCAACCATGAAAGATCTATCTTTATATTTATTCGATGAAGTGAATTTTCTGTCTGAGATCTTCTTTCTGCATTCTGAGGCTTTATGCCCTACTTTTGAACAGTAATTGCATTTGAAGATTGCATAATTTCTTTCGCCATACGTGTTCTTGTTCTGCACAGGCTTTAAGATTTCTCTTTTGTTCTTTTCGGGAAGATTTTTCTTGTGAGTTGTAAAATACGCATTTGATGATTCTTGATGCTTTTTATTTTTTCTTGACTCGTATTCTTCCACCATTTTAATTTTCAGAGCTTCAGGCTGCGGCAATTCATCTCTTGCTTCTATGGCGCACCTGAAATTTTCATAGCTGTCAGGAATACTGTATAAGAGCAAAATTGATAATAGGTCTTCGGCTACTTGAATGTCCATTTCTTTTAGCTTGTCCACTATATCAAAGAAAATATTTAGGTGATCGGACATATTTTCACTGTCAGTCATTTTCTTAAAGAGTAGCTGCTTCAACAGGGTGGCTTTCTTTGCCGGTCCTCTCGATTCGTAAACTTCTTTTAATTTATTCCATACTTCATTTGAGGTGGTACAATGTTTAATATGACACAACTCACTTGGGGTAATTGCTAGGATTAAATCGGCCCTAGCTTTAAGGTCATTTTCGAGCCATTTTTCTTCGCCTTCGGCGCCTTCATCGGGCTTAATTTTCGTTCCGTTAGCATAACTCCAGTGATCGTTCTTGATTAAAACAGCTTCTATCTGCAGCTTCCATGTATCGAAATTGTTTTTCGATAACTTTTCTATATTTAATATTTGCGACATATTTAATCAGCTATAGTAGCTTCTTTATAAAAATAGAATCAAAAATACTTTCGATTTCAGCCCTTAGGCTTAACAGTAAGTCGCACTTTCGTTTTAACGAATGTTAATTTAAATTTTTAAAAAGTCCGCAGTAAGATGCGTGTCTCTGGGCCCATAACCATTGTTGGTATAAATGGGTCCGCAGAGTGAAAAGCAGAATCTTTTGAACAATCACAACATTTAATAATATATAGAAAAGTAGAATAACATAATGCGGGCATTTCTTGCCGCACGCTTAGCAAAGCTTTCTCGTACAGACACTTATAAACTTCTCTCTCAGAGAGACGAAGATGCGCTGTTGATTACGTAATACTAAGACTCCTATAACACGAGCTGGCTCACAGCTGATCATTGTTGCCCAGCGGAAATATAGTTTGGCGATGTTTAGTTGCAGACGTATTACTCGGCGTCTTTATCGCCTAAAATGGCGAGTTTGCCTAAAGAGAAGAGCGTTGTTATTATTTGTACTTGATAAGTTTGGCGGTAATATTTGGCGAAATTTTCTTATAACCCTTGTAAAAAGTAGCCATCACTGTTGCTGTTAAATTAGTTAATTTTAGATATTTATACACGTTGAAAAGTAGTGTAGGTTGTAAAATACAACAGTTAGATAATCAGACAGCAATAAAAACAAATAATTGATACAAAAATTGCAAGAAAACATATCATAATTAGACTTCATATTTGTGATTGAAAGCTAAGCGTACAATTTTCTTTTGGACAATTAATAGCCCATTTTTTCGCATTTCTTCATATGTTGGAAATCTAAACGTTGTAAAAGCAGTTCTGGTATGATTTGAGCAATTTTCGGCTGCAAAACCTCCATTTTATGTGATTTGATAACACTTGAAATTCGGACCGCGTGGGCAACAATCGCTGAGTGGGAAACAAAATGCCTGATGAGCCAGCCTGTATTGTAGGAGCTCTACGTAATACAGTTACGTCACATCTGACGTCATGACAGGTGGTGAGCTAGTTAACAGCTGATATGAGGAAACATGCATTGAAATCCTTCACTTCTCTAATATGGAAATCGTCTGCATTATCATAAAAGATAATTTGTTTAAATAATAATTTTAATAAATTATTTTTTAATAACCGAATTAAATTCTATATAAATGTAGGTGCATTAATGAAACGGTGGGTTGAGGGGGGCGAACTAATTATCATATAAAACTCTTCCGAAGCCTAATTTGAATTGTTTAACATAGGTTTACATAACAGTACTCATTATCTTACCTCTTAATCTCCAACCTGTATTTATAGTATTAAATTTCAGGGTAAGAGAAAGTCGTGTGAGTGACACACCAGACTATTTTTTTTTTTTTTTTTTTCTCATAAAAAATTTAATTTTGTTATTGTTAAGAAACCTCGGACATTTTAATTAAAAAAAAAAAATTCTGTTCCTATTTTTACAAGGTTTTGTAATGTGTTATGTACGTCTAACATCAATATTTAAAAAAATAAAAAATAAATAAAATAAAGATAGGTTTTTCCAACACACTGTATATATGTTCTGTACTTATTTTAAAGTCTTCAAAAATGTACTTTTTTAAATAAATTATTATTATTATTATTATTATTATTATTATTATTATTAACAGTTAGGGCCCTAGTGGGAAAAATCATAAAAGAGAAGTAAAAATATCATTTTTACTTCCATTACCCTACTACCGTAGGTAATGGAAGTATTGTATTCGGTCTGAAAATTCGATATCGGATTTTCACCTGATTTACACGTTTTAAGGTCCCCTGAGTCCAAAAAAGTGGTTTTTGGCAATTGGTCAGTGTGTATGTATGTGTGTGTGTGTATGTGTGTGTGTATGTATGTGGAGAATCTTCTGGCTATTATAGCTCAGAAACTAATAAAGATAGAGCTACGAAACTTTAGAATTGAAATACGTCTGGTGTACAGATGAAATTTCCAAATTTTGGTGAAAATTGAAAAACCGGAAGTGGGACATCGGAAACCGGAAGTGGGACCGTAAGTCCGTATCTCAAAAACGGCTCTAACGATTTTCTTCAAATTTGCTATATCAACACTCTATTAGATGTCCTTTCGAATGATATAGTTGGTTAGTTCAGGAAAATTGATAGGCGTCCTGTATAAATAGCTCAATTTCAGGTCCGCCCATTATTATTTTTCTAATTATTATTTTAAATAACTTACTTGACGGATAGAGCAATTTTGTTACTTATTTAAATCAAAAATGTTTATAATGTGTGTAGTACTGGGTAATGGAAGTCGTGTGGCTGTTACACACCAGATTTTTATTTATTTTATAAAACTTTTAAGCATTGATTGCATTTTTTGCTGATTGCATTTTTTATTGATTTTATATTGATAAAGTTTGATAATTTTAAAATGTTGAATGACTTACTGTCCTATAATGTTTGAAGAACTCAGTTGTTCGAAAATTTTAAAGATATCAAGAAAGGAAAGTGACTTTTTATGCGTAAATTAAAAAGCATTTTCTTTTTCTACTTACTCATTACATTACTTTATTTTCAATATATTTTACCTACATGATAACACCTTAAGTTATTTATTTTATTAAGAATGAAAAGGCATTTTGTGCAATTTTCACTTATATAGGGTTCATATTCATCAGAGAAAACCTGGAAAACCTAAAATAGTCAGGAAATTTAAATTTTGTTTTAAAAAAAATAAAATAAAAATCAGGGAAAATAAAAATTTTCGTTAAAATTCAGGGAAAATTGATTATGGAAAAATGAATATATATCTTTTCTCGCCTAATGTATTTTTCTTGTTTAGCTTTATATCAAGATTCAAATGATTAAGTATTGCGAAAATACACATGTGAGCAATGATTTCTATGTGAATTTCTGTCATGATCGGCAGTAACATGACATCATACAGTGGAAGTAAAAGTATTTTCTCCACTCTAGTGGAGTGTTTCTTGTTATATATCTTGTAATACATTTGGTACATTATTTATAACGAATTTTTGATTATATTTTTAAAATTAATTAAAATAGACATAGCTTTAAAACAGACATTTAAATTAGGTAGATTCCTTATAGGAGATCTACCTATTGCAATGGTTCTCATGACACGACTTCTGGAAAATTTCTTCATATCTTCACTGATCATGACCCCTAGAACCCAAAACCACCCTCCGTTCAAAAGTTTATATATATATATATATATAGGTATGTATAACGCTTTTTCCCATGTTAAGTTGTGAACACGATAACTGGAGTAATTTTTATTTAAATTTAACCAGCTCAGGATATGTTGTCAGGACAGTAAAAATCTCGGTCGAGTTCGTAGATGGGGTATCCAGCTCAAAGGGGGTGGAAATGGTGGGGGGTGGAAATTTTCATATGTTCATAATTCGTTTAATATTGAAAATAGGAAAATTTTTCAAATTAGGCGAATTACCGCCTTACCCTAAAGAACAATTTTTGTATTTAAACATTTTCGATAGCTTCAATTGCTTAGAAGTTATAAGCTAAAAAGTGATTTTTCGTGAATTGTGTTGAAGCCGACATTTTCTATAGCTTTCATTGCAAAAATTTATAATCTGATGCTTATGTCACGTGCAAACGATAATAAAAAAGATCACTGAAAATATAATAAAATTTTAATCATGTTTTTAAGCAATATAATAATCTGATTAAAAAAAAAAAAAAAAAAAAAAAAGAAGTTTAATTTAACGGAAAATATGACGTCACTATTACAACAATGTACTGAGAAAAATGAAATAAAATTTTATCCGTGATTTTAAAGAAATAAAATAAAAGTTAATAAATAAATAAATAAATATGTAAATAAAATCAACATATCTTAGGGCTAAGCAGATTTAGACCATAGAATAATAATAAAGGAAGAAGGAGCGTACGTGTTTTGGTTTCGGTTTGTAAAATCCAGGAATGCCGGGTATAAGGTTGTAACAGTGCTTCCATCTGATTGGTTGGCGACTTGTTGGCGAGATTTTTTGCAAGGCAGCACCCACAACAAACAGCGATAAATGTGCCGAGGATGGGTGCCCTACTTCAAGGTCGAGAGGAGGAAAAGCAGCTTTCGCTGGCATTTCACTAGAAGGGGTTTGTAAGCATTAGAGTATTGGCATGCTCCTTCTTCCTTTATTATTATTCTATGATTTAGACTTAGCCATAGAATAATAAAAAAGGAAGAAGGAGCATATATGTTTTGGTTTCGGTTATTAAAATCCAGGAATGCAGGGTGTAGGGTTGTAACAATGCTTCAATCTCATTGGTTGGCGACTTATTGGCGAGATTTTTGAATCGTCTCATCTGTTTGTCAGTGAGACAGCACCCACAACAATCAGCGATAAATGCGCCGAGTATGGGTGCCCTACTTTAAGGTTTTGAGTAGCAAAAAAACTTTTGCTGGCAATTCACTAGAAGTGGTTTATAAGCATTAGACTATTGACGTGCTCCTTCTTCCTTTATTATTATTCTATGGACTTAGCTTTATGACATAGATGCTATAATTTAAAAGATAAATGTCATCGTTTAAAAAAAAAAAATCGTGTAAATCGATGGAAAACGAATTAAACTGACATGATGGAAAAAGTAATAAATTCGGGGACATTTAGATATTACCCCTTTGACAAATGAACTAGGGGCGATTTTAATGTTTTTTCCTTTGAAGCTTATTTTCATAAAAACTTAAATTTAAATTAAAGTGTTTCATTACTCGAATTCCCTTATTTTGATAAATAAAATTATACCATTTTAAAAAATAAAGAACATTCTTTTATTGAAAAGTGAACTAATAAAGGTTTTATAAAACTATTACATACTTTAAAATCTTTATTAAAAAAATTAATTGTTGCCACTGGACATTATACAAATACATCCAAATCCTGTGTCACATACGATAGTTTTGTATAAATATAGATTTTTTGTTTGCCCCTGGAACCTTCCCCTGATGGGAAAAGTGCCAGGAAACACTTGTATCTAGTATTGTCATTGATTATGAAGTCGTGCGCAAAATTTCAGGTCCTTCGGACGACAAGAAGTTGCCGAAAATTGAATTGCGAAATTCCGTTACATACATTAATAGTTGCATCATATCAAGTTAATAAAAGTGTGTTAATTAAAAACCATCTTAAACGCTTTAATTAATCATTTCAAATATAAAATTACAATAATACGTCAATCTTAATACAAATATCGTTTGTGGTGAATAGTTTAGAATGTCGGTTTAGGCAATAATTTAAAATTTACGGTAGGGAGTAATACGTTACAACTTCCTTTGACTTTTTATCTTGTCGAAACAAGATATTGGTCTGTGAAGAGATATGAGGTTTTCGCGTGGAAAGAAAATATAATGACGCCAAAGCTGCCTTCTCCATCGCCAAGCTCGCCAAATTTTGTCGTCAGACAACGAATTATGTCGCGAATTCAAAAATTTCGTCGTTAATTATCAAATTTTGACGCCAAATCACAAATTTCATTGTTAAGTCGCAAGTTTTGTCACCAAAATCTCGCCAAATCATACAATTTACTAAATTCATAATAATTAACATTGAAATTCAGCGGTGCCAAATGGTCCAATGGTTAATGTTAATGTTCCAGCTTATGTCAACCAAAACAGTTTGACTTTACAATTTTTACTCATCTGACAATAAGAATCACAAAAACACAATACAAAACTCTCAATAATTCAATTAAAATTACAATGCAATAACTATCCAAAAACCGCCACCAATTAACTGTATTTGACTTGACCATAGCAACGCCAGGCATACTAGTGCTTGACCATAGTAAGGTTTTACAAGTGCATTTTCACGTTACTTTTTCTTTAAAAGAAAGATATTGAACAACAGTTATATGGATTTTAAATAAAAATTATAATTTTGATTGAGCTTGGGTAGGGAGGGGGGTGTAGACCAATAGCCCCCTCCAGGATTCACCATTGCTGGGATTGTATATCTTCAAGACTTCTGTTTGTTGAATAATTATGAGCTTGAATTCTAAAAAATTGAAACAATTACAGACCAATAAATCTAGCCTAAAATTTTAAGTAGATTGAATAAAACCCTTTTGTTGTTGAAAATTAAATTTCTTGAAAACAAAATAGCGGCTTAAATAATACAATGTGTGAGAACAAAGTCATTGGTTAAGTATTAATCCATATGTAAAATTTCTTTACATTTCTAATATTAACGTAAAGGAATCTACCTTTGCCTTTAAGCTTGCCGAAAAGGGATTTTTTTTAATTGTTGCCTTTTTTTTTTTTTTTTTTTTTTTTCCCAGCAAAAAATAAAATATGCGTTCACGTGAAATAAATAATATATATATATATATATAATATTAAATTTGTTCATGCATATGAAAAAATGACGTCTATTAAATAATAAATTTTAAATTTTAAAGTTAACGAAGAGATAAATAAAGTGCGAAAATTTCGCACGGGCTTGAGAGAAAATGAATTGTTTGAAGTGAGAAATAAATAAAATGAAATGATCATTTTTCAACGGGCGCCTTAGTCGCCCTACAACTAACTAGTATTACAATATGTTTTAAAGAATACTTTTGATTACATATAATATATCCGATTTCTTTTGTGATTTTGTGGACATAAATCAGTTGTACTATTTTCAACCGGAAATATGCTATAATGAATTTAAATGACGCATATGAGTTTAAAAGCATTACAAAAATACTTAAAAAAAAAAAAAAAAAAATGAGAGAGCGGATGGACAGATAGACAGATGAAGCGAATTCAGAAACATAAAAATAAATAATATGGTTATATAGAAATGAAGTTTAAACGAGATGCGATATGCTGAGATTGATATTTAATGAACTAATAACAAAAAAATAAAATAAAATAAATAAATAAATACTGCATACAGAATGGAGGTTTTTTTTTTTTTTTTTTTTTTTTAATTAGTTTATTAGAGGGTGTTTGTTATTTTAAAACATTTCTGTTTAAATGTTTGTCACACTGTCATTACCTTTAATACTATTACAAGAATTTGTGACTTTTACAAATCTTTTTTTTTTTTTTTTTTGTCTTTTTTTACTATCTATAGCAGAGTCCCGGTTAACCGTGTTGGTGAGAAATAAACTCAAAATGACATTCTTTCAATAATTACAAAAACTTTCATTTTCATATCATTCTAAAAACATTTCATTTGACTCTTTTATTTCTTCATGCATATATACATCTACATTGTGACGACGCTATGACGCATTTGTTTTCTGATTGGCCGTCTGTGTTTCTATGTACATGTAATAATGTATTTTTCGTTTTTTCTTTTCTCCTTTCTTCGATGTTCAGTTTTTCATAATAAAAAGATGTGATTAAAATGATAATACGTGGGTTCATTTTTTATTCCCACAAAATAATGCAACATAAAATAATATATAATTTCCTAATACACAAACCAAGCTAAATGAGGCTGGTTTAATTAAATTGAAACATCATTATTTATATATTTGAAATTATCTTTTGAACAGCTTAGCAGAAAAGATGTTTATAAAAGAAAATAGAAATTGGTTCTTCTTTTCATACATGGAATAAATTCATCTGGTTCTGCAAGCCTCATAGGATACTCATATACAGGGTAAGTGCATTTTACTTACCATATAAATCTTGAATTTAAATATTTGATAAAAGTTTCTTCTGTGAATTCTATCAGATTATGCTACTGACGCGCTAAATCGAAACTTTGAATTTATTCTTGACAGTTTTTTTTTCTTTGCATATTTGAAGAAACATTTGCTTCATTTAAAATAATATTATTTTGCTAATAATAATGATAAAAAAATGTAAGCGAAAATAAATAAATATGTTTTCTTTTTGTTTCTTGAAAACGAAAGTATAGAAATAAAAGAATGTTTAAAATAAACATATGAATGATTAAATATAAAATTGTAGTTATTATAAACTAGAAAGAAAACAAAATTGAAATATTAAAATGAGTATCCTCAAGGACACTATAATTGAAAAACTTAACGCACAAAATTATGATGTGTGGAAATTTAAATTAGAAATGTTTCTCCAAAAGGAAGATTTATATTCCGTGGTTCTTAACGATGCTCCGAATCCTATTACGGACACATGGAATAACAAAAATAGGAAAGCACGAGCCATTATAAACCTCTTAATAGAGGATAATCAAATAATCCATGTCAAAAATCTTGAGACCGCTAAAGAATGCTGGAACGCCTTAAAAGCTGTACATGAGCGTTCAACCCTCAGCAGTAAACTATTTTTGCTTAGAAAGCTTTACTCTACGAAATTAACTGAAGGTGGCGATATGATAGACCACTTAACTAACATCTATCAATTGCGAGATAAGTTAGTATCGCTCGGAGAAGAAATAAATGACAGGCACCTTTCAGCCCTAATGCTCTGTTCCTTACCTCCAAGTTATGATGTATTAATTACCGCTTTAGAATCGCGTGATGAAAAGGATCTTGTACCAGAGTTTATACGCTCGAAATTGATTGATGAATTTTCTAAAAGAAAAGAAAACAAATCTGAAAATAATTCAGTGTTAAAGGTTAAATTTAAACCGAAACCAGAAAATTCAAAGTTCTGCCGTTATTGTAAAAAAAAATCGCATACAATTGAAGAATGCTGGCATCTTAAAAATAAAAATAAAGAAAAGACTCTGAAACAAACAAAAGCCAGCAATGCCAGATCAACTTTCAAATCTGGTATGTACTCTCAAGACAGACATAACGCGGATAGGGCTCTTATTACTGAGAGTGAAAATAAAAAACCTAACGATAAAATATTCACTCTATTTATCGGTGAGAAATCTAACAATTGGTATGTAGACTCAGGTTGTTCAACGCATGTATGCAATGATAGGAATAAATTTCATGAATTTAATCATAATAATTCACGCGTAACAATCGCAAATGGACAGGAGATAGAATCCCTGGGTCATGGGTCTGTGAAATTAAACACCATAAATTCCAATAACACACATAATACTATAATATTGAAAAATGTTTTATATGTACCAGAGATAGAGACAAACCTCATATCTGTAAAAGAAGCTACTGAAAATGGTTGTGTAGCAATATTTGAAAACAAATCATGCAAAATAATGCATGAAGGAGAAACATGCATTGAAGGTTACATTAACAACAATTTATACGAATGCAAAGTTAACTATGATACAACACACACTATAAACATGGTAAAAATATGTGAAAATACAAATTGCATTGATAAATGGCACATTAAATTAGGCCATAGAAACATTAGTCATATAAAACGATTGGTAAACAACAACATGGCAGTTGGGATAAAACTAGACAACTGCAAACATGATAATGCATGTGAAACTTGCATATTAACTAAATTAACGGACAATCCTTATCCCAAAAAGGCTCAGTTTAGGGCAACTAAAGCACTAGAGTTGGTACACACTGACTTGTGTGGACCAATGACAACCCCCACGGTCGGTGGAAAATACTATTTTTTAACCTTCATTGACGATTTTAGTCGATTTACAGTAATATACCTACTGAGAAAAAAGGATGAAGTTTTTGCAAAATTGAGGGAATATATCGCAATGACATCAAATAAATTCGGACGAACTTTGCATGCAATCCGCTCCGACAACGGAGGAGAGTATACCGGGACAGAATTAAATGAATACTTAACAAAATTAGGTATAGACCACCAATTCACTGTTCCCTATTCAGCTTCTCAAAATGGAACTGCTGAACGTAAAAATCGTACCTTAGTTGAAATGGCACGTTGTTTATTAAAAGATGGCAATTTACCAAATTCTTTCTGGGGGGAGGCAATAAATACCGCAGTTTACTTGCAAAATAGACTCCCAACATCTTCGTGTGAATTGACACCTTATGAATTATGGACAGGTCGAAAACCTGACTTATCAATGTTAAAACCATTTGGTTGTCGTGCCTATGCATACGTACAAAAGGTACACAGAGGAAAATTAGATAATACGGCACAGGAAGGCATATTCGTAGGGTACGACAATAGAAGTAAAGGATATAGGATCTGTACAAATGGCAAAAACATAATTATTAGTCGAACCGTAAAATTTGTAGAAAATGAAAAACAAGCGATACTTAAATATGACACATCACAAAACAATGATGAGAAAAGTGATAATAAAAATCCATCACCAAATTTGCAAATAATAGACTCAGAGATAGATGAAACTAATGATAGTGTTGTGTCAGATAATTCTCAAAATACTCCACGTAGATCACAAAGATCTAATAAAGGGGTACCACCAGATAGATTCGCATTCACATTACACAATGAAAGAATAAGTGAACCAAAATGCTGGGATGATATAATAAGTATGGAAAACCCTGTAGAAAAGGAAAATTGGATCAATGCTACATTAGATGAAATAAATTCACTCAAGCAGAATGACACCTGGGATTTAGTTGAGGATTCACCAGGGATGAAAATAGTAGGGTGCAAATGGGCATTCAAAGCAAAATATAACAGTCAGGGCCGTGTTGAAAAATACAAAGCTAGGCTGGTTGCGAAGGGCTTTTCACAGAAATATGGAATAGACTACGATGAGACTTTCGCCCCAGTGGCGTCTCACACAACTTTGAGAAGTTTTTTGGCAATGAGTCTTTATAAGAATTTAAGTCTTAGACATATTGATATCAAGACTGCATTTTTACACGGTAAATTGAGTGAAGATGTTTATATGCATCAGCCAGAAGGATACGTGGTATCCGGGGAAGAACATAAGGTGTGTAAATTAAAAAAGGCAATATACGGGCTAAAGCAGGCCGCGAGAGCATGGAATTTAAAATTGAATGAGTCATTACTTAACTTAGGCTTTATTCAAAGTCAATTCGACAAGTGTCTTTATAAACGTAAACAAAACGATGTAACTACTTATGTACTTGTGTATGTCGATGATTTGTTAATAGCGGGGAATGATCAACAAATAAATGAAATTGTAAACAAACTAAAACAAGAATACCCGTTAACAGACTTGGGAGAAGCAAAACAATATCTTGGGATAAATATTAATCGCCCTAATGAAAATACAATGACTCTTGATCAAACACACAAAATACAAGAACTTATAGTCAAATACGGTTTAGAAAATTCAAAACCTACAGACACTCCTATGGACACAGGTTACATAAAATTAAATGACGAGGAAAACCTTTTACCAGAAAATACACAATATAGACAGGCTGTAGGCGCATTGTTATATATTTCAACCGTGTCACGTCCGGATATTAGCGCCGCGGTAAATATTTTGAGTAGAAGAAATGAGCGCCCAAGAGCAAAAGATTGGGAAGCGGTAAAAAGATTAATGAGATATTTAAAAAGTACAATTAATCTTAAATTGACATATAATAATATTGAAGAGCCTGTCTTGAGGGTATATGCAGATTCCGACTGGGCAAACGATCCCAGTGATCGTAAGTCTACAACAGGAAATTTGTTCTGCATAGGAGCAAATACTGTATACTGGACAAGCAAAAAACAAAAATCTGTATCAATGTCATCAGCGGAAGCGGAATATATTTCTGCAGCAAGTGCCGCGCAAGAAGTAAAATGGCTTATAAACCTTTTTGAAGAAATTGATATGCAACAAAATTGTCCTATTACACTCTATGAAGACAATCTTTCTTGCATCAAATTGGCCGAAAATGATAAATTTCGACAGAAAACTAAACACATCGAGTTAAGATACCATCTGATTCGAGACCTTGTTGAGCAGGGCACAATAAAGATTGAGTATGTAAGCACGGAAAATATGATCGCCGATGTGCTCACGAAGCCTCTGCCGAGACATTCTTTTCGAAAACTGCGAATTTCCTTGTTGAACTGTGATTAAATGTCATCGAGTTTACGCAGGGGTGTTGGTGAGAAATAAACTCAAAATGACATTCTTTCAATAATTACAAAAACTTTCATTTTCATATTATTCTAAAAACATTTCATTTGACTCTTTTATTTCTTCATGCATATATACATCTACATTGTGACGACGCTATGACGCATTTGTTTTCTGATTGGCCGTCTGTGTTTCTATGTACATGTAATAATGTATTTTTCGTTTTTTCTTTTCTCCTTTCTTCGATGTTCAGTTTTTCATAATAAAAAGATGTGATTAAAATGATAATACGTGGGTTCATTTTTTATTCCCACAAAATAATGCAACATAAAATAATATATAATTTCCTAATACACAAACCAAGCTAAATGAGGCTGGTTTAATTAAATTGAAACATCATTATTTATATATTTGAAATTATCTTTTGAACAGCTTAGCAGAAAAGATGTTTATAAAAGAAAATAGAAATTGGTTCTTCTTTTCATACATGGAATAAATTCATCTGGTTCTGCAAGCCTCATAGGATACTCATATACAGGGTAAGTGCATTTTACTTACCATATAAATCTTGAATTTAAATATTTGATAAAAGTTTCTTCTGTGAATTCTATCAAACCGAGCCCCGCTTAACCGAGATCTGCGTCAACCGAGGTAGTCTCGAAAAGGCCACACCACGGAGGAGGCGTGTCTTTTGACAAATGGCGTAGATAACTTTGACAAATTTTACTACACATCACTGTATTTTATAATTTATATATGTATTGTTACAAAATTGTAAATAATTGTGTTTATTTTTGTATAAATTCTTTTAAAGAGGCTTAGTAAGTTGATAAAGTGCTAATTTTGTGCATTTCTAGTCGTTTTAGCGTTGAAATAGCCTTATTTTCCCACCTTGGCGATTTTTTTTGGCGACCTTGGGGAGAAAATCCTTATTAGGGATATACCAAATATGGAAGCTCTAATCTCATTGGCTGATGAGATACGGAAATTTCTGGAACTTTCCACACTTTTCTACAGGGGTATATAAAGGCTGTTTTCTTCGCCAAGGCTAGTTCAGTTCAGTTTTCAGCCAGCTTCGCTAGTACTTGCATTGCTTTGAGCCTCTTTGAAAGAGACTTGCTTCAAGTGTTATTGCTATACAGTTTGTACTGTGGATTTGCCATTGACAGCTGTTGTTTAAGCAGTGTTTATTGGTTGAATTGAAGCTGATACTTGGTTTATAGACCTGTATTTTTCTGGAACTTTCTGTGAATAAATTACTGAATTTTTGTAAGTTTGGCCTTTCATTCTCGGACATCTCACGAACCCCCAAGTACGCAACAGTATGTATTGTATAGCATTTTTAACTGGTTGCATTTAAATATGTAATAGATGTATTCTTTTACTTCATTAACTACGTTTTCATTCATAAAAACTTTGCCATATGTTTCCCCTCCCATTTACGACAGAATCCGTTTTATCGGAGTTTTCGATTATCCGATTAAGCGAGGCTCTACTTTCTTTCAAATGTGCGGATTATTAGTATAAGAATCACTAAGCAACGATCTATCCTGTATTTGTGAGACTTTCGTCAATGTCTGCCTGACGCTCTTACATCAAAAGTTCTCAACGTAGAAAACTCGGCCTGTAAATGTTGTTTCTCAGAACTGAGAAAATCAGTGCGCGAAAACTAACACGGAAATTCTTTGAAGTACTGATTTTTGATTGGCTAGGGAGGAAAAAAAAAAAAATACAGTAACCGTCGCTTAATAAATTC
This sequence comes from Salticus scenicus, assembly GCA_963930645.1. NCBI lineage: Eukaryota > Metazoa > Arthropoda > Arachnida > Araneae > Salticidae > Salticus > Salticus scenicus. The sequence goes on from OZ005661.1 coordinate 238,529,034, forward strand.
ACTGGCTAATAAAATCAGCCGCTTAATATGATCAAATTGCCAGGACCGGAATCAAATCAATGCAAATTAATTTTAAAACCGCCGCTTAATAAAATGAACATTGCCGGTTAATAAACTCAAAATAATAATAATAATAATAATCTCTTCAACAGCGAAAATGTCATTTATGCACACTACATTTTTTTTTTTTTTTTACGCTGTAATTTTTTATTTTTGAAATAAAATAGAAAATAAAATACAGCAATCCCTCCGTTATCTCTCTTTGTCGAAAATTTTACATTTACAGCAATTAAACACGTCCCATTACTTGTCTTAGTAATAATTTCAAGGAGTGTATTCTTCGCAAAACGCGGTAATAAGTTAAAAATTTTATTTGGTTCGCAAGTGATTTTTTTTTTTTTTTTTTTTTTTTTAAATATATGTAATGTTTAATTAAAAGTCAATACTTAGTTCTTATTCTGAAATAACTAAGAGGCAAGAAGCTCTAAAGAAAAGATTTTAAATTTAAAAGAAAATCGTGAACTTTCGGCAAAATATGGATGATTTTCCACAAAGGAGGAACGCATCAGAACTTGGGATGCGTTTAATTCACTTACTTTGAAGGAACAATCAAATAATTATTTGTTAAAAATTAATTAATATTGTTTATTAGTTCCATTATTTAATACCTTTTGAAAAAAAAAATTCCAAATTCAGGTAACAAATACCTTTTTCTTCAGTGCAGGAACGTTCGCCGGATATAAAAATCAGCCGCTTAATAAAATCACTTTTGCTCAGAACGAATGTGACTTTAATAAGCGGCAGGTACTGTACAGAAATAAGTTGAAATTAAACATAGAGAACAGCTGTGATTCTTAAAATGGGACTTTATATTATACGGAATATTTTCATTTATCTTATGTAACTTCGATATTGCAAAGATTTAAAATAATGCAAGTTAAATTTCAGATTTTTTTTTTTTTTTTTTTTTTTTTTTTTACTTTACTTTAAAATAAATTTACTCGCCATATATTTAGATTAGTTTTAGATGACAAAATAAAATGAAATCGTTTTTGATTATTTAATTAAGTGAAATATAAAAAAGTCAAAATAGAACTTCTTCATAACCGTAAATAAAAATGGTAATTGAAACGCTTTTTTATGAGATATTGCAGGCATGAATAAAATTTAATATATATATATAACTAGCTGTTACCCGCGACTTCGTTCACGTGGAAATTTTGATGTGTATGTGTGGGAACTGACGGTTTGATCATAATATGTAATGTAATGAAACCTTATCATTGTGGTGCTGTGCAAAACAGAGTCTGATAAAGTACACTCAAAAAAATTTGTAACTCATTGAAAGCCAAAATAAAATGCCAAAATAAATAAATAAAAAGTTATCGCCAACATGGCGATAAAAATTTAAAATTCGTCCATAGGGATTCTGTACTAAAACAGTACTGCGTTGTAGAAGTATAAAAACTGGGTCGTCAATTACGAATTTTATTTCGAAACCTTTCTTTGTATGATTTTAGTTCACTATTGCACAATATTAATCTGGTTCTAATAATAATTTGGTGACTGGTTAATTAAAATTTTAACTATGTGGTGAAATTCATATAATATTTATGAGTTTCATTCTTTTTTTTTTTTTTTTTTTTTTCCATTTCCCGGCGAATTGTTGAATAATATTTTAGTTCTTAAACAATTTTGGACGGCTTTGCCCGCTTCGCTGGCAAACTCTTTTCTATATGCTTTATGAAAAAAAAAAAAAACTGAAATCGGTCAAAAGCTTGCTTTGGGTTTCCGCTGCCTTAGGCAGCGCCTTGTTCGTCCTTGCAATCTCCTGTCCCTATTGCCTGCGACAGTAGCCTACCCGTGGGCTTCCGTTTGGTTGCTTATCATACATAACAGTTTCGATACGGACAGTATCGAAAAATTTGAAGTAGCTCTTTTATATCTGAATCCCAGTTACATATGAACAACATTATATGTGATGTACATAATATTTGCTCTCAAGTTATTTCCTATATTTATTTGATTTAATCAATCAACCATAGAATGACAGCAATTTCAAGCCACATATAATATTACAATATGCTATGATCGGCAACTTCCATCGCATGAGACAATTATTATTTTGTGGTTATATATACTTCATGCTTAGTTAATAGTAGTTGGTATATAGAAAAATAAATAAATTAGTATATAAACTTGATCATGGTACAGCCTTAATGCCCTTGGCGACTTTTAAATTTTTGTTGCCGTTTTAGACCAAAATATAATTTATGCGATTATTGTTCCTATACGCAAGCGAAGTGTGACGTCACTGACCGTCCGTGGATGCAAGAAAATGATTTCCTATGTCAATCGCCCATTGGATTTTTTGTAAAAAATGATTAAAAATCGAAGAAAATTATTTCCCGATTTTAATCCCCATATTTGGGTACACATATGTATTAGTTATCATGTGCATGTGTTAGATTGAGTTATTTTGCTGTCAAATTGACAAAATTTTAATTTTAAATTTCAAAACTCTGTCGTTCTTGGCGCTTATTGTATTTGGTGATCAAAAACGTAATACGAAAATATACATACCAGATGTATATTTTCGTAATATACATTGTACGAAATATTGTTTCATATTATTCATTACTGTCTTAAAATAAGTTGTTAAAATAACCATGATTTTTGAAAGGAATTAAATTATGTTCGCCAAATAATTTGGCGATATTTTATTTTTCTACCAAGGATGACCGATATCAAATCTATTCCGCTACAACATATTAGTATCTTATATCAGATACTTTATTTAGACATTTGAAAACAAATTTGACTTCAAATTATGATAGAATATTTATCATTTCCCTTTTAATCAGTATATTAGTTGGATATTTATTGTGTTAATATCATCCTTTGAATTTAAATGTTTGTGTTTTCAATCGAATATGGAAGTTTGCCATTTTTTTTTCTTCTAGAGTTTTGAAATTAAAAATTCAAATTTTGTCAATTTTACAACAAAAATAACTTAATCTAATGCATGGACATGATAACTAATACATATCTGTACCTAAATATGCGGATTAAAATCGGGAAATATTTTTCCTCGATTTTTAATATTTTTTTACAAAAAATCCAATGGGCGTTTAACATAGGAAATATTTTTCTTGCATCCACGAACGGCCAGTGACGTCATCACTTCGCTTGCGTATTTCTTTCTATCTTTTCCTTGGCGAAAAATGTCCGATCTACTTCAGCATCAAAATTATAAAAATTTGTCAAGAATTATCAATAAGAAAATACCTTTACCATAATGCTGAATTAACTTTTATGCCAAGCGTGTTTCATCCGCCATACTAAAAAAAAAAAAAAAAAAAAAAAAAAAAATCTGAAGTTGAGGTATATAAAAAAAATGCTGTGAAATAAAATTCAGAAGAAATATGTTAGATTTGTAATATTACTATTTTATTTTAAAATTATAATGTGTCATTTTCTCATCGACCAATTTAACATTTAGTAATTTCTTATTTTTCGCATGAACGCATATTTCATGTTATGCTGAAAACAATAAATAAATACATCTCGTAAACTTTTTTTGGCAGCAATTAAAAATTTAAATGGCTTATATTAAGTCAATATAAGTCAATAAGTTTATTATTTTCATATTTTAATTAATTTTAAAGATTTTTTCAATTTTTTTTTTCTAAACCATCCCTGACCTATAAGGAAAAAAACAAAAAAAGAATGATCGAAATCGGTCAAGCCGTTTACGATTTTATAAATAACATACAGACAAACATTCATTTTTATATATATAGATATGTAGACCCCGCGACAAAAAGATAGGTACAAAGGATTTTTTCTTTGATTTTTCATAAAATAACGTTATCTAAATTGTGCTTATCATTTATTATTATCCTAAAATAACACTATTCCCGGACTAATTTTTGTTTTAAGACTAATTTAGAAAAATTTTAAGACTAAAATTTTTCTAATTTAAGACTACACACCGTGACAAAAAGGTAGGAACAAAGTTTTTTTTTTTTTTAATTTTTGAATATGATTATTTTGAATATGAATATTTTGAATATGACGCAAATATTTAATATGTTTTTGATATGATAATATTTTGTTATAATAATAAATTATCAGCACAATTTAGATAATGTTATTTTATGAAAAATTTAAAAACAAAAATGCTTTGTTCCTATCTTTTAGTCGCGGAGTGTAGTCTTAAATTAGAAAAATTTTAGTCATAAAACTTTTCTAAATGAGTCTTAAAACAAAAATTAGTCCGGGAATAGTGTTATTTTATGATAATAATAAATGATAAGCACAATTTAGGTAATGTTATTTTATGAAAAATCAAAGAAAAAACCCTTTGTACCTATCTTTTTGTCGCGGGGTGCATATATAAATAATTTTTCTGCTGCGACTCAATAGCTAATATTTTTGTAAAACATTACTCTTATACTAGTAGTTTTCTTTTAAAAAAAATTGGCCGTTAACACTTGGGGTAAGTAAAATAATAATTAAAATTTCGTGAACATTACGAACAATTTTTTTTCTCCGCTTACTTATACGTGAAAAGAATTTATTCCAGAGTCAAATTTTTTGAAATTGATTTTTGCTATAATTGCACATTTTGAGGTCATTCCAATCAAATCAGGTTTTTAGTGGCTGGTTTGTGTTTCTGTTATCAGCCTACCTGAAATATATAAAGCGAAATTTTTTATTGAAACACGAAAATTAGTTTGTGTTCAGGGACCTACAAAAGAATTAACAATTTGATTTTCCTTTACATGAACAATTCTAACAAACAGTACTATAAAGGAATTTATTTAAATAATATGAGTGCAGCAGATTTGCTATTCGTCCTGAGAGGACTAATCTGTATCACAGAACACGGATAGTTAAAAATAAAAATAGAGTGAAAAGAGATAAAAAAAAAAAAAAAATTTAAGTCAATTTAAATTAATGAAATTTGACAGATATCGTTTAAAAAAAATCAAGATTTTTATCCCTTCTGCATTTTTCTATGCTAATTAAAAAACCATCTAACATAACTTTTATTCCAAAAGACGTTAGACCGTTCAAAACTGGTATATGTAGATTTTGGGGGTCTACAAATCGAATGAGGATATTTTGAAAATGTAAAATTATTAGGAGGGTTGGGTGAAAACGGGATGGGAGGGGAAAAAAAAAAAATAGAAATTTAATTAGACCATTTTTCGAAAGTGTAAAATTATTAGGAGGGGCGGAAAGGAGGGGGGAAGGGGGCAAAAAAATATAAATTGAGTTAGACTGATCAAAATTGGTATATTGTAGATTTTGGGGGGTCTACAAATCGAATGAGGATATTTTCAAAAGTGTAAAATTATTATAAGGGGCGGGAAGGGGGGGCGGAGGGGGTCAAAAAATAGGAATTGCGTTAGACCGTTCAAAATAGGTATGTATAAGACTTAGGGGCCTACTAGTCGAATGACTATATTTTACAAAGTGTAAAATTATTAGAAGGGGTGGGAAGGGAGGCGAATGGACAAAATTTTAGAAACAGAATTCAAGCATTGAAAATTGGTAGTATTAGACTAAAAGATGAAGACTTCATAAATTGGTTGCGTATATTTTCGAAAATATAGAATTATTAGGAGGGATGGTAGAGAACTATTAGGTGGACCCGGTGCAGTTTTTACCCGATCAGAAACAACTTTTTTTTTTTAATTTCTTTTCCTAAAAATAAACGTTTATGAGTGATAATATGCAATTTTGAGAAATCGTTAATTATAGTGATTCATTTAAAAATAGTGACCTGTTAGCGGGCGAAGTTCACTAGTTTAAATTAAGAAAATTTGACAGATATCTTTTAAAAAAATTATTTTTATCCCTTCTGCATTTTTCTATGCGAATTCAAAAACCATCTACCATAACTTTTATTCCAGAAGACTTTTATAATACAATAATAAATACGAAATCCTTTTATGTTCGAAAACATTATTAAATTTTTAAATACTTGTTAAATTTTAAGAATTTATATTTAAAATTTATTTTCTAAACCAAAGTTTTAATTTTTATGTGACCGTAATTATGTAATAACTCCTAATAAATTTCCATAAGGAAAAACCCAAAAGTATCCAAATAGATATTAGATAAGCGAAAAAAAAAAAAAAAAATTACGATTTAAAAATGGATAAAATAAGAAAAACAAAACTTCTGTAAACATGTCCTACGTGCAAAAAGTTTATTTTTCTTTAACGGTTATTTTTAAATCAAAACATTTTTCCGAGCGCCCTTTGAACATTAATTAAGCAATAAATTTAACTGAAGTATACATAAAAGATACACTGTTGAAGATAGTGTTTTAGATATTTGTGGGGTATTTTTAGCACTGGAGAAGTTAAAAGATAATATTTCAAATTGCGTAAGTCAGATATACTAAACAACTGATCTAATTCTTACGTTCTTCTATAATAATAAGTAACAACTAGTATGTTGTGGTCACCACATGACTTTCTTGTATATTTTCCTATACAAATTCACTCAGCAAAAATAATTTATTAAAATTATTAATTAAAAAAAAATATCTTCCTTGATAATGCAGACGATTTCCATATTAGAGATTTCCATTATTTACATATTAAGTTGTTTAACACTAAATATCCAAAAAAAAGTCAATTTTATTCTCAATATTATTTTATTTTATTTTTGTATTTATTTTATTATTTTATTTATTTATTTATTTACTTTTGTTAAAAATGAAAAAAAAAAATCGATAACTTTATTTTAAATTATCGCAGATCGATGGTTCAACCATTCGTTTTAAAGGTATTGGCGAGCTCTTTTGAAAGATACCCATCATGAAAATTTACTCCCCTCGAGGGGGGACTTCCCCCCCCCGCAGGGGGTGGGCGAGGCTCCTACATACATACTTTTTTTTTTTTCCAGTTGATTATCTCTATTACAAATAATTCTTTTTAAATGTCATAATGATTATTAAAAACATAATTCTCTTTATGCACATTTATACAAAATTTTGTCCTATACCACCATGTTAAAAATTTTGAAAAAGCGGGATGGCAACGCAAGCTGTTGGTCAATTTTTACCAAAAGTTGATAGACACTAATTTATGTCAATGTGTAACTACATACCAATTTGTATGAAATTCTGTGCAGTAGTACCTGCGATACAGTCGCAACAAAATTTTGTCACACACATTTTTTTTTTTTTTTTTCCCAGCATATGAATAATAGATACCAATTTTATGTAGAAAGTTATTTAAATATAATCTATAAAAATGCCTCTCATAAAACACAACGCATTGGAATTTTTTTGGGGTGTTCAAGTACACAAACCAGTTGTGCTATTTATACCGTTTTAAATAGGAAACATGACGTACTGAATTTTAATAACATGTATCATTTTGAAGTAATTCTAAAAATATATTGGATGTTACAGGCGGACAGAAAGACTGATTAATAGAGTAATTCAAATCATAATCGCACTTAAATATTGTTAAGAAAGTGTTAAAAATGCTTAATAAAAAAGAAAATGCAATTAAAGCAATTTTCAGTTATCGCCATTAATGTATGCACATATAAATAATAAATGTCATTTCCATTATGATTTTCGCTAAATAAAAGAATTAAATTATGATTTAATAAAATAACTCTCATAGTATACGCAATGCTTTATGGAATGTTTTCGGATGTCCGGTCCCCATACACAAACCAATGTTAATATTGACTCCATTTTTAATAGGGAACATCCCATTGTGAACTTGAATAACATAAATCAGTTTCAAGGAATTTTATGGATATTTACAGGAGTTAGAGCACATACAGACAGACTGACAGATAAACAGAAATTATAATTGGAAAATGTTAAAAAATCTTAGATTCCTAAAAACTTTCGGGGGGGGGGGGGCTCGGTAGCCCAGTCGGTAGAGCCAGGGCATCCTAGAACATCTTTATTCAAGATGGCCTTGGTAGAGCGCCGAGCCCGTAATTGGAAGATTGCGGGTTCGGTACTCGAGCGGGACCGTCGTGTACACCAATGGTGTCTGATGCACGTAAAATCCGCCGTGGCCGCAATGTCCTCCACATGTTCCCATCAAAATTATACCTCTGGGGGTCAACGAAGTGGAGGAACCATCCCCTTCGTGGAAGATCAAAATTGTGATGGCATGGCTCCAGCCCATCCTTAGGGGAGTGTCCCAGACCGTCGCCAATCGTCCATTGCGCAGCATTAGTGCGACGGTAAAATCAACCAACTAACCTAAAAACTTTCGATTTCCTGTTATTAACGGATTTACATTTTTTAACATGAACTGAACATGATTTTTTTTTTTTTTTTTTTTTTTTTTTTTTCTTTTTTAAGAAAATGTCTGTTTGTGTGTGTATGACAAAAACTTTCTAGCAGCTGCATAATGCTTCCATAAAACTTTATTTAGTTGCAATTTAGCATAAATTGGTGTTTTACAAAATCGACCATTCGGTGGCGCTGATATGCTGTAGTTTACTTTCTTTTTCAGTTTTTATAAATGTGAAATGTACAAGCCCCGTTTTTAATTATCGCCCCATTTTCTCAGTTATTTTTTCAGAAAAGCTCCATTATTAGAAAGGGTAGAGACGGACGGATGTGCAACTATAAATTTATGTAGAGGTTTTATAAATAAAATATTGTTATTATTATTATTATTTTTAATAAATTGCAAATGAAACTTAAACCTACGTTTATATTTTTATTCACTTGTTTATTTGCTGTGTACTAAGGCAATTTTTATTATTGTAACTTCTGTGGGATAAGAGAAAAATATTTTAATTGATTATGTACACTTTTTAGTAGTTACATACAAATGCACTATGCATTATTTATTATTTTTTGTTGAAAATCTTTGAGTTTTTAATGCAATAATTTTATAATGACTAACGTTATCCGCTCCCCTTCCCCCCATTCCCCATGCAGAAAGAAACAAAGAAAAATTATTCAGTTTGCATGAATTATAAAGCACCCATTATACTGTTTAAAAAAAAAAAAAAATCTAAAATAGGTAAAAGTTTGTAAGATATTTGGGTAAAGCAATGTTCCAAATTGGAAAGTACTGTTTATAACCCAAAATTCCAACCTAAATTGGATACGAGACCAATTTGGGACAGAATTGTTTTGGGGTTTATTTTTTGCAGTGTACATACGTATACATACGAAATGTCTACATTTTGCTTAGATCATCTACGCATGTTAATTTTTTTTTTTTTTTTTTTTTTAGTGCTAGAGGCCTATTTCAGTCGGTACAGTTGTCGAATTTTTATACGTCACTCTTAATAGTGCTAAGGGCCTATTTCAGTCGGTTTATTGAATGGGGATTTATTGAATGAAGTCCCCCCAAGGCACAAATTTGACACGAGTCCCCCCCCTAGGCCCAACTTTGACATGAGTCCCCCCCCAAGGTACCCCTATTTCAGTCGGTACAGCGTTGTCGAATTTTTATAATACACTCTTAATAGTGCTAAGGGCCTATTTCAGTCGGTTTATTGAATGGGGATTTATTGAATGAAGTCCCCCCAAGGCACAACTTTGACATGAGTCCTCCCCCAGGCCCAACTTTGACATGAGTCCCCCCAAGGTACCCCTATTTCAGTCGGTACAGCGTTGTCGAATTTTTATACGTCACTCTTAATAGTGCTAAGGGCCTATTTCAGTCGGTTTATTGAATGGGGATTTATTGAATGAAGTCCCCCCAAGGCACAAATTTGACATGAGTCCCCCCCCAGGCACAACTTTGACACGAGTCCCCCCAAGGCCCAACTTTGACATGAGTCCCCCCCCAGGCCCAACTTTGACATGAGTTCCCCCAAGGCCCAACTTTGACATGAGTCCCCCCCAAGGTACAACTTTGACATGAGTCCCCCCCCCAAGGCACACCTTTGACATGAGTCCCCCCCCAAGGCACACCTCCCCCTCATTGGGAAAAAGAGAAAAAACGTTGTTTTGCGGCTATAAGACAGTTTGGACTTCCAACGTTATTTGTTACAGTATCTGCAGCTGAAACACATTGGTTTGATTTAATGAAAACTTTATCATGGAATTTAGATCGTCACGAATTAACTAAAGAAGAATTTGTCGATATTAACAAGTTTAGCAGTAGGCCTCTGGCACTAAATTAAAATCTGTCAATGTCAGATTTTCATGTTTTAAATAATGAAATAATGTCGTGTCTGTATAATTTTTGTGGTGCTGCAGTGAGTGTACTTTTAATCTTTGTTTTTTTTTTTTTTAAGAGGTGAGTGATACAATATTTTCTACAACGTCTTTATTTAATACAGACAAAAATATAAAACAAGGTAGTGAACCATACATAATAAGTTTGTAAACTCAAAATAGATAGATTTTCTGACCCATTTTGGGTTATAAACAGAATTTTCCAATTTGAACATTGTTTTACCCAAATATCTTACAAATTTTTGCCTATTGTAGATTTTTTTTTTTTTTTTTTTTTTTTTTTTAGTGTAGATCTTAAGACTCATGGCAATTATTAGACGTATCTAAAAGCAGCTTTAATGGTTTTGTTGGAAAGTGTTAAAATGCATAAGACAATAGAAAGTGCAATTCCAGTAATATCTACTTATAACGCCTGATATATTTGAATATTTTTGTGTTGTCCTGTAAACCAATCTTTGATAATAAACATGCCCTATTATATTTACCTGCATGCATGAAACATACTTTTGCCTATCCCGATACTGTATGTTCATTTCAATATGTTTTATGAAGGGAAAAATAAATATTTATATGTGCTTTAAAGAAATGCCCCTCTTAGACGGTAATGTACCCGAATTATTTTGTGATTCTCCGTACACAAATTAATAAGCTATTTATACCATTCTCAATAGAAAATTTGCTATTTATCGCCTGAATAGCGTATAGGTTTAAAGGAATTGCGCAAAATTATATTAAAAGCGAGGACATATCGACAAACATTTATAAATGCTTTTAAAGCCTTGCTGAAAAATGCTAAAAAGGATTTAAATTTCTATGTGTCATTTATTTATCCTTTTGTAAAAGATGCCGTCATTTATTACTTTCTTCAACATTACACAAATCTTTCTTATAACGGAACTCATCTCAAAAACAATGCCTACTACACCAACAACACGGATCTTGAAACCTTTTCAAGTCAAAATTCTTTTCTGATTTCCCTAATTAACCCTCTTTTATTCTCTTTTATTTATTTCAGTTGCAGGTAGTATTACATCATCAGTTGGCTGTAAGTTTTTAAATGATGTTTTCGTTTCTTTTCTTTCTTTCTTTTTTTTTTTTTTTTTTTTTTTTCACTTTCCTCTTTTCAGGAATGTTTACTTTTTATTCCCCTTTCTTAGATAGATCTATTTCTTAGATTAGTTTTTCTTTTAAGTGATTAATTTTTATTTATTTATTAATTTTTTTTTTTTTTTAACGTTGAATTACCTGTAGTTGTGTTGCAAAATTTATCCCAGATGTCCTGGTTTGGAGCATTCATTTTAGCATAAATCTAAACTAGTGTGATATGACCATCACAAAACTTTCTTCATTGTCAATTCTATATAAAAGTGCCACCTAGTGATTTACATACACAACAAATTAACCAATATAGCTTGTAACAATTAAATATATTACACATGCAGTTCACTGTGATTTTAACCAATAGAGGCTGGGGCATAGCCACCAGAAGAATTGCTGAAAGTAAATATTTTCGTTCAACATACAACACTGTAAGTAAATAAGCGTAATTTCTCACTAAACTGTCTCACATGCCCAAATTTAGTGCATTTGCACACCATAGAAGCTAAGATATAGCCTTTCTTTAAATGGAAAATAATATAACACAACAGCACCACCTGTCGTTCGAAATGCATCAAAATTAAATAGTACATCTTTTCATCATGTGAGATACAGCTTTTCTTTAAATGAAGTAAAGTGTATCAAATCCGTATCATTTTTCAGACGATTTATCTCTAAATATAATCAGCACCAATTTTAGTCAAGGTCTAACTAAATATCAGGTTTTGTTAAATTCTGTCCATTGACTAATAAGATACAGCGTCCACAAGATTCTGCTAACACACAGACAGACATTTTCTAAAAATAGTCGAATCGTGTTCAAGACATCTTAAAATGTGAAAATACATCAAAACTGAAAGCCTAGAATTTTCAACAATCCAATACTTTCCTCTTATGTATACAGAAGAAAGTAATAAGTTGTTGTCCAAACCAAATTCCTTATGTACCGAGTCAAAACGTAGCGTCAGAATATAAAGAAAGTGACAGAATTTGTGACACTTTTCTCATTCTTTTATTATTATTATTATTATTATTATTATTATTATTATTGATGTTAATTAGGTTAGATTTTTCTTTAACTGATACCAAATTTCTTACGTTAGACTATCTGTAGTAGCGTTACAGAATTTATCCTGAATATCTGTGTTTGAAGTGAGTATGCATTTCAAAATCAGTCTAAATAAGTTGTTGCGGATTTGCCAACATTTATAATTTATTCAAGAGCATTGTTAGTACAGCCCTCTTTCCATGCCTTTTTTTTTTTTTTTTTTTTTTTTAAGAGGTAATTTGCTTCTTATTTGATATTGGTATCTTATTGCAGAAAATTATTCTAGAAAAAAAGTGGTGTGAAAAAAGGGTAGAGCTGACAATGCTTCGGAATAAATTATAAAAGCTTAGAACTCTGCGGTTGTCAAATTCGCTGATGTAATTACCGAGTCACAGCATCAGAATATAACGAAAATGAGACAATTCTGACATCCCTCCTTTCTTAAAAAATTAATAAATAAATAAAAATTGTAATAAATACCCGAAGTCGCTATCAAGTTATAAATAAATCTAAATTCTTTTACTTTTCCATCATAGTAAAAATTCTTTCAGAAAATAAGTATAAAAAATTACCATTCAAAAATTAAATTTTTACTCTCTCTCTCTCTCTTTTTTTCTCTCCTTTTTTTTTTAAAAAAGTTTTTCTTATTTATATGTAGCAGAAAAACTATTGTTTTGGGGTCAAATTTTCAAAACTTAATTTTTGTTATGCACTTTTTGAAGTCACGTGAATCCGAACATTTGAGTTCTTAGCATTTGATCCCTGTATCAGTCTGTGTGTCTGTATGAGTATTTTATCAACATAATTATAAAAAAAAATAACAGATTATCAGAAAGAAGTCTAAATAAGGTAGTCTTCTAAAACTGTATCATATGCGGATATTACTTTAAAAATTTTTATATAGAGTTCGAACGAATGGTTGACTTGCATACAAAGGAAATCAAATGCACTACGGCTATGAACGAAATTCCTCGCTAGTTAAATTTTAACATCTGTAAACTGCTCTAGACATAAATTAAACTAAAATATATATTTTTTATATGTATGCACCATACTCTGTTTCATACAGAATGAGCGAACCACCCCCACTAACGGGTTACTATTCTTAAATTATTCACTATTATTAAGAAATTTTCTGAAGATTGCGAATGAATTATTTAATTTAATTTTATCTGTATATTTTTATAAGTCATAAAAAATATATAAAAAATTAAAAATCCTTTAAAATCAGTGAAAACCTTTCTCCGGGTCTCCAATTCGCTTGCAGCAGCGCATACCAGCGGGCACTGTGTATTATTTTTGCACATTCGAAAGCACGTGAAATCGATTTCTCGCCCTTAAGAACCTTAAAACTTGTTTCTTCATTAGCCCTATTATTTGATTTTTTTTCCTCCCCTTCCACATCTACCCCGCTAATAGATATACACTTTCGAAAACACATGCAATTGATTCCTCACTTTAAGAGGCCTCTCCACTTATCGTCCCTAGAAGCCAGAGCCAATGTTATTCTATGGAGAATTTTGCCCCATTATAATTTATTAACTAATATATATTTTTAAATTCCGGTTTCACATTAAGAAACTTCACAACTATTAAACAATTTATCGCTTTTTAATTTTTTTTTTTTTTTTTTTTTTTTTTTTAATTTTGAGGCTGTAAAATGCGAATTTTTACAATGTGAAATTTTTCATTTTTGAGCTTAAAAAAGGAATCTTAAAAATAAAAAATAAATCAATTTTTAAAAAGCGATAAATTGTTTAATAGTTGTGAATTTTTGGAAGGTGAAAACGGAATTTAAAAATATGTATTAGTTAACGAATTATAAATGGGGCAAAATTTTCCATAGAATAACATTGGCTTCGTCTTTCGGAGACAATAGGTAGAGAGTCCCCTTAAAAATCTAGAAACTCGAATTTTCAAGACCGTACCGCTATTTAGTTTGCTAAATATCCTCCCTCCGACTAATTTTAAACATCTGAATGTATATGTCATCGATTTCACAATTCTCTATCCCCAAAATAGATTAAAATTATCTGATGTGGTACTCACGCGACTTTCCCTTACCTTGAATTTCAGTGCCATAAAGGCAGATTGGACTTTAGGGGATAAGATGATGAATATTGTTATAAAAATATTCGTTGAAAACAATTTAAAAAAGGCTTCGGAAAAGCTTCAAATAATTATTTGACAAATAATTATGTATGAAGGGGGTTACCGCCCCGTCAATCCTCCGTCATCCCAATATTGCACTTACATTTAAAGGGAATTCAAAAACTGTTATTAAATTTATATGTTCATTTCAAATTATTCAGGCAACTTTCATCAGCATCATTCCTTGAAACTTATGAAATTTCATAAAACTTTTCAAGTAACAATCTTATATTAATTTCAAAATACAACATTTAAATTGCCTAAAATTTTTATTTACTATAAATGCCTATTTTTATTATAAATGCCTATTTATTTTTAAGTTATTTTGATAAAAGTTGTAGACAAAGATGAAACGCTTAAAACATGACTTCAATATTCAGTGAACCTCAAAACGTATCAATATACAATATATATATATATATACATATTGAAAACCTTTTCAAACATTGAATAGATGAAAACAAGAAACATTGAAAAAGATGAAACAGAAAAATTCAAAAAAAGATTGCGACTATCAAACATCCATAAATTGAAACATGCAAATTCATTACGCTTTCAAAGGTATAGAATGAATGTTATATTTAGTTTTAAAAATACTTTATTTACTACTTGATTAGGAGGAATTTAATTAATTTCTGGGTCGTTTTTCGGAACATTATAAAATATTATATTAAAGCACTTCCACTAACTCCATTCAATAAAAAAGAATATTTTCGTTTAACATATTGGCAGTCCTATACATTTTCTAAAAATTATGTACAAAACACAATGTGCACTTAAATACAATCCTATATTAATGACATGTAGCACAGCTTGAAATGAGCTTCTATGAATTTCCATGTATTTTCCCACTATATTCTAATTCTTTTGTGTCGCCCTATAAATGAACGGTGAATGATTTTCGTTCCATACTCAACATGAAACATGCTTTTACGCCTATAAAAAATATGTATTCGTTTCATTTGGTTAAGTGCAGTCTATAGACGTTAAACTCTACTTACTTGCAGTTTCCCCCATAGACGTAATGTATTTGAATTCTCTTGGATGTCCATGTACACGAACCATTTGCTGAATCTCAACGAAAAGTTTAGTGTAGCATCCCTATAGGATACACATTTAGAATACCGAGTTTGGACTTCCTGCTTTGATTTGTTCTTGAGGTATGCTGATAACATACACACACAGATCAACCGCTAAAAACTTGTTTTTCGGATTCGGGGGACCTGAAAACGCGTAAGTATAACAAAAACTCACTTTTGAAAATTTGACCCGAAAACAATACTTTCTCTACCTATATATGGGTAAGAGAAAGTAAAAAATACACCTCACATATGGTTTTTTATGACTTTTAAATAAATAAATATATATATATATATTTAATCATGTTTTAATTTGCGTGTATATCGGGTGAAAAGTGGAGCTGCTGTGTGGTAATAACTATATCTCAGTATCTAATGTGTATGATTACTCTAGTTTTAATGTGAGTACATATCGTGCAACAGATGCTGCTGCTCTTATTCACGTTTGATTTTGTGTTTATATAGCGCGGAAGGTGGCGTTGTTGTGCTGTAATTTCTCTTGTTTATGGAAAGGCTATAGCTCAGAATCTAATGTGTATAACTGTGTTACCAAACCAATTTTAATTTGTGCGTATATCAAGTATTTGTGTATATATCGGTAGGTAAACCTGTGTCATATCTTCTCAGTATTACATGTTACGATTTGGAATTCCTTCATTCAAAAATATTTCATTATAGTTGTTTTCCCCACGTCCTTATGTTGAGAATAAGACCATTTCATCCTTTTTTTTGTCCCACTGTACCTTGCTATACAATTTGCAATCATCTCTAAAATTTAGTGATGTGCCTATATTTTTTAATGCACCGATTTTGATGATTTTCATTGTCCCTTGTTTTAGTATTTCGGTGCACTTTAATTTACCCTGCTATTTGTACCACTGCAGATGGCAATACTATTTTCGACATTTCTAAATTTTAGAGCGATGCTGTATATTTTTAATAGCATCGACTTTAATAATTTTCATTGCCCCTTGATTCTAATATTTAGGTTCATCTTTATTGCATCTTTCTATTTGCCCTATTTCAGCTAAAAATAACGTTTGTAATCATGTTTAGAATTTAGTGGTGTATATTTCCAATTGCATTGATTTTGATGATTTTCAGTGCCCTTTGATTTTAGTATTTCGGTGCATTTTAATGTACCCTGCTGTTTCTTCTGTGGCAACAGGCAGTAATACTTGCAACTGCTTTTAAAATTAAGTAAAGAGGTACTTTTATTATAATTGTATCAATTTTGATAATTTTCATTGACCCTTTGGTTTTACTACAGTCGAACCTCGTTAACGTGAATCTCAAGTGCGATAGAAAATTTGTTCATGTTATCAGTAGTTCATGCTATCAGTAACTAATCTTCAGGTAACTAAACTAATCTTCATTTTGATGGGGATTGTGGAAACAGTTCGTGTTAAAAGTGATTCACGTTATCGTTTACACTGTTCACGTTAACGAGATTCGACTGTATTTCTGGGCATTTTAGTGCATCTTGCTATTTACACAACTGTAGCTAGTTATCAGGACCCGATTAATCTTTGGAGCTAGGAGAAGCTCAGCATCATTTCGGGGCCCCCTTTCATTTCGGAAAATCTTGTTTTCCTGTTACATATTAATATATATAATGACCCTCATCCTCATCTGTCATTCACGATTCCGGTTTGCACCGCTTCAAAACAGAGACTTTTGGCAGCCATTTTTTTTTTTTTTTCCCATTTGTTCAATTCAACTTACGAAAACATACATATCATTTTCATACATGTTTTGTATCGCACATATTGTTATTTATTCCGTCTAAAACCTTGAAAAACTATTCAATTGTAATGTTTAAATGTTTAATTAAATATAACGGATCACTGGCTATTATAAACATGAACCTATAAATAGAATTATGTAACTTCATGATTATAAACAACACAATGCCAAATAAAAACAAACATAATTTGTTGCCATTCAGAAAATACAAATTCCAAATGGACAACTCTTTAATTGCAAATGAACGACTCTTTGACTGTTTCATTAAAAAAAAAAAAAAACGCTTAAAATATTTCTAAAACATATTAAAGCCTTAAAAATCTTAAAATATATTTGTAAAAACATATTAAAGTCTTTAAATATTTTTATCAAGCTTCATTATTTGTTTACATTGTATGGTATGATTGGCGTCGAGTTTCGTACGTAAATGTCGCCAGTTGATTTTAGTTTTGAAATTAATGTAAAATTATAGTTGGGATAGAATGTTTGGTTGGGCAAGTAAAGGTCACCAGTTGAAATGAGTATTGAAAGTAGGGTAGTCTAAGGTGATAATATCGAGTCAAGATAAAATGTTCGGTTGAGAATGAGAAAGTCCCTAGCTGGATCCTGGATATTTTGGCGATGTTGTGGGTGAGATAGCTGGTTGGGAGTATAGAGTAGAGGTGAATTTGGGTTAGCATGGAGTGTCTGTAATTATTAGATAGTTAGTTAGAAAATACGCAAGCAAAGTGATGACGTCACTGGGCGTCAGTGGATGCAAGAAAAAGATTTCCTATGTTAATCGCCCATTGGATTTTTTGTAAAAAATTATTAAAAATTGAGGAAAATTATTTCCCGATTTTAATTCCCATATTTCGGTATAGATATGTATTAGTTATCGTGTGCATGCGTTAGATTAAGTTGTTTTTGCTGTAAAATTGATAAAATTTAAATTTTAAATTTCAAAACTTTAGAAAAATAAAATAGCAAATTTCCATATTTGATTGAAAACATAAACATTTCATTTCAAAGGATGATATTTACACAATAAATATCCAACTAATATACTAATTAAAAGGAAAATGATAAATATTCTATCATAATTTGAAGTCAAATTTCTTTTCAAATGTTTAAATAAAGTGTCTGATATAAGATACTCATATGTTGCAGCGGAATAGATTTAATATATCTGTCATCCTTGGCGGAAAAAATGTATCGCCAAATTATTTGGCGAACATATTTCATTCCTTTCAAAAATCATGGTTATTTTAACTGAATTATATGAAACAATATATCGTACAATACGTATTACGAAAATAAACATCTGGCATGTATATTTTCGTAGTATGTTTTTAATCGCCAAATACAAAAAACGCCAAAGATGACACAGTTTTGAAATTTAAAATTTTGTCAATTTGACAGCAAAATAACTCAGTCTAACACATGGATACGATATCATACCTATACCCAAATACGGGTATTAAAATCGGAAAATAATTTTCTTCGATTTTTAATAATTTTTTACAAAATATACAATGGACGATTAAAATAGGGAATCATTTCTTGCATCCACGGACGGTCAGTGACGTCACATTTCGCTTACGTATTTGGAAACAGGATCTTCGATAGTCTTAAAAAAAGTATTTTGGTAAAATGAAGTGAATCGTTATTTACTTCCTCTTACCCATAGGGTCGAGAAAGTATTGTTTTAGGGTCAAATTTTCGAACGTGAGTTTTTGTTATACTTACATGTTCTGAGGTCCCCTGAATACGAAAATCACGTTTTTAGCGAATGGTCTCTGTGTCTGTCTGTGTGTCTGTTATCAGCATATCTCAAGAACAAATAGTAGCAGAAATTCCAAACTCAGTATTCTAAATGTGTATCATATAGGGATGCTACAGTAAGCTTTTCGTTAAGATGAAGCAAATGGTTCGTGTACAGGGACATTCAAAAGTATTGAAATACATTACGGCGGTCTATGGGGGAAATTGCAAGTAAGTAGAATTTAACATCTATAGACTGCACTAAACCAAATGAAACGAATACATATTTTTTGTAATAGAGATAGTCAACTGGGAAATTTTTTTTTGTGTATGTAGGAGCCTCGCCCCCCCCCCCCCCCCCTGTGGTAGATGTCCTCCCTCGAGTGGAGTAAATTTTCATGATGGGTATCTTTTAAAAGATCTCGCCAATACCTTTAAAACGAATGGTTGAACCATCGATCTACGATAATTTAAAATAAAGTTATTGATTTCTTTCATTTTTAACATTTTTTTTTTTTTTTTTTTTTACTTTAATATTGAGAATAAATTCAACTTTTTTTTAGATATTTAGTGTTATACTATTTCTCTAATATGGAAATCGTATGTATTATCATACAAGATAACTTTTTAAAATAATAATTTTAACAAATTATTTTTTTTAAACTGAATTATTTTTTAATAACCGAATTAAGTTCTATATAAATGTAGGTGCATTAATGAAACGGAGGGTTGAGAGGGGCCAGAACTAATTATCATATAAAACTCTTCCGAACCCTAATTTGAATTGTTTAACATAGGTTTACATAACAGTACACGTTATCTTACCTCTTAATCTCCAACCTGTACTTATAGCATTAAATTTCAGGGTAAGAGAAAGTCGTGTGAGTGACACACTAGATTATTCTTATTATGAGGACTTTAAATAGAGCACTTAACGGAACACTGGGATGTGTTATTGCTGTTGTGTTTTCGGGCCTATATTTTTTGTCCACCAGCAGTTTTTTTATTGTCATTCATATTTATTGATCGGGTAGAATTTTTTTAATTTCAGAACGAAAATTAGAAAATATCGAAACACATTTGATTTATAAACAAAAACTGAAAATACATTTGAATGATCACGTGGTAATCTTCATGATCTAAACATTGTTTTCAAGATTTATCGTTCACATTCCGTCATTTTTGACGGGGCTATATACTAGTTATAATATAAAAATACTATAGACCAAAAAATAGTATGTTTACTGTTTTTATTTTTTCATGCATCTGGGTGGTTTCTACACAGAACATTAAAATCATACAACTTTTTAATTAAGAACATTCAGATTTTTGAGGTTAAATAACAGATTTTTCCCGAAATAGTGAGTGTTTTGTTTTGTTTTAGGTAACCTTTCTCAGAAAAAATTCAATCTCAGTGTGAAAATATGAAACAAAAAATTCAAGACCATGTTTTTAATCCTTATGGGGCCCCTTCTTAAATTTTAAAGGGGAAGCTTGTGCTTCCTGAGCCTTTTGGATAATCAGGCCCTGCTAGTTATAACATTTGAAACCGTGTTTTAAATTTGCGATTTGCGCTGATTTTGTTTTTCGCATTTCATTTTAGCAATACAGCAATGCAACAACTTGCAACGCAATTACGAAATTATTAATGAAGTCGCGTTGCCACCTTTTCAAATTACTTTTTTCCAATGGACATCCTGTTAGAAAGAAGCAAGTATAATCCCGTATTCTCAGTTACTTTTTCACGTAATCTGGCAACAGAGCGTGTCAGAAGATCAATTTGACAGTAAATAAAGAAGCAACAAATGATTATAAAATGGCAGTCAATAATCTTTTTCCAGAAATAGATCTACCGTCCAAATTAGCATTGGGGAGGAGAGGGGGAGAGGGAAATTTCGCAACTTTTTTAAGAAAGAAGGCCGTCCACTGACGTCAAAAGGAACGATGCGAAGGTTACAAAGGGTTAATAGTTCTTGTGTTCTACAACTCAAGGTCTTTCGATGCGTCGGTGAACGAGATTTTACCAAGAATTATAATCAAAGGTGTGTATTTTTTGTTCTTTGTACAAGCCTATGTTAAGTAGGTAAGCCTAACGGAATATTTATGTATTGATAGTTGCACAGGTTAAAGTCAACTTTCCGAATGGATATTAAAAATAACTTTGACTTTAGAAACAAGCTGCGAGATGTATATCATTAATCTTTTAGACAATTTTGATTGTGGTTTTTGTATTTTAATGGTTACTTTGATTCTGGAATTGCAAATTAGATGCTTTTTTAAGGTTGTTTGTGAAGATAATTTCAATAATTTCTACTGGTTTGACGTACGTACATACATCACCATAAAAAACCACATTGAAACAAGCAGACCACTAATGCGGAACGCTATAAAAGACAGTGACGATTTTTTTTTTTCCTTTTTTTCAGAAGACTTTCTTTTTTTTCTTTTTTATTTTTTTGGAAAGTACCCATTTTTACTCGTCGGGAACGAAAAAAAAAAAAAAAAAAAAGAAAAGAAGAAGAAGAAGACTACAAAAGAGGAAGAAAGTAAACCATTCTAAAGTAGATTTCTTCAGATACATATGTATATAATTAATGTCCAGAGTGTTTTATAAGCGTTTTTAATAAAAATCTGCCTTTGACAATTTTAATTTTGTTAGATGCCTATTCCTCTTAAAAAACTTGATTAGTCAGCAACGAATTTATTTTCCATAATAATAAAACAATACATACCAATATTTCAATTTTTTAAATCACATTTATCATCACCATTTTTCAATAGAAACATTTCATATTAATTTTCTACGATTAACTTCATTTTAATTAAACTACCACCAGAATTTACAAACAAGTTTAAAAGAAAAGAGTATGATGTGGCCACCACGTGACTTTCTTCTATATAATTTTACACAAAATTTATTCAATACAAATTATTTTCCATTATAAATGCAGACGATTTTTATCTGACAGTATTATATTATCACTAAATTATGAAAAATGTCAATTTTTTGCAAATCAGAAGAAATAACTTTTTACCAGTTTTTTTTTTTTTTTTTTTTTTTCGTTAAAAGATAAAAAAAAAAATAAAAAAATCTATAACTTTGTTTTAAATTATCACAGATCTATAGTTCAACCATCGTTTTAAAGGTATTGACGAGATCTTTCGAAAGACACCCATATTGAAAATTTACTTCCCAGGGGGTACTTTCCCCCAGGGGGGGGGGGGGAGCGATGCTCCCACATGCGCAATTTTTTTTTCCTAGTTAACTACTACTATTATCAGTAATTCATATCAATTTTTCAATCGCACGATTAAAATAATTCTCATTATATACATTTATACGAAATTTTGTCCTATACTGCCATGTTAAAATTTTAGAAAAAATGCGATCACAGCGCTACCTATTGAGTAATTGTTCCACACATCAAATCAGCTCCAGTTTATGTCAGGGTACAACTAAATACCAAGTTTGGTTAAATTTCGTTCATTGGTTCGTGAGATACAGCGTCCACAAAATTTGTAATACACACACAGACGTGAAAATTTTCTAAAAACAGTCAAATCGTGTTCAGGACATCCCAAAACGTGAAATCCATCGAGAACTGAAGTTCGAAAATTTTCACGAAACCAATATTTTCTCTATATATACATATAGAAGAAAGTAAAAATAAAGTTTTTCCACTATATTATTAAAATAAAACTTTGTTTAAAAAAAAAAAAAAAAAAAATCCCGGATGTGTTTTTACAGTTGGGGATTAAGGGTTAAGAAAGATACAAAAATAGAAAATTTTGATTTTCTTTTCGATGGATGTTTTTATGTACGCCTATAGGTTTACATAGTTGCAAGTCTTCCCATTTAAGCACGAAACTTAACACCAAAAGTTTTCTATAACAATTTTCGGGTTATTTAACCCTTGCAGGGGCTGTGGGATATCACCTGATTTTAAATGCATAGCGATGTAAATCTGTATCGTATGTTTAAATCCTTTTTATGTATTATCTCTGAATAGTGTTTTTTTTTTTTTTTTTCACCAAAACTACTTTATCGTTTCCGAACGCAACTAGAACGTTTAACAGTTTATTTCTTTATCTTTGACAATTTTCATTGTTGACGCGCTATTTGGGTAAAATTTCATTTCGGAGCGGGTGTTACGAATAACGATTATTTGCATAAAAAGTAATAAGAACTAAAAACATATATGAAAAACTGTTTTCGGATAGAAACAAGGTAAGGGTAACGGATTTTACTTATATTTTTGCATATACTGATAAATTTATGCAAGAAAAATGTAGCCTTTTTTTTTTTTGATAATGAAGAAATACATCAATATATATATATATATATATATATATATATACATATATATTTCTTTCCAATTAACTACACTCATTTTCCGGTTGATTTCAAGTGTTATTTATTAAAAATGAAAATTCATGCATTTAAGGGTTAAACCTCTTCTTTTACCATCTAAAACTTTTTTTCTTTCTTTTTTCTCCATTAACTTCACCCACTTCCCGGTTGATTTCAAATGTTATTTAAAAAAATAAAAATTTATGCATTTAAGGGTTAATACTTCTCTTCTTTTACCTTCTTGAACTCCCTCCCCCCTTATTAACTGCATCCATTTCTGGACTGATTTCAAATGTTATTATTAAAAGTAAAAATTCAGGCATTTGAGGGTTAAACCTTCTCTTCTTTTACATTCTTAAACTTTTTTTCTTTTTTTAAAAAAATATCTATGGATATACCTTTTTAAACGGTAAAATTTTCTATACAACTTTATCACTTAACAAAGGGTATATCAATACATATTTTAGAGCGGGAAAGAAAAAAAAAAAAAAAAAAACAGTGAAAAAAATCTGTAAAAGAAGACAAGTTTTAGGAAAGATACAGAAATTGAAGATTTTAATTTTCTCGTTAGTCCCTCATGTTAAGAAAAATCATAAATTTCAAATAACTTTCGAAATTTTCAAAGTCGAATACTCATAGTCAATGATTTTCACTTCAATATCATAAATGAAATTTTATATCTGGTCCAATATCTTTACAATTAAAATTATCCTCATGTTTAAGCGAAATTTTGCCGTTTTTTTTTTTTTTTTTTTTTTTTTTTTTTTTTTTTTAATTTCCGTTTTCCCATTCTGAAAATTCACAAACTTTAACTTGGTACTCATGTTCAGAAAAAAAAAAAAAAAGTAAATAAATAAATAAAATAAATAAATAAAAATATTTGTTTATTTATTATTACTCCTATTATTATTGTTATTTTATTATTGCATTTTTTAATTTAACAATGCGAAAAACGAACTAAGTGCATCTCTCTCTCTCTTTTATTTATTTATTTATTTATTTTTAAGCTGTAAAATGAAATATTAAAAATTTAAAAATCAACTTTTACTAATGAGACGGTTGGGAATTTTACAAATGCGAAAATGGAATTAAAAAAATATAATAAAAAAAAGGGGGTAATGTAAGTAATTAGTAATTCTATAAACAAATTTCCCCATAAAATAACATGGGATTTTGTATCTGAAGACGGGAAATGTGATATCGAAAATCACATATTCAAAATTATATGTTGGAGTTCAAAATTTAATTATTTTCCAATTCATTTTCTATCTTCATAAAAAACGAGCTAATATATGCAGTTTCTCTTCTTGCAAAGGATCAAAGTCACTCTCTCTCTATTTCTTTCAATAAATAAAAAATAAAAGTAAGAGATGTGGTTTACTCGCATAATGTTCCATGGAGGGCAAATTTTTCATCTCAGAAAAATAAAATAGAATAAAATATTTCCTGATGTGTCATTTTGAACATAGAACAGAACTTGCATCCGCTCTTTAAATAGAAA
Organism: Salticus scenicus; assembly: GCA_963930645.1. Taxonomy (NCBI): domain Eukaryota; kingdom Metazoa; phylum Arthropoda; class Arachnida; order Araneae; family Salticidae; genus Salticus; species Salticus scenicus. The sequence goes on from OZ005661.1 coordinate 238,553,952, forward strand.
TAATGTATTACTTTGTATCTGCTAAACACTGAGAATAAGGATTTAACCGTAAATTTTTGTGGTTGAGTGTTAACGTACTTTTCCAATCTTCTCACGAATTGATAACGGTTTTTTGGCTAAGAAAAGAATCGCCAATATATTTTTAAAAGATACACTGATTTATCCGCAACTGAAAAATGTGGGTGTTGTTCTTTTTCTGTCTGTGAGAATGAAGTTTGGCGACAGATCTTGTGGTTTTAATGTGAAGTTAAGGAGTCAAACTTTGATCACTTTTGCCGCTGCTCTTGGATAAGAAGGACTGTGCCTTTCCTCTAATACTCCCCGTGTCCATTTATTCGTTATATAAAACTTTTATCTTGATGTTTTCGAGAAAATATTTGTACTGTGAATTAATTCAGAATTTCTTTGTTACTGATTTTGCAAGAAAAACGATGATATTGGACTCCAATAAATGCTAATTTAATTATAGATTTCGCACTCCTGAGTTATTTGCTGGTCATAACGCCTCTTGTATTCTTCTTCACGGATGTTACAAGAAATCAGTACACACTACCAACTAAAAAACTTAACAGGAAATATGTAAGAGGGAGAGAAGAGCCTGCCTTAACCATACTTGCCAACATACATAGTATAGTATTACTTGCCAACATACATAGTATACATTCCGTAGTATTGTTAGCCCCGCCTTCTTTTTCACACCAGTATCTTTTTAGTTTTAGAGTTTTTTTTTTTTTAATTCTTATTTAATCGTAATTGCATTTGGATAATATTACTTTAAAAATTTACTGGTGTGAAAAAAAGGACGGGACTAACAACACTACGGAATATTAATTAGGATGTTGGCAAGTATGGAACTAACAGTCTGACTAGTCTATAGATGGAGATTACATTGATTTTCTGATTTTCGGAATCCTCACAACTTTCATGAATACTTAAATTGCTTAAATATTTATACTTTGAAACTTGACATTACAGTTTTTCTGCGGAACTATACATATATGTGATGGTATAAAATTTATCAAATTTTGCCTCAATACCAGTTACGAAATATCAAAAGACTTTTATTGCTTTTTTAAAAAAAAACTAGAAATGAAAACTGTAATAAAATGCACCAAACTATTTGTGATGACTGATGCGAAATTGTACACACAAAACACAAATACCATAATTTGCATTAAAGAAATAGGCAGGTATTCAGAATCAAAGCAACAACGAAGAAAATATATGAGCAATGGCAAGATAAAAGTAAAAAAAAAAAAAAAAAAAAAAGAGTTCATTAAAAGTACTGGTGATCATTTGAATTAAACAAAAGAAAAGAAAAACAGAAAAATATATAGAAATTAACTAAAGTATGGTGCTGCATCTCTCTCATCCCTCTTACAATTTTCCCGTCTTCGGATACAAAATACCACGTTATTCTATGGGGAAATGCGTTTATAGAAATACCCATTACCTAATGTATTTTTTTTTTCGTATTTTCTCCATATAATATCACAATCTACCAGTTAACATGTCCAAAAACGCAATCAATATAGCTTTTCAAAATACGCAGTTTACATATTCAGTTTGGGGCAATTTTAACCAATAGATGTTAAGATAAAGTCCTCGAATAAATCACTGAAGGTAAATAACATCAGTGCTATTGTCATCTGATATGCACCCAAATTGAATAAGCATACATTTTCATAAAAAAAAAAAAAAAGTTTTATGTTTTTATATATCATAGAAGTGTGATGTTGTCTTCCGGTAAATGGGTTTGAACTTCAACACTGCAGCAACACCTTTCGGCCGATGTGCACCAAAATTGAATCAACGAGTTTTTTTTTTTTTTTTCATCAGGATCCTCAATATATCCCCCCCCCCTTATACACTATAGAATCTGAGATATAATCTTCCCTTGACCCGCTGAGGAGCAACATTTTCGCATCGAAGGCGTAATTACAAAATCCCAGGTGCAAAAATTCCTCCCAGATTTTTTAAAGGAAATTTTAACTCTTATAACATAGCAGAAAAAGCCATCTATTTCTTTTATTTTAATAGTGGCAATCAAATTTAAATGAGTGCAGTTACCTTTTTCAAAGGGTTAATAAAGGAAATTTGCAACATAGCAGCTCCACCTACTGGGTGATATATCCCAAATCTAATCAGCACTAATTTAAATAAAGGTCCAACTAAACATAAAGTTTGTTGTTCAGGAGGACATCTCAAAATGTGTAAATCCATCGAAAACTGGATGTCGAAAATTCACAGAAATCCAATATCATTCTTCTGTAGAAGAATAGAAAAATATAAATAGATACTAATAAAATAGAATGTACTGTTAAATTAAAAAACAAGAAATAAATTAAATACTGTTCTTATACATTATCAGTTCGAAGCAAACGTGTTTTCAGGTTGGCAAGAGAGTATTTACTTACACGCATGTGTCGCATATCATTTTCAAATGTATTATTCGTCCAAAAATTGTCTCATTTATTATTGCTTTAATCATGTTAACACTTAATCAGCGTTTTACTAAAAAAAACTGAAATAAAAAATAAAAGCCTCCACTATACCTCCCACTCCCACTATACCACCGTCAGCAGACGTGAAAACCTAACCTTGAACGTGTATTTGGCTTTACTCCATAAGCACTTTTTTTTTTTTTTTTTTTTCTAAAGGGGGTTTTTCCTTGAATCGCTCTCCAAAATCGTTCGTAGTGTCATTTTATCTTTTCTTGTGAAATCAACCTGATGCGATGAAGTTAAAGATAAAATTTGAAAATATCTTTTCTGCTAATTTTTAAATTTAAGTTCTCCACATCTTACAAGGAAACATTCAAAAGGTGTCGTCTTAAAAAAGTATTGTAAAAAATATGTGTGATTCTACTCTTCCTAAAACACCAGGAAGTGAAAAAAATTATCACCTGAAACGAATTACAGCGACCACAAAAAATTATCAAAATTAAGCATATTTGGCGATTTCACATTGTTAGACGACTGATTTTGAGCACTTGGCGGAGAAACAAAACACGGTTCTGTTCGTACACGGCAGTACACGGCAATCTCGGTGCTAGCGAAATGAACGCCTAACAGCGCTAAATTGCCAAATATGCTTAATTTTGATAATTTTTTGTGGTCGCTGTAACTCATTTCAGTCGATAATTTTTTCACTTCCTGGTGATTTATAAAGAACAGAATCACAATTTTTTTTTTTTTTTTCAATTTTTTTTTTTTTCAATTTTTTTTGAAGACGACACCTTTTGAATGTTTCCTTGTTAGTATATTTCGAAAACATTTTAAAACATATGTGCCGCAAACATCTCTATTGGCAAAAATTATTTTGATTTGCATTTAATATATTAAATCCAAAACGTTCTGATGGGAGAATTTGTTACCACAGCTACTCATTAATTAATGCATTTTTTTTTTTTTTTTTTTTTTTTTTTTTTTTTTTCATTATGTTTTCACATTCAGGAAATTCACAACCATACTAAATTAACGGTTGGGAATTTTCTATATGTGAAAACGGTATTAAAATAAGTAAATAAATAAATGCATCAGATAATAAGTCATTGTATAGACAAAATTCTCCATAGAATAACATGGCTTAGGCTGTCGGTGAGACTCACTCTTTCTTCTTCCCCATGTAATTTTATGGAAATTTTGATAAGGATATTTTTTCGAATTCTGTTTTTTGAGTTGCACTCTCTGAACATGTCACCTTTTAACTTACTGAGCATTAATATATATATATATATATATATTTCATTATCCCTTAACTGCCCTAGGTGTATATGTTCGTCTCCCTATGCCAATGCGTGAACTGCCCCGGGCGTGTATACACGTCTTGCCGAAGTACGATCCTTTGTGTTATGCTGCTATTCTCACGGCTTTGGAATGCAATGAAATGACCATGACAGTGTTTTCGTAGGATTCAAGTGCAGTTTCCGCTGAGGCAGGTTCTAAGTCGTTTCGAGCGGCGCTATTCAGATTCCTTTGATGTGGACCTGGCTCAACGAGGTTGCTTCGAAGGGGAAAGTGCCTGGTTCTAACCCCCAGCTGAGATAATTGAGGGGCCGGAGGCAGATATCTTTGTCAATTTTGCATGTTTTCCTTTGAAGTAACTGCGCAATCTGATAAAAAAGGGCTACAACTGATGACAAGACATTTGGCTCTTTGTGTCGGAAGCGTGATTAATGACTTTTTGAACCTTGGTCTAGAGCTCGCAGTGGAAACCGGCCTTTACGTATTTCAGAGACGATGGGGAGTGGGAGGAATCGGAAGGGAATGTCTCTGGAACAGCGAAAGCATAACTACACGCGCCTGTGTGAAAAATTGGTGGCACTGGAAAGCGAATCTCGTAATTTTTCGTCGGCAGGTAAGGGATTAAGTAAACTCTAATCTAATTTTTCAGTACTCTAACTTTCGATCTCGAAAAAATTAAATTTATTATTAAAAAAAAAAAAAAAAAAAAAAAAATGCTTACTATGAAAAAAGGCGACATGTTCAAAGAGTGTAATTCAAAATGCAGAATTAAAAAAGAATTCATTTTTCAATGAGATATATTTTCTTTATAATATGAAATAACAAAAATCCCATAGATTTACATGGGAATGGGAAGAGGAAACAGAATGCATGGTTTTTAGTTTCAGAAAGGGATAATGAAGGTATATTTTACTGAATTTATTAATTGCTCTGCTCTAGTGCGACGTAAAACTCAATCAACCAATCAACCAACCTGAATTTATTATTTGATATAATTCCATCACCACTATCTCGAAGAGTTCGTTCTATGTCTTAAGTAATATTTAAAGAAAAGAAAAAAAAGTTTCAAAATAATCTTTAGGACACAATGTCTTGTCCACAAAGACTTTTGAATGGATGTATTGAAATTATCTACATTTCAGTTTCATTTCTCTCTTTCTCTTTTCAGCATAGCAGTAGATTTAGAAGTGTTATTTGAATAAAGCGATGGAATGTTTTCTTTGCAAACAGGTGTTAAAACATATTTCTGATAATAATCCGAACGAAGGCTGACATTTCGTTTTTCTATGTTTTTTATTTTAATTTTTCTGATGCAAGAGAATTTAGCGATAACCCTGAAACCTTGAGCAAAGCTTTTCAGCGCGTGTAGTTCAACCAAACACAGGCATAAGATTTTTCCGCGGATCCGCGATTTTCGGCTTTTATGTTATTTCCGTTAATTCCGCGGGTTTTTTTTTTTAAATCAAACTCCAATAATGATCAGTGTTCAAACGCTCCACAAAAGACTTTAGATTCTCAATCTTTGTCCATCCAAAATATAAATGTCAGTATTCATTTTAAACGTGCTTTATCAGATTCTATAACTTATAAAAGAACAGAATTGAATATTTCTCACTCATATAATTTTTTTTTTGTCCTGCTCCCTCCTCCCTTTTTTTTCATCTCTAACCATCGCCGATCAAACATTCTGCGGGTAACCTTTTATTTTTGAATATTTATCCATCCACAATAAAAGTATCAATATTAATTTTAAACTTTCTTTATGATGTTCTAGAATCCATAAAGAAGTAGAATTGTGCTTAATATTTCTCACTCATAATCTACTTTTTATCCCCCCCCCCCTTTCCCATTTTCCATCACCAATCAATGATTAAATGTTGATCGCTAGCTAATGTTTTTTTTTTTTTTTTTACACACGTGTTTTATTGTGTTCATGTGCATTATTCTTTTAGTTTAATTTGTCACTTTTAAAGTATTTTGTATAATTTTTCCCTGTGAGCATTATTTTTCATTTGAAATAAATTTTATGAACATATTTGTATTGGTTTTCCCCGCGCGTTATTTTTCATTTGAAATTAATTTTGTGAACACGCGTGTTTCCTCTTTTTTTAATTTTCTGCACTCTCATGCCTGCAAACCCCATGTTAATCTACAGGAAAATAATTACAAATGATCACCATTGCCATGCCTTTAATAATATGTTACAACGGATCTCTTTTCTGTCTCATTTGGGCTACAGCAGTGAAAGTAGATTCTATTCAAAATAAAAATAAATGGTATTTCCACTCACTTCCACTATGGCGACGAATTTGGCAACTTGACGACCAAGTTTGGTTGAAAAAAAGGGGGGGGGGTACTTTAGGGCTTTCGAATTTTCTGAACTCTATGTTGAATAGGAGCCGAGTTTTGGAACTTTACACTGGATTTTAGCACAGAACCATCGTCAAACTCTATCGCCAAAAGGTATACATAGAAGAAAGTTGACTTCTGCGATTTAGTGTGTTCAGTCAGCTATCTGAGCAATTGTATTTGGACATTGTGTTTCAAGCGATTGACCATCGTTCGTGAACCAGCGAAGTTCCTGCTCTGTGCACTGTAGTATAGTTAATGCTGCTTGCTTTACTCTTGTGAAATAAATGACTGTTTTCTTAAACTGTTTCGAGAACTTTTGTCATACGAGCGACAGCTTTGTTGGATCGTTTCGAGATTATTTCCATGTTTTTCTAAGAAGAAATTTGGTTCGCAAATTTCTCATTATCTAATGGTTCCCCCCCCCTTTTTTTTGAGTGTGGGGGGGGGTGTCGGCTTGGCTAATTAAAATTCAGCACTAAGAAGTTCCACTTTAAAATTACGCAAATATTTTTTCAACAAATTCTTATCAAATATCCGTCCACCTTACATAATTATTCTCCTTTTTATTTTCTCTTACCCATATATATCATAGAGAAAGTATTGTTTTACGGTCAAATTTTCGAAATCGAGATTTTGTTTCACTTACACGTTTTGAGGTCTCCTGATTCCTGAATCCGAAAAACATGTTTTTAGCGGTTTGTCTGTGCGTCTGTTATCAACATGTCTCAAGAACAAATATTAGCAGGAAGTCCAAGCTCGGTATTATAAATATGTATCACATAGTAATGCTATAATAAATTTTTCGTTGAGATAAAGCAAATGGTTCGTATACAGGGACATCCTAGTGAATTCAAATACATTACGTCTATGGGAGAAATTTCTGGTAAGTAAAGTTTAACATCTATAGGCTTTCCTAAACAAAATGAAATGAATGAATTTTTTACATGCATAAAAGCATGTTTTGCGTGGATTATGGTATGGAAATCATTCATCGTTCGTTTACAGGGCTACCCAAAATATATTTCGATATATTGGGTCTGTACTTGAAAATTTCTGGAAGTATTTTCCATTTTGTGTTGGGAGTTTTCCATATAAAACTCAATTTAAGTGTACAATGTAATGTGCGTATAGTTTATAGACAATATACAGGTCTATCTAAAATCAAACTAAACGTTCTTTCTATTGAGTGTAATAGAGGGAAGTGCTTTGCTGAATTTTACTATGTCGACGAATATTGCTCAGGGAAAAAAAAAAAAAAAAAAAAATAATAATAATAATAATTTTTCGAACCCATACAGTAAACATTTTTTTTTTTTTTTTTTTTTTTAATATCACGTCTGTGATATTCTTAAATATGGAAGTTCAAATTTTAGCGTTTGATCTACTAAAAGAAAAAAAAAATACACGTATATCTATTATCAGCTTAACTTAAAAACAAACAACAGCAGGAATTCAAATTTGGTATTTTGAAGTTCGTATTAGAATGCCACTTGAAAAATTCATTCAAGATTGTCAATTATGAAGGCAAATTAATAACAGCCTCAATAAAAAAACTAAATGTAAACACTATAATTGAAATGGGGGTTGAGAGGGGCGGTATCCCTAATCACGCAGAATTATGTGTCAAATAAAACTGTTCCTAAACCTATTTTAGATTATTTTTATTAAAGTACATTGGAGTGTATTATCTTACCTTACTGATTTTACGACAGTCAGTCTTTATAATATTTAAGTGCGCTCAGATGAACTATGATTTCACTTCTCCCGTCCGTTGCTAGGTTAGTGAAGAAACAACGACATCTCTCTGGGTGGAATTGAGCACGTGATCTCAGTCAAGTGATCTCCCTCTCCGCAGAAGAGAGAGATTCCGTGGCCTTGAACTGACTCTGCTAGGGAAAAGGACTATAGCTACCACTAATAAATTAATAAGTGGATTTTGTTGCTAATAGATAATTTTCAAATTTAAAATTTTTACTTTCTTCTCTCTCTATATGTATATATAAGAAAAGAGTATAATACCTTATTTTTATATACAGACAGAGAATTCGTGAAAATTTCGACATCCATTTTTCTATGGATTTACACTTTTTGAAATGTCTTGAACACGATTTGACAATTTTTAGAAAATATCTGTCTGTCTGTTCGTGTGTATGTTAGCATGTATATCATAAATTTTGCGGACGCTCTGTTTCGCGAACCAATGAGCGAAATTTAAACAAGCTTGGTATTTAGTCGAATCTTGACCTAAAATAGGATTGATCAAATTTTGCGATCAATCGCCCAACAGGTGGCGCTGTCATCCATTTTCTTTTCCTACATTTTTAATATGGCAATATAGGACAAAATTTTGAATAAATGTATATAATGAGAGTTATTTTTTAACCAGTGATTGTTAAATTAATATGAATTATTGATAATAGGAATAGTAAAGTTGGAAAAAATGGGATTTCTATGGGAGCATCGCTCTCCCCCTGGGGGGAGGGGTGTATGTAAATTTTCAAAATAGGTATATTTCGAAAGAACTCGTCAATATCTTTAAAAGGAATGGTTGAACCATAGATTTGTAATAATTTTAAACAAAATTATCTTTTTCTTTTTTTCTTTTTTTTTTTTTTCATTAAAACAGAAAAAAATAAATAAATAAAAATACTTTTTTTGAGATATTTTCTGAATTACATAAAATTAAAATTTCCTTGAACATTTAGTATTATGATGAAAATCGTGATGAAAATCGTTTGCATTTATCATGAAAAATAATTTTAATGAGTAATAATTTTAATAAATAATTTGTACTGCATGAATTTGTGTAGGAAAATATAGAAGAAAGTCTTATGGTTGCTACAACATACTAGTTTCTTAATGAATTAAAATTAGTGTTTTATACTATTTGGATACAACATTTTATCAACAAGCAAAATGAGCTATTCTAAATGAATAAATAAATAAAACTCCGGCTTCAGGTATCAATTTTTCTCTTTTTTTATAACTCTTCGAGACATTTTACAATTTGTTTCAAATTTTCAATTCATTTGGTTCTTCCTGTGACTCCCACCCCCTCCACCTCCTTTCCCAGATAACATATCCATCAGTATTACAGTTGGACAACAGCCAACTTAAATTTAAAACAGATAGTATATGACCACGTGAGAGATAAAGACACCTACTTAAAAATCCGCTAAAGGTTACACTTTTCTAAATCATAGAATACAAATTAGAGAAATGTGCGGGAACTTTCACACAATTAATTTGAAAACATGCATGGAAACTGGAGTGAAATTAATTATGAAATGGTCACTTCTGAGTTCAAATTAAAAATCCCTTTATTACATTATTTAATATTCAGGTGAAAAAAGTAGTGGATTAAGAAGAAAATAGAATAATAAATGAAAAATAAAGTATTGTAAAAAATTTCTACTGTTGGTTTTTCATGAATTTACATATTTTAAAAAATTCAGAACACAATTTGATTGTTTTTAGAAAATGTCTGAGTCTGTGTGACAAAAATTTTGTGTTAGCCCAAGGTGAAGAACTAATGTAGAGAATTTCATGAAGGTATATATTTAATTGCACATTAACATAAAATTGTGCCTATCACATTTCGGTGAAAATCGTGTAACAGGTGGTGGTGCTATGCTGTGATTTCTTGCCTTCATTTGATGGTTATATCTCAATTTCTACGAAGTATAATCGTACAAAATTTGATGTATAAGAGAGTCATTATAAAGCGCTGTGCTCAGTAAATTTGGGTGCATATTGATACATAAAGGCGCTTCTATCGTGCTATACCTCCTATTTACAGGAAAATTTTCTCTTTCTTTCTCTCTCTCTTTTTAATTGATCTAAACTGCATATGTAAAATTTGGATTTTGAGAAATTAGCATTAAGTATTTGCTTATATTTACAGGTAAGTGATGCTGTTATATATATATATATATATATATATAAAGAAAAAAAAAAAAAAAAAAAAAAATTTGTGAAGACCACTAAAAAACCTCGTAACAATATGAGGATGAAATATTACGTCTACCAGAGAGTTCTGTTTTTTTTTTTTTTTTTTTTTTTTTTTAAATTATTATTTATTTATTTATTTATTTTAATTAAAAAAAATGATACAGAAAATTTCTTTTTAACATAATATTTATATGATACTTGGGATTGAGTACAATTGTCTGCTCTAGGACTCTAGGCTTGAGTAACTGTTCTCTCATTGCAGGTTGCAGGGCATTTTCCAAGGTTATTTCCTCAACTGAGAGCTTCAGGAAAGAAGAATTTTTAAGGAATTATACCTCGTATTTACGTGAGTTTTGGAGAAAATCTCAGAAAAATCTGAATGTCTAGGACTATTTTTTTCCCTTACTTGCATGTTGGGACCCTTGTGCAATCAATCGGATATCGAATATCTGTATCATACCGAAACTTGCTTGATCGTGAACACGAACCTTTAAAAAATGTACCCTACGGAGGGCACTCTACCCGAGCCTTGTGTAGAGCCATCGTGTTGCTGTAGTCAATCGGTCTTAATCTAAAACACCAACATCAATGTTGAACGGCTAGGCCAACAGGCATGGGCCGATAATACTGGTAGACATTTTGTTCTCAAAATTAGTCTACGAATTTTGAGAACAAAACTTTTCGAATATACAAATATTACAAACTGCGAATATTACAAATATTATTAACTACGAATATTACAATTAATTAATTAATTAATTAATATAATAATAATAAACTAAGTGTAATAGCCATACGACTTCCATCAACCATTATTACAAATATTATGTATTCTTTTAGGAAATGCTGTGGTTGGAAGACAAGAGAAGATATAAAATGGATTTAACAAATCAGACACTTAATAATTTTCGTATAAGAGCAAACTGATACATGCGCTGTAAAGACATGTAAAACAGAGTTTACATAGAAAAAAAAATAGTCAGTAGAGCAGTTGTTTTGAAACGCATTTCCGAGATCTAAAATTGACAACTACCTAATCAGACCGTTCGTGATTTCTCATGTAGCAATCAAGTAATATTTGCCAAAGTACATCTAAAAAAGAGTTTATGTAGCAAATTTGAAGAAAATCGTTAGAAACACTTTCGTAACACCAATTTTCTGCCTCACTTTCAATTTTCACCAAAACGTAGCAAACTCATCTGTTAATCAGAAATAAACAATTACATACTATTACGAATTTGTAAATAATAGTAGTTATTTTTATATAATTTCATTCAAAGAGGCTTAGTCAGATATAAAAGGTTACTTTTTTGCATGTTTAGCTTGTTTTCGTATAAAAATAGCTCGTTTTCCTTTAAAAACCCGTTAAAAAGCTTCAACAAAGCGGGTAATGGCCTTGGCACCAAATTTGGCAACTTTGCGATTTTTTGGCGACCTTGGCGAAAAAATCCTTATTATCGATATCGTGAATATCTAACTTGATTTCTTGAGAAGTTACGAAAGAATTCTGGGTTTATAGAATGGTATAAAAGGAAACCCAATGCGGCCAAGTAGGTTTTTCACCAACCGGCTTACTGATGGTGCTCCTAACTGAGCCTCTGTGATTATAGTCAATTGCTGTGTGTTAATGTTTTGCTACAGTTTATGCTGTGAATTTGATTTGTCAGTTGTTATTTGAGCTGTAATTTCTGGTGAAACTGAAGTGATACTTAGTTTACGGACCTGTAACCTAGAATTTTCTGTAAATAAACTTTAAAGCCTCTGTAAGATTCGCCTTTCATTCCGAGACAATTCACGAGCCCCGAGTACGCAACAATACGAAAGGATATCTAAAAAGAAGTTAATATGGCGAATTTGAAGAGAATTCGTAAAGCCGTTTTCAAAGGAACGCACTTGCGAGATCTGAAATTGATCTACTAATACAGGACGCCTGTCAACTTTCCTGAACTAATCAACTAATATAATGGAAAGGACATTTAAAAGGGTGATTATATATCAATTTTAAAGAAAATCGTTGGAGCCGTTTTTGAGATAAGGACTTACGGTACGGTCCCACTTCTTGTGTTCCAATTCACACCAAAAATTGGAACAATCATCTGTACGCTATACCTGTCTCAATTCAGTTTCATCGTTCTATCTTTATAAGTTTCAGAGATATGATAGTCAGAAGATCCCCCCCACACACACACACATTAACATAGACCTCATATATATAGACTACGCCACCAATAGGACTCCCCATTATAGTGAATGTCTTCAACATGAGGGTGTAATCTGAAACCTCCATCCTTTGCGGTCAGCGCCGTATGTCACGTGACAGAGAGTTGAGGGAGATTCTTCCATAAGAAAGCACTTATTTTTGTAAGAATTCAAATAAAAATTCCTCCCTTTCAGAATGGTTTCTCACAAAAGAAACTTTTTTATAATTAAACTATGACATTTTAGCTTTCCAACGATGCGTAAATCTAAAGGCTTAAATAAAAAATGTGTGTACAATACAGAAATTAAAAAACTCAAAACTACTTTCTTTCCTACGGAAAAATCACATAATATTCATTCTCGTCTCTCTCTCTCTCCAGGTCTGCATCACGTGATAATTTCGCTGGCGAAGCTACTTCATGTCGCAGACAGATAATGAGGAGGATGAGTGGTCTATCTATATAAGGTCTATGCACATACACATAGTCACACATACATACTGACCAATTGCTTAAAGCACATTTTTGGTCTGAGGAGACCTTTAAACCTATAAATCAGGTGTAGACTCGTCATTGAATTTTTCGGCACTGAATACAATACAGTCGGTAAAAAAAGTATCATGTAAAAAAAGTACACTTCATACGGTTTTGTTAAATAAATCCTTGTCGAATCCCGTTCTTAGTCAGTGTAAGAGCATGATTCGATAAGGATTTATTTAACAAAACCGTATGAAGTGTACTTTTTTTTACATAAGAATTTCTGCTAGTGTTCGGACACTTTTGTTACCGACTGTACTTCCATTATTTGCGATAGTTGGGTAATAAAAGTAATAATAATAACAGTTATAATAATAATAATAATAATAATAAACCAAAGTGTGAAAGAAGGTAGAAGGGAAGCACGAAAATATAGAACTAAAATAATGTATTATAATTTTTATTTATTTATCTATTTTAACGGTCTAAACAGTTTTGCTTCCAATTGCCACTTCTAAGCCTTTGCTATTTTACAACTGCCTTTGCTAAGAGAATCTTACTTTGAAAAATTGAAAGCTTGAAAAATGCATCAAAGTTTTTACGCTAAAATTAAGAGAGATTTTAAACTGGATTTCAGCCAACACAGATGTTTATTTATTTTATTAAACCAACACAACGGCTAGATTTACGTTTCCTTAAGCATCGTCAGCTCAAAATTTTGGCTCGGTTCGAAATTAAACAATCAAAAAAATAAATAAATAAATAAATAAATAAATAAATAAAAAATGAAGAGGAGGGAGTGTTTACCAAATGGTGCAATCAACCTTTTCAAGTTCATTAAGTTTAAGGACAATTTTTTTTTCCTTTTTTCCCTTCTTAATTCTAATAAAGGATTTCAGAGCTTTTAAAACTTTAAACGTTTTAAGGAGACGATGGATGCTATGAAGTTTTGTTGTAAACTTAACCGTCTTAAAATTATGAAGCTTTGCAAAGATATGCATTTTAAAGAAATAATGCAACTTCAATATTAGGTATATTACAAAATTTTAAAAACTATTTACGTTTAAGAAAAAAATTTAAAAATTAAAAATTTTCCTAATTTTTCCAAATTCTCCACAATATTTAATCTTTTTATTTTTATTTCATGTTATTATTATTATCTAAATATATATTCTAATATCTAATCACAGTTGTGTGTAAGTCTTCTTATCGATTCGTTGACAAGTTAATTTTTTAATTTCCGGCTATAAGAAACTGGTTTTGTAAGCTTGAAGTCTATGTCTGTCTATTACATTGTAGCTTCCAAACAATTTAATAATTTATTTATTATTTATTTATTTATTTATTTTTTAGACTATGACTATTAGTTTCAATCTGGATAAAAACGTCGTCACCAGTTTTTGTAGGCCAGTTTTGTGTAACACCAAAATAAATTAGACGTATCAGTTCTATCGTTACAAATTCGGTACCAAATGAAAGGACGATTTTTCTGAATCCAGGGGTGCAAACAGTTTTACGACACGGCAATTAGATTTTTTTAATTAACTAAAGTATGAAAATTAGGTGTCAACACTTCATTTTAATTTATTTCAGTCATTTTGAAAAGTACGTGGCCCAGTTTTATGGTAAAAAAAAAATGAGATAAAAAATAAATTTAAATAAAAATTTTACAGATTGAAATGAATAGTCCTCCGTACTAATAAACAAAATTCTGTCTTTGACACAATTTTTACTTAAAAAAAAAAAAAAAAAACTAATTAAAGTGTGTTTTTCAGGCCACTTAGTACTGTCATTTTAAAATTTCCGAGTCAACAATTTTATAATATTTAAATGATATTGAATTATAAATCACGTGATTCATTGGATAAGAACATAAAAATGCTTTGTAAACAGAATTTAATTTAATACGGCAGGACTTTTTAATTTATTCATCCATATAAAGGCATGTAGTCACTGCATTTCATTCTATATCATCGCATACTATAGTCATTACTTAAAATTGCTTTGGTATAGCTTTAAACTTAAGATATAATCAGGCCCTGACTAATGGCAGGGCATACGGGGCAAATGCCCTGGGCCCCCCTTCTGGAAGGAGCCCCCCTACAGGCGTATGCAGAAATTCTGCAACCTAAAGAGCTCTTATGCCACTGCAAGGGGGCTCCCCAGAATAGGCTTGCCCCGGGGCTCCAGGTAGTCTAAGTCGGGCCCTGGATATAATAGGTATAGCTTTAACTTTGGTATAGCTTTAACTTAAGCGGCTTTTAAATTTTTATTGTCATTTCCGCGATGCATTAAACTGGCTATCGCAATTGCGTAAGCGTAAGACCTTGGCGAGAAACGCACGAGCTAATTCGATGCCAAATTTCAAATTTCACAAAAGGGTTCTGAACTGAAGCTGTTCTATTACTTTAGCCCGATTTTCCCCAATTTTATTTGAATTATTTAAAGAAAAGTTTGCATGTTTCATTTTTTAATTTTTATTTATTTATTTTTATATTATTTATTTATTTATATTTATTTCACTTAAAAGGGAATATATTTACTTATTTATTTATTTATTTTTGGCATCAATTTGTTTTTTCTTTTAAATAATTTTAAAATTGAAATGGGGTTTTTACTTAATATTTTTTTAATCAATTATCCGATTAAACTAAAAAATACAACGTTAGCTAGACTTTGTCCTTGTTAATAAATGTATCAATTTTTAATAAAATCTTATAGTCCGAAGAGATACAATGACAAACTTTTAATTTTATATATTTTAAGTAAAAGTAAAAAAGTTTGTACGTTCATTCAAGATGTAATACAATAAATGGCAACAACGCAAAATCACTGTGTGAAAGAAATACTCCCCACGTACTATAAATAAATAAATAAAATAAAATAAAATAAAATGGAAAATTTACACTGATTTTGGCAAAAGTTAAATGATTATAAATAGTAATGAAAAGTTTACAATTAAGAAATCTCTAAAATCGGTTAAAAATGAGAAATTTTATAGTTTTTTTTTTTTTTTTTTTTTTTTTTTTTTCCCCGAGTATTTAAAAGTTATAATAATAATAATTATTATTATATGTATATATAATAATAATCATATATATATTTATTTATTTAAAGACCACTTTGCTTTGATAGCTCAAAATTTGCGACTTGTCAATTTTTCAATTTCGACTCATGTTAGATTATAAGTTATTTTTCTTAAGAATATCAAAAACCCTTTTTTGAAAAATCGAAAAAGTTGATCATAGTAATGTTTTACAATCCAAAAATCCTAAAATCGGTATAAAATTATATATTTTAAAGTAAAATATTTAATTAAATTCAAGCGTTGATACTTCATAATTTGAGAGCCAGCGTTCATTCAACTGAAAATGACAGCATTTATTTATATACTAGCGAGCTTCGTCCGCTAGCAGGTCAGTATTTTCAAATGAATCACTAACAGTAACTTTTAGTCTTAAGAAAAGAAATAAATAAATAAATAAATAAATAAATCATTTATGATTGGGTAAAAAGTCGGCCCAGGTCCCCACTGCCTTCGGCAGCGCAGTCCAAAAAAAAAATCATTGCTAATATACATATAATATTCTGTCTTTTCCAGTAAATTTCCACTAAATGTATTATATAACATGATCTAATCTTAAAAAAAAAAAAAAGAAAAGAAAAGAAAGAAAGAAAAAGGTTCTCCAAATCATCTTGGACTTTCAATAAATCAGGCAAATATAAAATGAATGCTTTTTTTTTTCCCCGCAACCGTATCGAATTCTGGAATATTATATACATTATTATTTACATATATATTATTTACATATTATAATTGTATACATTTATTTCACAAGATTTTTCAACTATGTATGAGGCAGCTAAACTCAGTTTCTGTTTACCATTTTCAACGTTGATTAACACAGGAAGAAGATTTCACAACTGTTTTCGGCAGCCGTTTAAAGGCAGTGGAAACACGTGTCTAGTGAATGCCGAATAGCGAGCGTGAGATAAGAGCATTTTCACTTTCATATTAATTCCGTAAAAGTAAAATATGGAAAATAAGAACTGTAGGTGCACGTAAATGCATGTAAATGTACCCCCCAGCCAATGTTACCAACTGTAGAAATTTTAGCCTTTTTTTTTTTTTTTTTTTTTCTTTAGTACGGAGGACTATGAGTCTCAATCTGCGGATAAAACGTTGTCGCCAGTTTTACGATGGTTGGACATTTATCGAAATCGAAAATATAATTGAATAATCTGAAAGCAATGTTATAATTTGAAAAAAAAAAAAAAAAAATCCTCCGTACTAAACTAAATTCTGCTTTTGCCAGAATTTCATCTTTTTTTTTTTTTTTTTTGAAAGAAAAAGAAAATGAATAATAATCAGTATCGAAAAAGTTGAAAAAGCTCTTTTTTAGACAAAAATACATAATTTATTTTAATTTTTAATTGATGCCAAAAAAGTTTACGAGTTGATTTTAAATTTTTTTGAAATGAAAAGAAATTCACGCGTAAATATTAAAATTGATATAAAACTTTGTGAAAATGTAAACTTGCAGGGTAAAATTGACGTCATTATAGCTCTAAAGGGTTTTATTATTATTATTATTTAAACTTTGCAACACAAAGTTGTATAATTTAAATATTATTTATTATGTTTGCCCTAAATAAAAAAAAATCTGGTGTGAAACAACCACACCATTTTTTTTTTTTTTTTCCCCAGGATGTAGGGACTCATTGGGATACATTTCTTCGCCATTTTTTACTGGAGTAGGGACTTTTATTTTCAGTATAGGGACATTTTGAGCTATCTATCAGTAGGGACATGGCAAAATTTAAATCGGCAACACTTCCCTCCCTCAGCCTCCCTCCATATTAGAGATCTGCCCGAAGTACTGGCTGTGATGAGGCAAAATAAAGAATTTTTAAACGGGTCAAATATGATGATGAAAATTATCCCAGATTATAAATTTTGTTTACTCATAAAATTTTAGGTGCACATTGTAATTAAATAACAAATGTACTATCGTAAAAGCTGTTTTTAACACAGCGAAAATATTATTTCCATCGGTGAATAATAACTTAACTCTTAAATGCATGAATTTTTGTTTTTAATAAGTAAAATCTGAAATCAACCGAGAAATGAGTTTAGTTAATGGTAAAAATACAAAAAAAAAAAAAAAAAAGAAAAGAAAGAAAAGAAAAGAAATCCAAATAAGAATTTTTTCAAAAAATCTTATTGATGTATTTCTACGTCATCATCATCATCATCATCATAAAAAAAAAGCTACATTTTTCTTGTATAAATTTATCAGTATATGCATGCAAAAATATAAATATTATTCGTTACTCTTACCTTGCTACTATCTGAAAACAAATTTTTCTGCATGTTTTTATTACTTTTTATATAAATAATCATAATTCGTAACAACCGCCGAAATGAAATTATACTCAAATAGCGCGCCAGTAATAAAAATTGTCACAGTAAAGAAATAAACTGTCGAATATTCTAGTCGCGTTTTTGGTAAAAAAAAAAAAAAAAAAGGTTGCTACATAAAGGGATGCGAGGTTTTAAACATACGATGCAGATTTACATCGCTATGCATTTAAGAGTTAAATTCATGTGCAATCTTTCATGTGTTTTTACTAACTTTTATATCTTCCCTTAACATTGCATATGCATTTCTGTCACAATACAACTTTCTCATACTTTCATAATGTTAAGAAAATTACAATTGCTTTTGAACAGGATGTTATACTATGAATTTTTCATACAATGAATAACCCTAAAGACTTAAAAATAAATAAATAAATAAATAAATAAATAATAACAATAAATAAATAAATAAATAATATATATATCAAATACTCACCAGGAACTGGAATTTTCATTTCGTTAATGAAAATGTGAGAAATTTGTACTGTGAAACAGACATATATGATGACAAAATAGTACTATATAAAATATTTTAAAATACACGTGATGGGTTGTATAAGGGGGATGAATTGTACTGGAATATATAAGTTATCATTCACAGGTCAAAGCAATAATTAGAAATTGCTTTTAAGATTGTATATTTTTTATTTATAATTACATTTATTTAGAACAAGTACCTTTTTTTTTTTTTTTTTTTTTTTTTTTTGAGTAAACAAATTTTATAATATGGGATAATTCACACCACATCAAATTCGAACTATTTTTATGTTTCAAAATCTGCAAAAGAAAATCAGATTTTTTTCCAAACACAAAAATTTAGAACCGTGTATATAATGTAAAGAACTTTGTAGGTTAAAAAGTTACAAAAATATCTCTTTTAGTTATATAAATGAAATAAAACATGAGAAATAAAAATTAATTACGGTTGTAGTAAAGCATTTTTGTGGCATTTCACATTTATACGTTTAATATGTTTAATTTTGAGATTCGCTCCTATTCATTAATACAAAAATACTTACTTGGTTTCTGATATACTTCGTCGTAATATCTGTCATTACATCTTTTTCTAACCATTCTTAAAATGGGAAAGTTCCTATCGTATTAGTCGCTATTTATCTGCTTCTACGTAATTAATTCTTTGAAACTGCGTTAAAAATTTCAGATTTTTATTTATTTCTTTTCCGTTCTTTTAATCACACTCTTGAAAATGCATCCAATGAATAAAATTTGATTCTATGTTATATATACTCAAGATTATCAGCACTTCAGACGACTATTAACGTTCTTTTTTAAATTAAATTCCTATGAGCATGAACATAAGTGCAGTGGTGGGGACTTTTTCCTTTAATATATTCCACCAAATTTTAATTGTAGCGGCTCCTTAATCACTTATTTGTCTATTTTGTATATCAAATATCACTTCTCAAAATTATTGGTGACTACTGAATAAAAAAGTCCCCAAATCTGACAGTATTGCATAAATCATTTATTTGTGCACTTAGAAATTTTAATACCATGCGTATCACAACGTTTTTGAATCATGAAAAAAGAATACTTCTCTTCGGAAAGAGCAAAAACATATCTGTCAATCCACAGCTTGTTTACATGCGACATTTTCAAAGAGGCACAAATTTAAAAGTAGCAGACGATATTTCTCATTTAAAATAATAAATTGTTGCCAGATTTTTTTTTTTTTTTTTTTTTTCAAAAATGTTACTTTTTAAAAATTCTTTATCAAAATCGTTCTAAAAATGTGTAAACACCAGGGCGTCGCTCGTCCCATTTTTTTATAATTTTTAATATGGCAATATAAAACAGAATTTCGTATAAATGTACACGATGGTTATTAATTTTAACCGATTATTGTGAAATTAAAATATATAATAGTATATAGTAGACCAAGATAATTTTTTTTTGCGTGTGAAGGAGCAGAATTTCTATCCTCCCCATAGATATAGTAATAAGACATAGATTGATCAGCGAGAGGGAAAAAGTGAGGCTTTTTTTTTTCGGGAAAAGTTACTCTAATGGCTGCCTTTCCCCGAGTAAATCACACACAGGAATACATACGGATAATTTAGTAAAGGAAATTTATGAATAATTTATTTACTAAAGGTAAATGAAAAACTCCAGGTATAGTTTCAAATTCATTTTTCTTTTTATTCTTTATTTCAATACTCTCTAATGGCTGATTTTAGAACTTTTTTTCGGCATCAAAATTTTTTGCTCGATAACATGGGGATGATAGATCTATATACATTACTATATCTATAATCCTCCCCCTGCCCAAAGATAAATTTTTTTCAGTGGAGAAAACATTCAATGTGCGTATTTTTCAAAAGAAATCGTCGATATAACTTTAAAACGACTGATTGAACTAGGGATCTATAATAATTTAAAAATAAAGTTATCTTAATTATTTTTAATAATAATAATAATAATAAAGCGTAAAAATATATTTCTGAGATATTGCCTACAGGGCACGAACATTCTTCCGACATTTAATGTTATACTTCTTTGGGGTGAAAATCGTCTGCACTCATCATAAAAAATAATTTTTATCTTATACTATTAAGTGAGCAATATTTGTATATATATTTCACTGTTCTCGAAAACGGTAGCTCGGACAGTCACGAGATTTAACACAAAGGTGCCCCCCGAAGGATCATTGTGCACATCGAAGTCACAATTTCGAATTTCTGTTTAGTTTTCTTTTAATTAATAAAAATATGAAAATAATAAGCTAATAATAGCAAAAAATTAGCCATTTAAATTTAATCCGTAATTTAATTGTTGCCAAAAAAAAATACGAGTTTATTGTTTTTTCCAACAGGAAAATAAATACATTTATCTAAACATGAACAATACTACACACTACTGATCGCAGAGCTTCCAAATTTGGCACCTGGGACCCTGCAGGTGTGCACCTCATCGAGATTTTTTCGAATTTCGAATCTGAATTTTTTAAATTAATGTTTTTTCGATTTTAAACATTGGCTTTTATGTTTCATTTTTCATGAATTCATTCTTCGATTCTAATCGTCTGCGTATCTTAGCAACGGCTATATTATGCAATTTATTTTTTATTTAATCCGCGTTTGTAATGATCGATAGATGGCGCTCTCTGAACTGCAGTTGTTAGTAAATATAATAGCCACGTGTATTCTTTCTCCGCCATTACATCATGGAAAATCGATTGCATAATATGATGATATGCAGTGGTGTGATAATTTCACCTTAGCCCACCAGAGGGCGAGCATTTCATTACAATCGCGGATACATTTATTTGAGGGTGAATCTTCTTTCTCTTTTTAATTTATTATATTTATTGAAAATAAAATGGTAATGCAGTAGAAAAAATTAAATATATTAAATTTAAAATTTAAAAACGTATTTATAACAGTTATGTTTATATATAATTTTTGTAGTATAACAACAATTATTTTTCATTTGTTAATTTAATTTCTTTAAAAGTTTTTTTTTTTTTTTTTTTCTAATTTATAGTATTTGTTAGGAAATAATGGTAGTATATAGTAGAAAGGATTAAACTGATTGGAATTTATTTGTTTTTTATGTATTTAATTCCTTCTAAAAGAAAATCTACTTTTTATTTTATTTCATTACATTGATCGGAATCAAATTGTAATACAGTGTAAATAGCATGAGCAATAAAATACTTGGTTCAAAAACTAAAATATTTAATAGACGCTGAGATACAGTTATTTTTAAAATCGTAGTTCTTAAATAATGGCAGACCCACCTATCGTCAATAAATACCCATATTGAAATACATAGGAAAGATATTTCTGCAGGCAGTGGGAACCTGCTCCCGATACAGTGCGGGCAGAGAAAGAGCTGCCGTAGTCAACGAGTACCCGATGCGAGGTCAAGAGCGATTCCAATGTAATTATTTTAGTTTTTATTTATAATGTGATGTGAAAAATAAATAATGATCCAATTATTTTGGAGATTCATTTAAATATAGTGGCCAGCGAAGCGGGCGTAGCCTGCTAGTAAATAATAATTTTAACAAATAATTTGCACTGCGGGGATTTGTGTAGGAAAATATACAAGAAAATGGATAGTATCGACGTTCTTGTTTTTGGGATCTATGCGGAAACCCTGAAATTTCTTTCCTGTTAGTAAATTAAATCTATGTCGCAAAGGCTACTGTATCTTGTCAAGGGCATAAATGCCACTGAACTCTGCGAGAAGGTGAATTCTTTGGAGAAAGTTCTGTCGAAAGCAACAGGTTCGTATAATAACGTAAATGAAAATTAAGACACTTTTCGGGCTAATATTTGTTGCATTTTTAATATACATATTCTGAAAAGAGATGTTGTGAATAGGCTATTCGGTCAAGGGCGCATGGTCGCTGAACTTCTCTATAGAAGGTGAATAGTTGAATGAGAACGGAGGGAAGACGTTGGAAGTTGAGTCAACAAAGAACTGTCGTGTTGTCTGTCGTGTCGTTAAACTAGTGAATGTCAACAGAACTGTTGCGACAAAAAACTAAATTTTGTTCAAGTCTGTTTTCCTGGATATTCCATGTTTTATATTGTGACAGTGAAAAATACATCAGAAAGGGTGCTGTGACGTACGCAGGGAAGAAAGGGGGGGGGGGGCTAATAAGGGGTCAGCAGAATCCTTCCATTAATGTTTCATTGCCGTGAATATTTTTACTGTGTTAAAGCAATTTTTTACTTACTCATACCCAAACATAGTATAAAAAGTATTGTCTTGGGGGCCAAATTTTGAAATTCAGATTTTGTTTTATTTATACGCTTTGAGTTTCGCCGAATCCGAAAATCGTGTTTTCAACTATTGGTCTCCGCGTCTCTGTGTGTGTGTGTTATCAGCGTAACTCAAGAATAAATATCAACAGAAAATCCATATTCGGTATTTAAAGCTTATAATGAGTTAAAAACTTTAAGTAAACATTATAAAATTCAAAAAACACGCAACAATTGTTTCGGGTCGAAATGAAGTACGAACCTTCCTCAGGCGTTCAAAGTAGGCACGAATGTTGTAATGTAAACAAAACAGATGTTTTATTTCATATTTACTTTCTTTTTCTTTTCTTTTCTTTTTCTCCCCTTTTATGAAGTTTATTCGATTTTTAACTTATTTCTTTTTAACACCAATCTTCTGGTGCTTTTTTATTATTTAAAACTTGTATCATACAGGAATGCTACTTGAAAATGTTTGAAAACTATGCATGCATAGGGACATACAAAAATTTTGAAATACATTATGTCTATGGGTGTCATTTTTCGAAGGTACGGTTTAACATATTTAGACGACACTAAAGGAAATGAAATTATAACATTTGTGTTTAAAATGTATTTAAAAAAAAAAAAAAAAAAAGTTTTAGGGTAGGTGCTCCAGTGATTGGGATGCTCCAGTAATTGACATCTATCCCGAAATAATTAATAAATAAGAAAAATAATAAAATCATATATTTTACATATAAGAATATTAATATTTTATGTCAAACACTGGAGCATAGGGTACTAATAACTGGCAAAATGAATGACTAGCAGTGTCAAACACTGAAACATAGGAGGCCAATGACTGATAAAATGAAAATCTGGCAGTGTCAATTACTGGAACACTGAGTGGGTGTCAAACAAAAATTCATGACAAATAAATAATTGTTATCAAATGTATATATTTGAACATATATGTGGTTCTGAATGTCTTTCATATCATATGTACTAACTTAAGATTTCTAAAAAATATTTTCTGATAACTAGAACATTAACAACATCAGAGATTGCTCTGAAAGTGTCAATCACTGGTGCACTTACCCTATATAAAATATCGTATGAAAAATATTTATTTCTTCGTTTGTAGCGCCACACAAAAGATTTCTGACATATTAGGGGATTGGGAGTATGTGTGGAAATTCTTAGAGGTGTGTCTTCTTCTTCTTCTTTTTTTTTTTTTTTTTTTTTTTTTTTTTGGTGTGTGTGTGTGTTGTGTTAAGTTTAAGCACATTACCTAGTAAGTACACAATTTATAGATAATGTACAGGCCAATCCAAATTAGACCTATATAAATTTCAGAAACTCCCTTCACACAGAATTTTTTGTCAAATAAAATTGCTTCTAAAAGTGTTTTGGATTACTATTTAAAATATACAGGAAATATTCAGATAGAGTACATCATATGTTACAGTCGGTAACAAAAGTGTCCGAACACTAGCAAAAATTCCTATGTAAAAAAGGTACCCTTCATACGGTTTTGTTAAATAAATCCTTGTCGAATCCTGTTCTTAGTCAGTGTAAGAGCATGATTCGATAAGAATTTATTTAACAAAACCGTATGAAGTTTACTTTTTTTACATAGGAATTTTTGCTAGTGTTCGGACACTTTTGTTACTGACTGTATGTTACACCTTAAATTAAAACAGTATGTCTATAAGTACTATAAGACAACAGAGAGTAGTGTCCGTGCCCCATCAGATAGTTATTATTATTTTTATTATATTTTACTATGTCATTATTATTGATTTTCTTTAAAATAAGAAATTATAAGCAAAAAAAGTGTTATGTAGAATTTTAATTTATAGAAAGAGAATGGTTTGCGTTTAGTAAATTAAATTAAACTTATATTTCTAAAATATGTGCGTCCATCAGTGGTAAATAAACTCAGATATATTCTTTCCCACTACATTTTCTAAACATATAAATCTGTTTTCTCATCTTAAAAAATAACTAAAAATCTTATTAAAACAAAAAAAAAATAAAAAATAAAATAAAAATAAAAACACTATTAAAACTTATTGGTAGTAAAGAACCTCCTCGTAGGAATACAGTATGTTTTAATGTGCTGACTTTTTTTTTTTTTTTTTTTTTTTCTCTTTAGATTATTCCAATTACTAAATTATTTTATACTCACTTTTATGGTAAAAGGTTACAAGGCAAACAAAATATTAGTTTATGTTGGAACACTGAAGATTTCCGCCATGTTTTTGCTTTGCACTGTGAGAAAAGAATACACCGAACATAGAATTTATCTAGACTGGAAGATACATAAATATTTAAATATACGTACATACCCCACACATTATTTTTTCTGTGATCACCCTTGTATATAGATAATGGAAAACAAATAATAATGCTTCAAAATTAACTTGTTCGACAGTGAGATATATTTCTGTGTGAAAGGGGCGGCCGCCCTCCTCAGCCCTCCGTTGAATTTTCGCTTTCTTTAGGCAATAAGAGTATAACAAAATAAAATCGATGAAAAATAAAAGCACAATTTGAAAATAAATAAATAAATAAAAACATGACAAATGTTTCCGCTGTAAATCAGCCGTCGTCAGTGTCTAAATACCAGTATTATTATAGATATTATATTTAGACACTGATGAAGACTAATTTACAGCCGAAATGTATGCTATGTTTTTATCTTTATATATATATATATATACTAAGCGACAAAAAAAGAAAAAAAAAAAAAAAAAAAAAAAAAAAGCCGCACTTGGATGTTTTTCTTTTCACCTTCTACAACCGCCAATTTTATCGTTTAAAAAACAAATTTTCGAACAGATTTTATTATGTTGTCCTCCACATACACTTTAGCTTTGAGTCCAGTGTTAAAAACAAAATGCAATTGTCAGGGAAATTGTAATTTTAGAAATTATTTCAAAAATGGTAAGAATAAGGCAGTTAACGATGCCACAAAAAAGTATTAATTTTTGAATGAAAATCAAAAAATATTTTAATACGTGAGATGGCAAAATAATTAAATGTTAACGAAATATTGGTAAAAGGGTTTTTAGCAAGGTATAAAATTTTTTGGCCGTTTGAACTGGAAATTTGGTTTTAGGCGGCCATGTTGCTCATCCAAGCGAGATGACCGTAAGTTAAAAAGCCATTGCTTATAAATTTGGTTTGTATTACATTTTGAACATAAAAGAGATTCAGAAAAAGTGTTTAGCAATATAATTTCTTTAACTACAGTGAAGAAACTATTAAACAAAGCAGGTTTAAATGACAGAAAATTTGAAAAAATTTCATTCTTAGTGGAGAGAATTAGGAAAGCAAGACCTCAGATGGCTAAAAAAAATTAAAAAATGATTAGTTAATTATTGGGCTGAACTGGTTCTCTTTCATGAGTTAAGTTTAACTTATTTCGGGCTAAAGAAAACAAGCAGATCTGACAACGAAAATATGACCGACTTAATGAAAATCGCACTTTTAAAACAGTGACACATTTTCCGTACATTATAGTACGGAGGTGCATGACTTTTCAAACAGTCGGGCAAATTTTTATGCTCAAGGGATCAATTAACTCGAAATAAAACACAATCTTCATAAAAGTGGTGCCTGACTGACTATTTTGGGGGTATCTTGGACATTGCCGCAAACAGCGTTTCAAAATGATGATGCACCTTACTACGCAGCATCTGTGGGAAGTTTATTCACTTCAAATTGTCAAAATTTCCTATCCATTCCCAGGAGAACCTATAATTCTGTAAGTAATCATATCTTTTTTCACTTTAAGTTAAATCCCACAAAGGATATAGTAGAATTTATTCTTTACCAGACATGGAAATAGTCCTAATCGCGATCCACTCGAAAATGTTTCGTCTATAAAAAGGCGGGGGAGAGGATTCGAAATTTGCAGCCTACAACTCTGCCAGAACTAGAAAAAATTATTTGTGATATTTGGCACATTGAAATTTCTGAGATTTATATTAAAACACTGTATAAAACTATGCCATTGCGCATTGAAGCAGTAATTCCATATAAAGGTGGAATTAACCCAATGCAGAATACATATTTTTAATAAAAAATTGCTTAGATCTAACAAATAAATACTTTTATTTCATATATTAAAATATAACTTGTTTATTTCATATAATAAATCATAATAGAATACAAAGTGTATGGTTATTGCATTATGTTCAAAAAGAAGTTTTATGCAGATTTTTATAAAGTACTCCTTAGAGTGCAATGAAACGAATTATTAAATCGAAAATGTCCATAGGTATTGTTTCATCCCTTTGGTATTATGCAAACAAGACAGTTTTATTTGTTTCAAACATTAAAGTTATTACAAATAAAAAAGGTGTAAGTCATTTTTTCTGCAGTGCGGCTTTTTTTTTTTTTTTTTTTTTTTGTCGCTTAGTGTATTTAATTAATAAATAACTTTCTAAATGAACATTATAGACTGTAAAAACTCGCAACAGTTGTTTCAGGCCAAAATAATAACACAACCCTTCACCGGGTAGAAAATCTAGGCACGAGTGCATCATTCAAGCAGCAAGGTGCAATCCCGTCTACTAAGAAACTTAAAGGGGATTTCTTAATTTAGCTTTCTCTGAAACAGCATTCGTTATATTTCAGACTAATGCTGATATCTACCGAAGACAGATAGGGCAAATATTTTAAAATCGATTAAAACAAGGAAAAATTTTTGAAAACTTCTTCATAAAAAATATTATATGTTTGTAAACGTTTGGTTTCTTTCTTATGGCGAACCTCTCGCACTCTTATGTGTGCGTTAGAGATGAAACGGGCTCAGCCCGAGCCCGATTGGGCTCAAATCTTACGCAAGTCTTCGGGCTCCGGGCGGGCTCGGATTCAAGCTAAAAGTTCCGTTTACTTTATTCTTCAGTAACTGGAAAATGCTTAAATATATATATATATATATATATATATATATATTCATTTTGAGAGCACCTTTAGTAATGTCATAATAGTCATGATAGGTTATAAATCACAAAATAATCTTGCAAACCTTACTAGCTTTGACTCCTTTTTCTAAATAGAACTTTTTTTTCAACGGGATGCATATTATGTTATGTCATAGTGTTATACAGTAATCCTTCCTCCTTCGTTATGTTGGGCCTCATTATATCACTCATTCGGATAAATTTTTTGTCCCCCGATAGACGCGTTATAAGCAATGGGCTGCACTATAAATATATGTTATATAAATATATTATATACATGTATACAGAGACATTATAAATTGTTATAATAACATTTATAGTTATTTAAATTGAGGATTGATAACAAGAAAATTAATTTGAAAATGAAAACGGTATTTAATTTTACTATTGTTTATGCGTTGCATAGCGTACCCCTTTAATATCGGGCTCGGGCTCTGATCATACAAAATTTTTCGGTCTCGGGCGGGCTCAGTTCAAAAATGTTTCGGGCCCGGGAGGGCTCGGATTGCCAAAATAGAGCCCGAACTCACCTCTAGTGTGCGTACAAGCGTACGCTATGCGTAATTGCAATCTGTCACTATCCAAATAATAGATATTCAATCCTGAATATTCGTCACTTCAAAAATACATGTTTTCCTTTCCTTTCTGTCCTATCTTGAAACTTGAGGTAAAAGAAACTTTCTAAAAACTTTCTCGCGAGGAATATTATCTGGAAAACGGATCGCGAATTCCCACCTGCAGTTTTTCACTTTCGATTTCGCAACCGACTCCTTTTACCCTTTACCTTGAGTTCAGTGGCACTACACGACGCCTTTGCTGACCAAAAAAGATGGGTCGCTGCCCGAACCCCAGAACCTTGATGAGTTCCCAGATTTCGGCCTTCAAATTCCTTCAAAAGTTAACATGATTAGAGTAAGAAAAAGAAAGGCTTAATAAAAACTTAATATATTTTTTAAAACAGTTCTTTGTGCTTGGGAAATTTGCTTTTACAACTTGACCGATCAAGGTTTCACGATAAGATTTCGAAAAACAATAAGTGAATAATAATTTATTTTCTGTTGTTTTATCATCAGTAACAGCATCCGTATTTGAGGTCAATAACACATTAGTTGAATAAAACTCTTATAAATGAAAAAATTAGAATGTTTCGCTCATCATAAAACTTTCTTCTGTATTTTCCAATATAAAAATTCCCACCAGTCCAAATTATTAATTAAAATTATTATTCATGAAAATTATTTCACATGATGAATGCAGACGATTTTCATGTCAGAGAAATTTTTAACACGAAGTGTAGAAAGAAAATTACTTTTGTGACCTGTATATACGATATCTGAGATGTTTCTCAAAATATATATAACAAACTATTTTTGATATATATCGCTATATATCAAAATCAAAAGGGATATAATATCTTTTTTGATATATATTGCTATATATCAAAAATGAAAAAAAATCGGAAACTTTGATTTTAATTATAACAAATGCATGGTTCAACAATTCGTTTAAAAAATATTGATGAGTTCTGAAGATGGCGGGGAAGGGGGGGGGGGGGGGAGCGAGGCCATTATATATACATTTTTTTTCCCTAGATGACTATTACTATTATAAATAATTATTTTTAATTTCATAACTAATCTTTAAGGGGACAGTCCACTTTTAAAAATGAGAAAATGAAGAAATTTTCAATCAACTTTCAGAAAAAAAAAAAATGCATGTAATTTTTTTTTTGTGTGTGTGTGTGTGTGTGTGTGTGTTAACTAGTATGACATCACTCTATTGATTAAAAACGCTATTTTGGATTATAACCATACAGATTGTACATTTTATTCATTTCCTTCTTTAGAATTTTTTTT
Organism: Salticus scenicus; assembly: GCA_963930645.1. Classification (NCBI taxonomy): domain Eukaryota; kingdom Metazoa; phylum Arthropoda; class Arachnida; order Araneae; family Salticidae; genus Salticus; species Salticus scenicus. The sequence goes on from OZ005661.1 coordinate 238,583,642, forward strand.
TTTTTTCTTTTGTTAATTACAGTTTATGGCTTGTATTTATAATATTCCGTAAAGGGTAAGTATCACAATAACAAAATAATTATGAGTGGTTTTAATAAACAAAATACACATTCTAATTATATCTTAAAATAATAATGATATTGAATGTAATTTCTTCCATCGACCACCGATGAAGATGATATATGGATACTTTTGGTGAATCCTTGCACTTAGACTATTTTATTTTCAGAATTTTCCAATAATAATAATAATCTTTCAGGTGTAAGAGATAAGAAATTGATACGGTTATTATTATCTAATAAGGAGATATGATATCAGGATACGAGTGCAGAAATATATTTCGTTGTGTCGTCACGTGTTCAAAGTTTAACTGCAAAAATAATGCCCCCCCCTCCCCTCTTTCATCGTCTGCTATAATCCGGTTTAAACCGAATCAGAAAAATATTCTTTTATAAAAATAAACGTAGAAGAGTTTTGTATCTGATTATATGTTGCTTATCTCTAAATTCAAACTTGGGAGGGACATAATATAAGGTAGTAATTTCTTTATTTTTGGAGCCAGAATAGATAGTATTTTTGTTTGTTGACAAAAGTGCTGTAACATGATATTAAATGTTTGATTTATAGTGGAACGTTTAACCTTTAAATAAGGGCAGAGAAAATGTTCACACTCTGAATTGGTGTTATTGAATTTTTCAAAATAAATTTATTGTTAATATATATATCTATATTCATTGTGATGTAGATTATTACATATTATAAAATTTCTTTTCTTTCTAAAAGGTAGGTAAATTCTCTAAATAAATAAAATTATATATTAAATTCTTTTATCTTAAACAACTACTTAAAATATAATGATAAAACTATTTTTATCCTATAAATAATAATAATTTACAATATACGTTTTCTAGTTTTTATATCTTCCCTTTCATAATTTTTCAATGTTACTGAATCAAGTTCTTTAATCAATTCCCAGTATTCTCTTACCAATCTTAACGTAATAAAAATTCTTTTCACGCTGTAAATGATAATGTTTTGACGTATTTCTATCCTTTTGTTTTGTGAAACCAGAAAATAATTAATTCGGTTTCTTTTAATCTTACATCGAAATGTAACTCATGCACCCTCTTGTCGCCTAATTTACATCATCAGCTGGATAAAATATTTGCTTAGCTGGTGGTTTCCCAGGAGCGAAAATATTTGGCGAAATCATGTCAACATTCACTAACAATGGTCAATAAATTACGCGTCGTTTTATTAAAAATATACATATGAGTATTCCTAACGTACTGCAACCATTTTCTATCTTAAACTTTAAACTTGGCGTCGATAATTAAACGCCAAATGCATTGTCATTTATAATCATGTTTATTTATGACTGAATTAACCTGAATTATCTGCAACTGCCTGACTAATTTAATGGAGAAGTAGAATCAGGAAAAGTGGGGGGGGGGGGGGGGGGAGATGATATAAGTATGTTTTAAAGTCAGAGATTAAAACCACTTGTTTGATTTTTGGGGTTTAGTGGATCCAAGATCCCCATTTAAATGTTAAATATGATTTTTATCAAATATTGTTCTTTTTTCCCCTAAATAATAGTTAAAGTATGTCTGTTTATGTATGTCTGCATTGAAACTATTATAAGATAATTAACTTAGAAAATTCCCCCCTATCGAAATTTCTTAAGTTTTAAGGGGAAAGCTCCCTTTCATTTTGTAAATAGTCCAGAGAATAAATATATAAACTTTAAATCTTTTTTTACACATCGTAAAATAAATGCAGGCACTGCTGGTTTCGAAAGGACGTGGCTTTTCTTCTTCAGGTGCAAAAATACCTTACTACCTTAGAGGCAAAAGCAAGACAAAGCAAGGAAGAGTAGCAACACAACCAGCCAATAGTACAGCAGCATACAAAAACCAATGAAAAAGAGGACACAACAAAAAACAGAAGATAAGAGAAACACAAAACAGGGTGCTGAATGAAAAAAATAAATAAATAAAGTTTTTTTAAATACGTTTTTAATTTTAATTTCTATTTACTTATTTACTTATTTAGTTATTCTTTTTACAAAAGGATTAGATTGGATTGGATGGGTTTTACGTCGCACTAGTGCTGCGCAATGGGCAATTAGCGACGGTCTGGGACTCATCCCTAGAGGTGGTCCGAAGACATGACATCCCAATATTGTTCCTCCACGGAAGGGATGGCTCTCCCGCTTCGGTGACCCCCAGAGGTAAAACATTTGATAGGAACACGGAGGACAATGCGGCCACGATAGATTTTACGTGCACCAGCCACCATTGGTATACACGACGGTCTTTGGCCAGCTCGAGTACCGAACCCTGAAACTTTTTTTTTTTTTTTTTTTTTTAAATAAAAGCAGAGTTGCCAATATTTTAATTTATTCCGTAGTACTTTTAGCCCCGCCTCTATTTAATACCGCTTTTATTTTAAGAGTAATTCTTTCTTATTTTATCATAGATATATATTGGAGAAAAATATTCTGTAAATAAATGGTACGAAATAAAGGCAGGGCTAAAAATACTCCGGAATAAATTAAAATATTGGCATCTATGCAAAGGGAAAGAAAATTATTTAATGGAGTTTAACAAGTTCATTAAATAATAAACTTGTATCTTGTTTAATTCCATTAAATGATTTTCTTTATTTTTGTAGAAATAAATAAATAAATGAAATTAAAAAAAACATGTGTTTATTGATGAAAAATATAAATGTCGGGAAAATGTATCATAAACAGAACAGTTTACATCAGAGAAATGCTAACTTTGGCCTGCTGTAAGAAAAATCTCTTTTTATTACTTTCCGAACATACATATGTAAGGCAAATATAGTAATCATGACAAAATTTAGACTTTGAGGTTTTGGTGTATAGATGCTTTTTAAGGTCCCATGAGTCCATTTTTTGCTACTTTTACGGTAATGTACAACAGGTGTTCAAATTATTAGATTTCTTTCTTTTTTGACATTTTTCCGATTTTCTAAAAAAATACTAGACGAAATGGCCTGAAACCTCATATAGGCAAAGAACATTTAAAAACTCATATTTCCCACTATTGATTTAGTCCAGAGAGTAATTAGGGGACCAACCACAAACTGAAGAAGAGCGAAAATACTTTGGATCTAGATCGTTCTTTTGCAGACAATTTTCTTAATTTTTACTCTATTCAAATGAACTTTTGTCAAAAGTTGCTCAGTGTATTTAACTTTCAACCTATGCAATGAATTTTTTTTTTATCTTTCGCGCATGCACAGTAAAACAATATTTACTAAAAATGCTCATATCTCAACGAATATTACACATGTGAATTTTATGTTTCAGAATAATGTTTCTCTAACGTTTTGTCAATTTTTCAGCAAGTTTTGTAAAATTTTATGGAAATCCGTTTTAGTTATAAGCCAAAAACTTGTCATAAAAAGTAGTAATTTTTGAAAAAAAAAAAAAAAAAAAAAATGTCTGCCTAAATAATTGAGTAATTGCCGAACCAAAACGTATAAATATTGTACATAGTATGTGCAACAATGTATTAAAGTTACAAGTTATTTGTAGCATTTTGTGATACAGGGTGATCCAAAGTATTTTCGCTCTTCTTCAATTTGTGGTTAGTTCCCTAATTGCGCTCTGAACTAAATCGATAGTTTTAAAAAATCGAAAAAATTTTACAATAAAAAGAATTTCTAATAATTTTAACACCGACTGTATCTTTGCGTGTGCGAAAGCACGACACCGTCTAAATAATGCTTTGTTCGAATGAGCTGAAAGTTGATATATATGTTATAAGTCACCGTAGCACAAACTGTATAGATTTTGGTGAACCTAGCACTTATGTTTTTTACAGGAACAAAACGAAAAATTCTTTATCATTATGGTCTATGGGCTCAAGTTATTCAAAGTGGATAGCGTCTAAATGCCTTATTCGATTGAGCTGAAAATTTATACACATGTTATAGGTCACCGTCGCAAGAACTGTATAGATTTTGGTGAATCTAGCATTTATAGATTTTTACAGGAACACGACGAAATATTTCTTATTATTATGACCTATGAGCTCAAATTATTTGATACACAATAGCGTTAAATTAAACAACATACTATTTGGGGATAAATACACAAACAACCTATTAGAATTTTTTCCTTTTGTTTATTTAACCCGTTAACGCCCGAATCAATTTTGCAAAATATTATTAGCTGATTATTTCACTTCTAAATTAATATAGACAACTGACAGTACAATAGATTAACTTAAACAAATCTTCTGATAGTTTTAAATTTAAAGCCTATCCTCATTTATTGACGTTTAGTGTTCTAGCGAGAAAACTTCGAGATAGAAAAAAATTGAGGTGACAGTTTAATTTCCTATTATAGGTTGACAAAGATCTCGAAAATATATATTATTATTCAACTTGATTTAAGTTAGTATACTTGCGCAAAAGGCAAATATAGGTGCGACGAATGAAAAATCTCAAAACGACTATCCAAATTATGAAGTAATAATTAATAGTAGGCACATAAAACTTTCAGGTATCATTTAGAGTGACGCTCTAAACTGTCACTAAAAAGCAGAAATCATTCCAAGAAACCACAAAGCATATACGTGCCATTTTATTAGATGTCCTCAAATGAGGACACTGGGCACTAATGGGTTAATGACTTCTCTATACTTTAGTTGATTTAAACAATCGTTAATTACTTAATATTTGCAAAGTCCAGTGGAGTAACTCCAGATTTCTTTTAGTTCTTTTTTAAAATATTAAAAACGCAATGCCCACGGCAGGCGTCACGTGCCTATATTTTATATGCGAAATTTCCAATTTGTTTGAAAAAGTTTTTTTTTTTTTTTTTTTTTTTTTTTTTTAAGTATCGAACTATGGAAAAATATATATATATATAGAATAAAATAAATAAATAAACAAATAAATAAAAAGAGAATTTAACATGAAAATATTACTTTTCAAACTTTAACACGACGTTCTGTTGCTCGCATTACAAGTTGAAATTTAATAGCATCGATCTATTGTTTTTTCAATTTTTCCAGGAGATATTACTTAATATACTTATTTTAGAGTCTTCCTGTGATACATATCTAATTTCTAGAACGTAATATCCCTATTACTTCTGGCATCATTATAGGAAGTTTAATGAGGAAGAGAAAGAGTAGACTGAAAAATACGGAGAATCGTATTACAATTATGAACAAAAATTGTCAAAATATATCCTATGGTCATTAGTACTGTGTTAAAAACATACAGGATTCGAAATACAATAAAATTTCTCCTTTATAATTATGTAATAAGATGATTTTTGGTGTAGTGCTAGTTCATTATTATTTAATTTATTTTTGTATTATAAAAAGCTTCGTTTATGCAACGCCAATATCAGTTTTACTCCACTTTCTCGGGTTAGGAAACGTCATACGTTTTTTTTTACTTTATAAAAGTAGGAATTTTTTTTTACCTCAACTTTTTCTTATGTTTTTCTATTGGTAATGGGTTTCAAATACTAAATCGAGCATATTTTCATACAACCTTTTAAAAAAAAATTACCAACAGAAAAATAGAAGAAAAGGTTGAGATAAATATATATTTTTTGATTTAATAATTTATTTAATTTCTCATTCAAAATGGTTTTGCTGCCTCGATCGGGGCTGAAACAATATAAATTGCTATGATTAGCTATATTGTTTTACGAAATTGATACAGCTTTCACAGCTTTGTCAAGTACATGCCCCCTGAAGTGTTTATACTTCAAATTTTAAGCATTTTTATCCAATTATTATTTCTGTGGTTCTTTATTCACTTTCTCCGCGTCATTAAGTTTAATGGTCATTTTTTATTATTATTATTCATGTCGGCGTAAGTAATTTAAATTGTTTTTGTCTCTTATTGGTTCTTAATCTGTATCGCAACGTTTTTGTGTCAGTCTTACCTATATGTTACAATCACTAATTTGAATTGTTTAACATAGGTTTACATAACAGTACTCGTTATCTTACCTCTTAATCTGCAACCTGTATTTATAGTATTAAATTTCAGGGTAAGAGAAAGTCGTGTGGGTGACACACCAGATTATTATTATTATTATTATTATCAAGATAGACAATGTTAATTGATACTTAAAGTATATAATATCAAGACATGATTGTTGTCCTTTTTCTGATAAAAACGTTTAATTTTGAAATTTCTTTTTTTTTTCTTTCTTTCTTTTTTTTTTTTTTTAACTACTACCTACTATGAAATAATAAACTAACATTATAAAAAAGAAAAAGAAAGAAAAAGTCTATTACATAAAACTGTATTCGTATAGGGTTAAAAAATTCAAAGAAAATTATAATCGAAAGTGTTCATTCAAAATTCGATTATATGCCTTCTCGACCAGTGTTGGGCATAATTGATTAAAAAGTAATTGAATTACAAATAAATTACAATTATAATTATTTTACTGTCAATAAATTAACAAATAATTGACTACAAAAAAATTGAATTACTTATTCAATTTATTTGTAATAATTCAATTTATTTGCAATCAATTACTTGTTAATCGACTGAGAAAAAAAAGGTTATACCCCCGTTTCGCCGACACGAAAATTTCCTACCCCCTTTTGTTGACAAATTCCCCAAAGAAGGGAAAATCGACAATATCGGTTTAACACCTGTTTCGCCGACAGTGAATGTTCACCTCCATTTTGTCGGCGAAATGGGGGTGTAACATACATTTTTCAAGCTCATTTAAGCCTAGTTGTGTAGTTTGAAGGCAATAATCCTAAAAAACTTAGAAGCTAAGATGCAGAAAATTTTGGGAAATAAATACGCTGTACCCAGAGTTAGAGATTAGAATGTGAAAAACAGGCGTCAATGGCACTTAATTATTTTTTCTTAGTTGCCAAAATGGTCTACTCAGGCATAATTGTTAAATTTTTTAATAGGATAAGACTTAGTTTATTATTATTATTTACTTAAATAATAGAGCATTTCCTCGTGACGTCTGGTGGTTGGCAAAAAAGCGCGCTCGACTTTCCCGCACCCACCATTGGTTTTCCGTTGGTGATCCTCCATCGCTATGCTTTTCCCAAGCCTTTTTGCCAACCACTCATAAAAGTTGAGATGTTTGTTTACAAACAAGGAACTGCCCTATAAATACAAGCACAAAAGTTTAACATGAATATATTTATATTTAAAAAATAAAAATAAAATAAAATAAAAACTCCCGTAAAACAGAATAAACAGTAGAATTTCTTTTTTAATTACCTGCCAACTCATTTTTAAATTTAGTGGAATTCCACATATTACATCTTAAAACAAAATGAGAACTATTAGAAAACATTAATTTAAACTTTTTTTTTTTTTTCGATTGTTTTAATTTATTAACTTTTACTTTCAGTTTTTATAAGCCCAAAGTTTATTAATTAATTCTGTATTTGAGAAATTATCATGATAAAAATTTTTTGGTGATGCATTAATAAACTGAGAAATAACAATTGGTAGTAGGAAAATAAAAAAAAAATATATATATATAAATTAAATAAATTGAAATATTATGTTATTTATTTATTTATTTATTTTTTTTTTTTTTTTAATTTTTTTTTTTTTACAGCATTTTTTATTGAGCTTATGTATCGATGTGTTTAAACTGAAAATATAAGATTTTTTTTAACGATGATAATAAACAAGGATTTTGAAGATTTCAGTAGACTTCAGAAATCTGCTGATCACGACCAATTTAAACATTGAAATTTATGATAAAGTTCAAAGAAGATAATCACGACAGAACTTACTTCAAAGGTATTATTTTAGAAATGGAGTCTAATGAGATAAGGAAAGTTAATTTTAAGCAAGGTCTAGGTCTTGAAGATAAGTATCTAAATTCTTTTAACTCAATAATATTTGTGCTTAAACACACATACACAGGAAACAAAAAAAAAAAAAAAAAAAAAAAAAAAAAAATCCATAGACTGAAAATATAAACAAATAAATTACTTGTCTTTACCTATATTTCTAAACTGCAATAAAAGTCGCAAATTTATTATACAATTATTCTTATACTAGCAAGCTATGCCCACTTCCTTTTAAAAAGAATATTTGTGCTTAAACACACACACACACGCAGGGGAAAAAAAAAAAAAGAAAAAAGAAAGAATCCATAGACTGAAAATATAAATAAATAAATTACTTGTCTTTACCTATGTTTCTAAACTGTAATAAAAGTCGCAAATTTATTATACATTTATTCTTATACTAGCAGGCTATGCCCACTTCCTTTTAAAAAGAATTCCTTTTGAAAAGAAATTATTAAAAAATAATAATAAAAAGCTGCTATATTATAAATGTTGCTATATTATAATTTTTATATGTGCGTTTTTATTACATTATTTATACTCTTTATATGCCTTCATCTATACATTTCATATATCTTATGAAATGACAATCATTTTCAATGCATTATAATATCAAAATTCTAATTTTAAAATGAAAAAAAAAAAAAAAAAAAAAAAAACTGCAAAATTTTAACATTTGCGCAGTCTCTGGTCTCAGGCTGTATGAATTTCTGGGAGTGCACTGTAAAAAGAGAAATAATTTCATGACAGTAACGTGGTTATAAATTAGCTGTAAAAAATGACAAGTGAAAATTGTAATTCACCATGGGTTTGTGCACCTGAGACTGTGAGTCGTATCAACCGATCAAAAGGGGTGAACTCTGAACTGGATACTAATCTCCATACGTAACTAGTACCCGCCATTTCATTGAATTGAAATTTCCTTCCCACTTGTTTTCCCCATAATTACAGGACAAATCCCTAAATAGCTGGAAAGGGAAGCTTGAATGGGAAAAATAGGGGGGTAGGAAATTTTTTGTCGGCGAAACGGGGGTTACACCAAAAAAAAAACTTATAATTTTAATTTAATTTTAATTCAATTGTAATTCAATTACTTTTTAATCAATTATGCCCAGCACTGTTCTCGACTATACACTATTTTATTTTTTATGTTAATCCCAACGGTGATTTATTCAAATGCGATTTTCATTAATAATAATGCTAATTTTGTTAAAATTTTATAAAGAAATTAGTATTACATAATTAACGATTTTTTTTACAATGTTATGAATATATAAATTTGTTCTAATACTTATAATTATAAATTATATTAATCATATTATAATTATAGGTTGTTTTTTTTTTTTGATTTAGTTATTCATTTAATGCTACAATTATTTAGATTTAAAAACAAATTATTATAAAATGAATGTAAAGTAATTTATAATAATTTATCGCTCTTTTTTATATTTTTTATGCAAAATTGCATTTGTTTTGACTTTTGGGAAACATAAAATACTTTTTTCCTTGACAATAATATTTGAAGTACGTTGTCTATGAACTTTTAATTCACATGATATTTTTCCAGAATTAAGTTTCTATATTTACCAATACATTTATTTATTTCTTCACCCATAGTGCCCTAATTCTCCCCCTAAAGTTGCAAGTTTTACTGCAATCAAGTGATGCACCGCTCAACCTCTCGTGTATAGTATACAGTTAACGCGTTTTTACGTTGTGCGAAAGATTACGTCGCACGATTACTTGATATTTCAGAAATAAGTAAAAAATATATTTCAAAAGTTATATTGCATTTTACAAAGAAAGAGAGTAAAGCTAAGTGCTAAATTGGTCCTCTAAAATTGAAGGAATGGCCTTTTTTCCCGTTTTATTATTTTGCGCATAATTTTCAAACAAATGAGCATATAACCATGAAATTTGGATAGAATATTTGTTATCACATCATCAATCGAATTTTATAGATATTTTTAACATAAATAATAATTTTTAAACTGATATTACTTCAATTTTTCTCAAAAGTAAGCTTTGGAAAAAGAAAAAAAAAATGAAAAATTTAAACAATTTTAATAAAGAAAATTAAATGAGAAATTGTGTTATTACAGATAGGTGAAGATACGCAGGTCACCAAACGTTAAATCAAACCCAATTTTTCTTACTGTATTATTATTATTATTACCATTATTTTGTTTTTATTTTCCGTAACGGACTTTTGGAAAAGAAGAAGGGGAAAAAAAAAAAAAAAAAGAGATAGTAATTAATTTGAAAACTTTGAGCATCATTAGAATATTAACATTGTCAATAAAAAATAAAAATAAATAAAAAAAATCTTATTCAATTTTAATGTTTGTAGGTATATTTTTAAAAAAGATTCTTTATATACGGAAAGAAGAAAAAATAGAAAGGTGAATACAGGAATAAAAAAATCCTCTTTTAATTTAACATATGGGTGCATGTGTATATTCATTCACCTGTATCTCCAATGCAACTTTACTACTAATTTTTACTTTAAGTGAGGTTTTGTTATATTTATACGTTTTGAGGTTCCCTGAATCCGAAAATCATGTTTTTAGCGGTTGGTCTGTGTGTGTGTGTTTTATCAGCATATCTCAAGAACAAATTGTAGCAGAAAGTCCAAACATGGTATTCTAAATGTGTATAATATAGGGATGCTACACTAAGCTTTTCGTTGAGATGAAGCAAATGGCTCGTGTACAGGGACACCCAAGAGATTTAAAATACATTACGTCTAGGGGAAAATTGCACGTAAGTAGAGTTTAGCACCAATATATTTTTAAAGACTGAATAATGAGCAACAATATATTCGAAAATTTTATTAACAAACTAGCCTTCTATTATGTAGATAGTTACAACAAAAGAAAGACTATGGTAAAATTTATCTGATGTCATTTACTTATTCCCGCTAACTAAATTCTTAAATTAAAATGTTATTGAAGCAGGGGCGTAGCAATTCAAAAATCATGGGAGGGGCTCAAAAAATTTAATTTTAAAAATGACTCAAAATTAATCTTAAGAAAATCAATTAATTATTAGATGTTAATTAATATTCATTAATTATTAGTATTAATTATAAAATATCACTAATGTGAATATTTATAGGGCATTAATTTTAATTTTAAATTGGTGATTTTTTCATATGGCATTACAAGAAAATTTCATGATAAAAAATAGGGGAGGGGGTGCTTGAGCCCCCTGAGCCCCTCCCTTTCCTACGCCCCTGTATTGAAGTCATAATTTATTTAGCTATGCTGTTTAAATTTCAAATGGAAATAGAATGGATTTCAAAAAGCATTAGTAAGCTTTAAAAAATTGTAGGGGGGGGGGGGGGAGGCATCAGAAACTCAAAAAAGAAAAATCAAGATGATGAAACTTCATAAAATCTTATTGTGTAAAATAAAATCCTTTAAAATGCATGTATATCTACATATATAAAGCTTAAAGTTTGCCGTTCACTGTAAATTCAAGTGTCTGAAATTCAGACACAATTGTGTCTAAAATGGGTGTTTAATTTTAAGATGTTAAAAACTGTCTTATTTATTTCAGACAATTGAAGTATCTTAAAAGGCAGATCGTTTCACACTCGAAGTGTCTGAAATTTCGCCATCTTTGATCCTGTCTACAGTGAATATTTTTCATAAATAAATAAATAAAAAGATGCGTTTTATACTGTTTACCTGTGAAAATAGATTTTAGAATCTCCTAGAGCATTAAATAAATAAATAAATAAAAAAAAAAAAGCATTAATAATTTTTACAAAAATATTCCCCGTTGCACGCGCCGGGAATCGAACTGGCAATCAACGATTTCATAGTCGAGCGTCTTCCCCATCACACCGTCGGTATCCACGCTGCACGAAGCTTGTATAATGAAATATATTCTAGCATTCGTAAAACAAGCGAGGCGGAAAAATGGGTAACGGAAAAAAGGGTAATGGAAAAATGGGTAATGGAAAAATGGGTAACGGAAGAATGGGTAATTTGCGAATTCCTACTTGCGAATCATATACTGAAATTGCCCCAAATTATGCCATAGAGTTAAACTATGTTTCGAAGATGTTTCATCTTTGTTACTGATTATTTATTTCATCGTCAGTTAAAAATTTATTCTTTTAAGAGGGCTGAATATTAAAAATCTTTCACAGGATCTTTTTCAGTATAAAAAAAAAAAAAAAAAAACTTTTATTTATTACTTTATTTACGTATTTACTACTTAAGAGATTTTAATTATTTTTTCAAAGAAATCATAATGTTAAAACAATAATTATAATAATAGTTTAAAAAAAAGAACAAGAAGAAGAAAAGAAAAAGAAATTGTTGGAAACAGAGCAATGTAGAATGGAGACTATTTTTATTTTTCGGGCAGAGATAAATAGAAAAGCTTTGTTTTTGAGTTAAGCGATGGCGGTGTTTGACAGGAATTCCTTTTCTTAGACATGCTTGGTAATTTGTCAAATGGGGCTAAATTACTTCTGTTATTTATATTTCTTAAGAAATGACAAGTAAATAAACAATCAAATAAATACTATGATTTTATATATTTTATGATTATTATTTTCTCTCTTTTCTTTCTTTCTTATTGCTATCTTCTATATGTAATATAGAGAAAGTATTGGATTCGTGATAATTTTCGACCCCCGTTTTTTGATGGATTTACACGCTTTGGGATGTCTTGAACACGAATTGATAGTTTTTAGAAAATGTCTGTCTGTCTGTGTGTATCGCGATTTTTGTGGACACTGTATCTCACGAACCAATGAATGAAATTTAACCAAACTTGGTATTTAGTTGCACCCTGACATAAACTGGTGCTGATTAGATTTGGGGATCAATCGCTCAACAGGTGGCGCTGTGAACACATTTTTTCTAAATTTTTAACATGGCAGTATAGGACAAAATTTCCTATAAATGTACAGAATGAGAGTTATTTTTAACTTGTGATTGTCAAATTAATATAAGTTATTGATAATAGTAGTAGTTAACAAGGAAAAAAATTCTGTGCATGTGGGGGCATCGCGTCCGCCCGGGGGGGGGGGGCGGGGTAAATTATCAAGATGGGTATCTTTCGAAAGGTCTCGTCAATACCTCTAAAATAATACTATAAATCTGTGATAATTTAAAACAAAGTTATCGATTTTTTTTTTTTTTTTTTTTTAATATTGTTACTGAGTGAATTTGTATAGGAAAAATATAGAAGAAAGTCTTGTAGTGGCCACAACGTACTAGTTTGTTTGTTTGTTTTTTTAAACCAGCAATCACAAGTTGAAAAATAATTTTATACAAAATTATCTTATTATCCATATTATTATAATATATCGTTCAGTTATACTGAAATGCTGACTAGCTAGTTTCTCGTTAATTCATGAATAGATTTTACCCAAAAGTGTGAAATTTTTAAATTTTATACTTATTCACAAAAGGAAATTCATTTTTTTTTTTTTTTTTTTTTAAGTAAATAAAGCTTAAATCAATGAATAGAATATGGATGTCAGAAAAAAAGGGCACCGGGAAAAAGGGCACTTTTCCAGTTCGTAAATCACAAAATAATAAATATCAAGTATTGAATTTAAATGACTTTCAAATTACATTTTTTGAAATTTCAATTGATTTGGTGCAACATTCATTTAGTATATAGTACCTGGGGGAGGGGAGGGAGGTGGACTAGCTGCAGATTGATTTAAAAAAAAAAAAGAAATAAATTGTTTCTATATAAACTTCTACCGATTTTAATGAAACTGTATAATCACGTACAATTTGTGAAAAAATTACAGTAAGTATCAGACATACCTTGTGGGAGGGGAGGGTTAAATGAAGGGGGGGGGGGGTATAGAAAAATTAAAAGGATTTTTTATATCCATTTGACTGACTTTACTGATCTATTTTATAACTATCACTTACTTTTTATGAAGATCACAGTGAGCGTATATATATACTTGGGGGGCAAGGGTGGCAGATGGAAATGAAATATATTCTTCTTTAAACTACCCTATAATTAATTTAATTTTTTTTTTTTTTTTTTGTATAATCGCGTACAATTTATGAAAAAATTACAGAAAGTGTCAGACATACTTTGGAGGGGGGGGGGGGGGGGAGAGGAGAATAAAATGATTCTTTATATCACCATTTTATTGATATGTTCTATAACTACCAATTATTTTTTATGAAGATTACAATGAGTGTATTACATACCTGTGGGGGCAAGGGGGGCCGATGGAAATAAAATATATTCTTCTTTAAACTACCCTATTATCGATTTAAACAAAAACTTTGTATAATAACGAATTATTTGTAAAAACAAAATCACAGTTAATATGAGACATACTTGGGGGGGGGGGGTTAAAGAAAGAGGGCAGAGAAAAATAAAATAATTCTATAAGTATCACTTACATTTTTATGAATATCACAATGAGTGTATTATATATCTGGGGGGGACAAGAGGGGCGCAAATAGAATGAAAATGTATTATTTTTTAAACTACTGCATTGTCGATTTAAAAAAGCTTTATATATCTACAACTTTCTGCTTATGTAAAATTACTGTGAGTGTACACATACACATATCTGGATGATTTGTTAAAGGGGGGGGGGGCAGAATGAAGAAAATTTTTGTTTTTATATCACCATGCAATGAAACTTTGTACGATTAACTATCACTTTCATTTTATTAAAATTACAGTGAAAGTTACCTATAGTTGATATGGGGGGAGGGGGTAGATGAAAAATAAAATAATCTTTTTAAACAACACTTATTATCGTTTGTTTTATGTTTTATTTGCATTTTGTGTAAATATCAGTTACTATTAATGAAAAATTACTGTGAGGTACGCAAAAATTCAATTTATAATTTAAATCTGTAAAAAAGTTACTCAAAAATTAATTTTCTTCTTTTAATCTGTCTCTTTTGTCCTCCCCCAATGTAGAAATAAAAAACTTACACTCTCGTTAATGTTTAGCATCAATTTTACAAGGAGAAATTAAGAAAAGTGCCCTTTTTTCCGGATTGCGGAAAAAAGGGCACTTTTCTTAATTGTTACTTGTAAAACACTTGCTAAACATAGACGATAGCAATTTTTTTTTTTTTTTTTTTTTTTTTTTTTTTTTTTTTTTTCAAGAAGAGGGGGGAACAGATGAAATAAAAAAAATTCTGTTTTAAAATAATCTTTTACCAATGTTTGATATAAACTTTTAATTAATGTCTGATATTAACAATGTATTGAATTTTTGGATTGCGGAAAAAAGGGCGTTTTTCGTAATTTCTCATTCTAAAACTGATGCTAAACATCAACGAGAGTGTAAGTTTTTTATTTCTACATGGGGGGAGGACAAAAGAGACAGATTAAAAGAAAAAAATTAATTTTTGAGTAAGTTTTTTACAGATTTAAATCATTCATTGAAATTTTGCATACCTCACTGTAATTTTTCATTAATAGTAATTGATACTTACACAAAATGTAAATAAAACAAATAAAACAAACTATAACAAGTGTTGTTTAAAAAGATTATTTTATTTTCCATCTGTCCTCCCCCCCCCCCCCCTATCAACTATAGGTAACTTTCACTATAATTTTAATAAAATAAAAGTGATAGTTGTACAAAGTTTCATATAAGTAGGTAGCATGTTGATGTAAAAATAAAAAATTTCTTCGCTCTGCCCCATTCCCCCTTAGCAAATCATCCAGATATATGTACCCTCACTGTAATTTTTCATAGGCAGAAAGTTGCATAGATACAAAGTTTTTTTTCTTTTAATTGACAATGCGGTAGTTTAAAAAATAAATATTTTGCATCTATCTTCGCCCCCCATGTCCCCCCCCCAGATATATAATACACTCATTGTGTTCTTCATAAAAATAAGTAATAGTTATAGAATATGTCATTAAAATCGGTAAAATGGTGATATAAAAAATTATCTTATTTTCCTCTGCCCCCCCCCTCCTCAATTATGTCTGACACTTACTGTGATTTTTTTTTTTTTTTTTTTTTTTTCACAAATTGTACGTTATTATCCAAAGTTTTTGTTTAAATCGATAATAGTGTAGTTTAAAGAAGAATATATTTTATTTCCATCGCCCCCCTCCCTTGCCCCTCCCCAGGTATATAATACACTCATTGTAATCTTCATAAAAATTAAGTGGTAGTAATAGAATATATCATTAAAATCGCTAAAATTGTGATGTAAAGAATCACTTTATTTTCCTCTACCCCCCCCCTCTAAGTATGTCTGACACTTACTGTAATTTTTTCATAAATTATACGTGATTATACAAAATAATAATAATAATAATAATAATAATTAATAACAGTGTAATTTAAAGAAGAATATATTTCATATCCATCTGCTCCCCCTTGACCCCCCAGGTATATAATACACTCACTGTGATCTTCATAAAAAGTAAGTGATACTGATAGTTATAAAATATATCATTAAACTCGGTAAAATTGTGATATAAAAAATCCTTTTATTTTTCTCTGCCACCCCCTCCCTTCCTTTAACCCTTCCCTCCCACAAGTATGCCTGATACTTACTGTAATTTTTTCACAAATTGTTCGTGATTATACAAAGTTTCATTAAAATCGGTAAGAGTTGATAAAAAGCAATTCTTTTTCTTTTTTCAATCTGCTGCTAGTCCCCTCCCCCTCTTCCTCCAGGTACTATATACTAAATGAATGTTGTACCAAATCAATTGAAATTTCAAAAAATGTAATTCGAAAGTCATTTTTTTAATTCATTACTTGATATTTAATACTTTGCGATTTGCGAACTGGAAAAGTGCCCTTTTTTCCGGTGTCCTTTTTTCCGAGATCCATATTCTAGTCATTCATTTAAGCTTAAAGAAAAAAAAAATGAATTTCCTTTTGTGAATAAGTATAAAATTTAAAATTTTCACACTTTTAGGTAAAATCTATTCATGAATTAACCAGAAACTAGCTAGTCAGCATTTAAATATAACTGAACGATATATTATAATAATACGGATAATAAGATAATTTTGTATAAAATTATTTTTCAACTTGTGATTGCTGAAGCTGATTTAAAAAAAAAAAAAAAAAAAAAAAAAGAAAGGAAGAAAAGAGAGAAAATAATAATAATAATAAAATATATAAAATCATAGTATTTATTTGCTATACCATACCAACCATACCTACTGTTTTAATATGTTTTTTTAACATAACGTTTCTAAACCTGCCCTCTTCTAGACGGGGAGTACAATATCAGGCGCCTTACATCAGCAATTGAAAAAAAATGATTGAAATGTTAGAAAAATCTAGATTTAAAAAAAAAAAAAAAAACTTAAGAGCCAGGGGGAAAATAGAGAAAAAAAATTTGATAATAATTAAATCAAATCAAATTATGTTCCCAATATTATATGCAGTATCACTTTGTTCATTTACATGCCTAAAGCCCTTCTTTTTGAAATTCGAATTTTTAATAGATTTATCGGGCTAAAATTCACATCCATTCCATTAAAAATTTATCAGAAGTAATTTTTGTAAGCTGTCGGTTTCAGATCAACTTCTTAATTTAAATTTTTATTGCATTCATATGAGATCTGGATTCTGGAATTCATTTTTTCTCAAGAATGGTCTTAACAATATTTATAAATGGAAGCGAAATGAACTAACTGTTTAAAAAAAAAAAAAAAAAAAAAAAAAGAATGAATAAAAAAGAAAAAGTAACATTTATTTGCATGTTTTTGTTGGATCAGATTTACCTTA
Source organism: Salticus scenicus (assembly GCA_963930645.1). Classification (NCBI taxonomy): domain Eukaryota; kingdom Metazoa; phylum Arthropoda; class Arachnida; order Araneae; family Salticidae; genus Salticus; species Salticus scenicus. Next base: position 238,601,222 of record OZ005661.1, read on the forward strand.
TAAAAGGAGGGAAACAAATATTTAAAATAGCTTTTAGAAATATAGTCGGCAGTTCTGAAATTTGCCATGGCGACCTGGCGATAGGGATTTTCAAACCTGCCTTACATAACACCTCACCGAATACCTATGGAAATGTTTCACGAAACTGGTATGTGGAGAAGAAAAGGAAACACCCCTTACCCAATTCTCTATTCCGAGAAAAATAGTTCTTATCTTGTTGAGGCGTTCATTCGCGGTCTGGTGAAGAAAGACTGCCGAGCGAAAACGTGCGCGATGACAGAGGTTGAATTTACGCTCAATTCATCGATGATTTTTTTTTAATCATCGAAACAAAAGGCACTCAAATCAAGAGTTACGACTCCATTATTATTACACATTACACGCATTTAAATATGCGATATGTGTGCGTTTAATATAAGATTATAATAATACAGTAACTGCCGCTTAATAAATTTTTAACTCTAGAAAATATGGCATTCAATATTATGGCATTATTTAATAAATACTTAATATGAAAATTTTATGCATTTTTTAGCATTTCATTACATTTTTTTTTCTTTCAACTTCAAGTTTACTTTATATATTTTATATACCATGATTATATTTTTATTTTTAATTTTGTTCGCTTTTTCAGATAATTTCGTTGTAGTTTATCACATAAAATGTGTTTTTTTTTTTTTTTTTTTTTTAATGTATTTGCTAAACTTGTACAGATATATGTATGTTGAAAAATATAGTTTAATAAAGCATTGGAAAACTGTCATTTTAATTTTCATGCGTTCTAAAAATTATTAAAGCAGTTTTAATTATTTGAAGTACTTCTTAAAATATGCTTCTGATTTGTCTAATTTAATATTTTTTTAGCGGTGCATAACTTTTTTTAAAAAATAGTAATAGCAATATAAGTTGTTAATAAAACATTTTTTTTTTTTTTTAATGGTTAAATATTTTTTTGAAAAGAAATCGTTACTGTATTACAATTCTAACATTCATTTATAAAATAGAATTTATTGAAAGCTATTAAAGTTATTATATTTCATATTAAAAATGCATAACATCTTCAAACTTGCATTGACAGAATAAAAAAGATGAAATAAATAAAAAAATTAAAACAAATATAAATTTAAAACACATACAGATTAAAATAACAATAAGTAAAGAAAAGAAAAGAAAACTAATCTTTTTTTTTTTTTTTTTTTCCCGAATGGAAAAAACAAATACAACACAGCGTGCTGTAAAATTACACCACCAGCTATCTTATTTTCACTTTAACTTGTGCCTAGTAGGTAATGTACAAATTATCTAGGTAATTCGTAGATTACCTAGGCAATTTGAGAAATGAAATAATTTTCCTCACTTTAACGGATCACCCTAGTTAATATGCAGATTACCTAGCTAATCTGCAGATTAACTGATTTCTGCACTTTAGTGGTAACATATGTTATATATTTTTTACTTTAAAAAAATATATATATCTATCTATATATATATATATATATATATATATTGATTTTCCTAGGACGAGAGGACTATTTCTCTCAGACATACATTAAGAAATAGGGGGAAAAAAAAGACATCATTTTGCTGGAAACCACCACAAGAAAAATAATAATTTGTCGAATTTAAATGCATCACAAGATAAAATGGTAATGGTATTAATAAATGTTTAAAATAAATAATAATAATATTATTATTATTATTACAAACATTCGTAATCTCAAAATAAATAAATAATAGGGTTTTTTTTCTTTTTTTTTTAACTATTATTTTGAAGATTGGGGGGGGGGGGGTGCAAAATAACTACAAATGCTAAACAATTAATTACAATTGGACTTTTATTTAAAGAATTTGCTAAATACAACAAAATTCGTTAACTAGAGGTTCAATTGTTATGATACTTTGAACGATATAATGACACATTTTTAACTCACAGGCACTAGATATCCTGTAAAGGAATATTCAGTTATATGTATTTCTTTTTTAAAATATATTTCTTAATTTGTGTTACAATTATATTTAAAAAAATTAACTCTCCTTCCCAAAATAAATAAATAATAAGACATCTTTACTGTCCAGAAACACAATGCTGCATTATATTAATTATTTTTAAATATAATTACAACACTATGAGTAATAAAAGTTATTTTTGTATATTTAAAAGTACATGGAATGATCCAATGATTTTGACATTACCATATTCTTAATAGCTAAGTAATATTATGACTACATACGCGTACTTAATTTTAATTTCAAAAAATGTCGATTAATTTTGACGGTCCTTTATTTGAAAAATCATTTCTTTCGTAATATACTTCTTTACAATACTTTAAAGAACTTTTTATGAGTCTTTTCTTCAGTCCCTAATCCACGTCGAATTATTTTAAAAACAATAATTATTATTATTATATTAGGAGGTTGGATTAAAACTTTACAATAGATTGAATTTTTATTTTCATAACAATATTTTGCTGCACTGTTTTTATTCCTTGTACAAGATATCTGAATCAGGTAGTTTTTCCGAACAGTTCTTGGAAAATTCAATTTTATTATACTAAACGTCGTAAAATGGGTATAAGAAAAGGGGATATTTTAAGAAACAGAAAAAAAAAAAAAAAGAGTAAATAAATAAAATAAAAAATAGGTTTTAAGAAATAAGTGTAAAGTTAGCTTCATATGTGTGTGTGTGTGTAAATATATATAAAACAAACCCGAAATTTAATTAAATATTATTTTAATATAAAATTTGTCATTTTTCAGTTATAGTTCGAGGAACAGTAGTTTGCACATTATAAAATGTCAATGCAGAGCTGTCTTCAAATTTAATTAGACATTTATTTTTCTTTAAAATCTCTAATTTTAAACAGAGTTTAGGGAATTTTGAACTGTGAATACCATAGACATAGTAATATATATATATAGATCTATCATCTCCATGTTATCGAGCAAAAAATTTTGATGCTGAAAAAAGTTCTAAAATCAGCCATTAGAGAGTATTGAAAAAAAAAAGAATAAAAAGAGAAATGAATTTGAAACTGCATCTGAAGTTTTTCATTCACCTTTAGTAAATAAATTAAATTTCACAAAACGTGTAAATCTATTGAACGAAAACTTTTAAGTCGAACATTTTTAAGAATCTAATACTTTCTCTACTCAATATAGAAGAAAGTAAAAATTATCAGTGTGTTGATTATTGTATCAAAAGATGGTATTTTGGTTTAGAAAAGAGTTGCAGTGTAAATTTATGTAAATGCGGACTATTTTAGAGAAGTTTAACTTTAAAAATAAATAAATAAATAAATAAAATAACATAGAAATTGACTGGTATATAATTTTCACTCCAACTGTTATCTAGCATTCATAAAGTGATGCCAGATGGTCGAAAATTAGTTCCTTAAACAGGGCTTCAAATTTCCCCAAATTAGTTTTAAAAAAAATCCCCAACTTGATTTCTACTAAAAACCTAAAAAGGAAAAATAAAAATTTTTCAAAAAAAAAAAAAAGATATATATATATATATATATATATATATATATCAAGCAGATTTTTCTATGATTTAAGATCAGACTTTTCCCCAAATGAAGGCAATTTTTGAAAAAAATCCTTAAATAACAATAAAGCTATTCAAAGTCTCTAGTCGTAGGGATAAATCATTACGTTGCCAACACTGATAGAAAGTTGAACTCCCCAGATTTGTCTCCAAAAATTTTAGAATTCCCCAAAAAAGTCCCCACAAATATTTGGTCCCCAAATTTGTCCCCAGAAGCCTCAAAAATCCCCAAAATGGGGACAAAATCCCTAATCTGGCATCACTGCATTCATGCCTTATTTCATGGCATCCCAAAGGTCTCTGAGTACCAAAACATAAATTATTTATTGATTTATTTTAATCTTAAGAAACGAAACAAGTTAGGTAAATAAATGATAAAAGTATTTTTTAAAATATAATAAATATAGTTAGTCGCCCACCCCCTCCCCCCATTAGATAAGAAGAAAAAGGGAAAAAAAAAAAAAAATCAACACACCGCTCTTGAAATAAACTCTTATTTCACCATCCTCCCTCTTTTTATTTATCTACACTGCATACCTAATCTGCTTTTTAATTCTTGGAAAAAAGAGCAAAAAAACGTGTAAACTCTCTCATAACTTTTTAATGGTTGTATACCTCTCCCCCCCCCCCATCCCCTAAAGTTTTATTCCTTATTTGTGATCATGTGTGAGTATGTTATGCCGTCCATGCCGTCCTTATCTTATCGAAAACGTGTGGGAAGGAAAGGGATAACGGACATATTTCGATAGTCGTGAAGTTATTAACTGATATGATGACGTAAATCTAGCCTTTTTTTTTTTAAGTGCACGTGCTGATCTGCATGTCAATATCGTAAGGGTTACAATGAAATGAAAATAAAGTGGAGTGGTGTTTCCGCTTTTGGCGATAAAGGAAACAAAATAATAACATTAAGATGTTAATTGATGTTTTTTTTGTTGTTGTTTTTTTCCTAAGAATCATATTATCTTTAGGATGATTTAAATTTTTATTGTTTCAAATTTTAAGTATAATTTAAATCATTTCACCATTTTAATTGACCATGACAGAGAGGAGAATCATAACTACATATATTCTTTCTTTCAAGAGAGGCTTCATTTCGTAATGCAGAAACCATGACTCTTTTCGTGTTTTATTTTGATGATTTTTATGAAATAAACCTTCCAGATTACGGGAGAACTTGCTTCACCCCACGGCAAATGATGACTTCGAGACCTATCTTCCAGTGACATCTTCATTTAGACTAGTTAGATAGATACACTTCTATGCAGTTTAGTTGGGTCTTTTAATATTGGGACAAGAAGCAAGAATGGCGGAAAAAAGTCCCAGAAAAAATCCATTAAAAAAAATAAATAAAAATGCGTTTTAAAGCTTCTAAGAATATTTAATAATGAGTATGGCTTCGTTTTGTCTTTCTGTTTGTCTGTTAACCTCTGTGATCAAGATTTTTTTTTCCCCGATAATATTTATTGAAGAGCTTGGAGCTGGTATACCTAATTCAAGTTTTCTATGGCATATCGATATTCTCTGTTGAAAATTGTATAATTTTCGCAACTAATGTGTGTAGCAAAAAAAATTTCTGATGTATTAAAGTTCATGATCGGTATTTTGAAAAGAATTTTATTTTATACTGAACATAACATAGGAAGCGCCTTTGCGTTTTCTGCAGGTGGTAAAAAAGAGAATGTGTGTGAATGCTTTGTATTGCTAGAAATTCTTCCGTGGGACTTTTTTCCGGGGATTTTTTTTTTCGGGGACTTTTTTTCCGCTTACCAGGAAATGACTCCTTTGCCCATATCATCATATAGCATGAATGGCGGAAAAAAAGTCCCCGGAAAAAAAGTCACGGAAAAAAAGTCCCCGGAAAAAAAGTCCCCAGGAAAGAAAGTCCCCGGAAAAAAAGTCCCCAGGAAAAAAAGTCCCCGGAAAAAAAGTCCCCAGGAAAAAAAGTCCCCAGAAAAAATCCATTAAAATAAATAAATAAAAATGCGTTTTAAAGCTTCTAAGAATATCTAATAATGAGTTGGCTTCGTTTTGTCTTTCTGTTTGTCTGTTAATCTCTGTAATCAAGATTTTTTTTCCCGATAATATTTATTGAAAGGCTTGGAGCTGGAGATACCTTATTCAAGTTTTCTATGGCATATCGATATTCTCTGTTGAAAATTGTATAATTTTCGCAACTAATGTGTTATAGAGGGACTTGCAAAAAAAAATTCTGATGCATTAAAGTTCATGATCGGTATTATGAAAAGAATTTTATTTTATACTGAACATAACATAGGAAGCGCCTTTGCGTTTTCTGCAGGTGGTAAAAAAGAGAATGTGTGTGAATGCTTTGTATTGCTAGAAATTCTTACTAATTGCTAGAAATTCTTCGGGGGACTTTTTTTCCGGGGATTTTTTTTTTTTCGGGGACTTTTTTTCCGCTTACCAGGAAATGACTCCTTTGCCCATATGATCATATAGCATGAATGGCGGAAAAAAAGTCCCCGGAAAAAAAGTCACGGAAAAAAAGTCCCCGGAAAAAAAAGTCCCCGGAAAAAAAAACCCCAGAAAAAATCCATTAAAATAAATAAATAAAAATGCGTTTTAAAGCTTCTAAGAATATCTAATAATGAGTTGGCTTCGTTTTGTCTTTCTGTTTGTCTGTTAATCTCTGTAATCAAGATTTTTTTTCCCGATAATATTTATTGAAAGGCTTGGAGCTGGAGATACCTTATTCAAGTTTTCTATGGCATATCGATATTCTCTGTTGAAAATTGTATAATTTTCGCAACTAATGTGTTATAGAGGGACTTGCAAAAAAAAATTCTGATGCATTAAAGTTCATGATTGGTATTATGAAAAGAATTTTATTTTATACTGAACATAACATAGGAAGCGCCTTTGCGTTTTCTGCAGGTGGTAAAAAAGAGAATGTGTGTGAATGCTTTGTATTGCTAGAAATTCTTCCGTGGGACTTTTTTCCGGGGATTTTTTTTTTCGGGGACTTTTTTTCTGCTTACCAGGAAATGACTCCTTTGCCCATATCATCATATAGCATGAATGGCGGAAAAAAAGTCCCCGGAAAAAAAGTCCCCGGAAAAAAAGTCACGGAAAAAAAGTCCCCGGAAAAAAAGTCCCCAGGAAAGAAAGTCCCCGGAAAAAAAGTCCCCAGGAAAAAAAGTCCCCGGAAAAAAAGTCCCCAGGAAAAAAAGTCCCCAGAAAAAATCCATTAAAATAAATAAATAAAAATGCGTTTTAAAGCTTCTAAGAATATCTAATAATGAGTTGGCTTCGTTTTGTCTTTCTGTTTGTCTGTTAATCTCTGTAATCAAGATTTTTTTTCCCGATAATATTTATTGAAAGGCTTGGAGCTGGAGATACCTTATTCAAGTTTTCTATGGCATATCGATATTCTCTGTTGAAAATTGTATAATTTTCGCAACTAATGTGTTATAGAGGGACTTGCAAAAAAAAATTCTGATGCATTAAAGTTCATGATCGGTATTATGAAAAGAATTTTATTTTATACTGAACATAACATAGGAAGCGCCTTTGCGTTTTCTGCAGGTGGTAAAAAAGAGAATGTGTGTGAATGCTTTGTATTGCTAGAAATTCTTACTAATTGCTAGAAATTCTTCGGGGGACTTTTTTTCCGGGGATTTTTTTTTTTTCGGGGACTTTTTTTCCGCTTACCAGGAAATGACTCCTTTGCCCATATCATCATATAGCATGAATGGCGGAAAAAAAGTCCCCGGAAAAAAAGTCACGGAAAAAAAGTCCCCGGAAAAAAAAGTCCCCAGGAAAGAAAGTCCCCGGAAAAAAAGTCCCCAGGAAAAAAAGTCCCCGGAAAAAAAGTCCCCAGGAAAAAAAGTCCCCGAAAAAAAAGTCCCCAGAAAAAATCCATTAAAATAAATAAATAAAAATGCGTTTTAAAGCTTCTAAGAATATCTAATAATGAGTTGGCTTCGTTTTGTCTTTCTGTTTGTCTGTTAATCTCTGTAATCAAGATTTTTTTTCCCGATAATATTTATTGAAAGGCTTGGAGCTGGAGATACCTTATTCAAGTTTTCTATGGCATATCGATATTCTCTGTTGAAAATTGTATAATTTTCGCAACTAATGTGTTATAGAGGGACTTGCAAAAAAAAATTCTGATGCATTAAAGTTCATGATCGGTATTCTGAAAAGAATTTTATTTTATACTGAACATAACATAGGAAGCGCCTTTGCGTTTTCTGCAGGTGGTAAAAAAGAGAATGTGTGTGAATGCTTTGTATTGCTAGAAATTCTTACTAATTGCTAGAAATTCTTCGGGGGACTTTTTTTCCGGGGATTTTTTTTTTCGGGGACTTTTTTTCCGCTTACCAGGAAATGACTCCTTTGCCCATATCATCATATAGCATGAATGGCGGAAAAAAAGTCCCCGGAAAAAAAGTCACGGAAAAAAAGTCCCCGGAAAAAAAAGTCCCCAGGAAAGAAAGTCCCCGGAAAAAAAGTCCCCAGGAAAAAAAGTCCCCGGAAAAAAAGTCCCCAGGAAAAAAAGTCCCCGGAAAAAAAGTCCCCAGAAAAAATCCATTAAAATAAATAAATAAAAATGCGTTTTAAAGCTTCTAAGAATATCTAATAATGAGTTGGCTTCGTTTTGTCTTTCTGTTTGTCTGTTAATCTCTGTAATCAAGATTTTTTTTCCCGATAATATTTATTGAAAGGCTTGGAGCTGGAGATACCTTATTCAAGTTTTCTATGGCATATCGATATTCTCTGTTGAAAATTGTATAATTTTCGCAACTAATGTGTTATAGAGGGACTTGCAAAAAAAAATTCTGATGCATTAAAGTTCATGATCGGTATTATGAAAAGAATTTTATTTTATACTGAACATAACATAGGAAGCGCCTTTGCGTTTTCTGCAGGTGGTAGAAAAGAGAGTGTGTTTTTTTATTCTATGAAAACTCGGCACAAAGATGTTTAAATGCATATAAAAAGGTAATATTTAAAAGATTAAGACAAATAAAAATAAAATAAAATATTTTTTACTGATATAGGATATACCTCTTTTATTGGACTGATTTAATTTTCTCTCACAAAGCTTCTAATTATTTTTTCACAATATATATGAAAGGTTAATTGATGCTTTATTATTATAAATATTTTTTTTTATATACTGAAAAGAGATTAAATGTTATAGTCATAAAAAAATGAAAACTATACATATTTACCTTCTAAAAAGTTGAAACGCACTCTTGCTTTTAGTTTTTCCGTTTGAAATACGGTATTCCCTAATATTAAAGACAACTTTTTCTCATTATATTTTAATAATTAAAACTTAATGAAAAAGAAATCCGCTCATTGCGATTTTCATGAAAAGTAAGTAATAGTTATAAATAATGAAAAATGTTCTAGAAGTGATGGTGATAATTTGTAAAATCAGTTTAAATATTGCTCGGCTGAACAGAACTTCACATAATATTTTTTTTTTTTTTTTTACTTTAATTATCTCTTTTAGATGACGATTTTTTTTTTTTTTTCATAGGAATCTTATGATAAAAGATATAAATTATTAGAATAATATAATGACAATAACTTGTGAAATCAGCAGCTTTATTATTATTGATATTATTATTATTATTTATTAACTAACCAAATATTTAGCGTAAAGCATTGTTTTAATTAAACCTTAATGTACAGCATTTTAATAACCTGTACCAGGTTTTTCTCTTTTTATATTCAGTACCTGATTGACTGTTTACTTAGTTCCGTTGTAAAAATTATTCGTAGCGTAATATAGGGATTCGTTTTCGAAAATGTGATAATAAAGGCCATGTGATATTTTTTTTTTTTTTTTTTTTTGTCTCGGATGGAGTGCGGGCTACCAGTGAAATCTAATTTTCCTGGAGATAAAACAAATTCAAAACGAATTATCATCTCAAATCCCTAAATCTAGCAATTTCCTAGAGAACAGGGTTTCTGCTAGGTTTTGTTCCAGGAAAAGCACGGGACACCAGCGACTGCTAATATTTAAATCTATTATCTAATAATCAGATTTTTTTTTTTCATCTAAGAAAAAAAAAAAAAAAAAACTCTAACACTATATTTATACATGTATATAAATCATTACAGCGATTTTAAAGAAAACCAAATTTCAGCCGTAATCTTACCAGATTTATTGCGAATTACTAGTGAACGATAATTTTTCCTGAAGATCCTTCCCCTAACATTTACAATAATAATAATAATAATATATATATATATATATATATATATATGCTTGTTTTAGGACAAGGGGAAGGTGCCAAGTGCGAATCCAGATCACCTTCGTTTTCAGACATGACCTGGCTTAGTATGAGAAGAGTTCAATCCATTTATTGCGTGGGTTCGATCCTAGTCGCGCTCGTTGTCCTAGCCGTTCGGAGTTTTCCGTAATTTTCTCCGAAACTTGCGTGAATATGAGCTAGGACCCCTTAGAAAAAAGCCCACAGAGAGAAGTCCTCCTTAGGCCTAGAAACCTAGTGCAGTCAATCGGCCTTATTCGGTACAACAACAACAACAATCCATATATTTACTTGTTTGCAATGTATACCATGCCGCGATTAACAAAAAATAAAAATAGAAGAAGCTACATTTATCTAAATGCTATCCCACAATTAAAATTCCTCTTAGAAATATTGCATACATTTCTTTGAAGGATTTTTGAGAATGAGGCCGATTAACTGCTGTAGGCCCTAGACCTGAGGAGTAGTGCCCTCCGTGGGGGTCTTTCTAAGGGATTCTAGCCCGTATTTCGCAAGTTTCGGAGAAAACCACGGAGAATTCCGAACGACTAGGCCGACGAGCACAACCTGGGATAGAACCCGGCACCTCACGTCTACCAGCTTTGAGCGCAGAACCGCTCAGCCACTGGTGGACCCATTTCTTTGAAGTATTTCTGCTTATGGTACTTTACAAATCTCTATAGTTTTAGAAGTCGCATATGGAATTAAAAATTTTACTCATCACTTAGGCATGCAAATGGAAATTCATTAAGGATTGATACGGTTTAAAATAATAATAATAATAATAATAAATAATGTATGGCTTAGTGTTACAAATATCTTAAAACGAAAAAAAAAAAAAGAGAGGGGGGGGGGGGTGTATTCTTAAAAAAATAATAGTAAGTATAAATTTATCTGAATATTATTATTATTATTATTATTTTAACTTATGGTTAATCACGCACATTATCTTTTTTTCACTAACATATTTTCAATAAAAAATATGTAAATATACATATACTAGTATATAACCCCGTCAAAAATGACGGAATGTGAACGATAAATCTTGAAAACAATGTTTAGATCATGAAGATTGCCACGTGATCATTTAAATGTAGTTTCAGTTTTTGTTTATAAATCAAATGTGTTTCGATATTTTATAATTTTCGTTCTGAAATTAAAAAAATTCTACCCGATCAATAAATATGAATGACAATAAAAAAACTGCTGTTTGACAAAAAATATAGGCCCGAAAACACAACAGCAACAACACATCCCAGTGTTCCGTTAAGTGCTCTATTTAAAGTCCTCATAATAAGAATAATCTAGTGTGTCACTCACACGACTTTCTCTTACACTGAAATTTAATGCTATAAGTACAGGTTGGAGATTAAGAGGTAAGATAAAGAGTACTGTTATCTAAACCTATGTTAAACAATTCAAATTAGGCTTCGGAAGAGTTTTATATGATAATTAGTTCTGGCCCCCCTCAACCCGCCGTTTCATTAATGCACCTACATTTATATAGAATTTAATTCGGTTATTAAAAAATAATTCAGTTTAAAAAAAATAATTTATTAAAATTATTATTTAAAAAAGTTATCTTGTATGATAATACAGACGATTTCCATATTAGAGAAATAGTATAACACTAAATATCCAAAAAAAAGTTGAATTTATTCTCAATATTAAAGTAAAAAAAAAAAAAATGTTAAAAATGAAAAAAATCAACAACTTTATTTTAAATTATCGTAGATCGATGGTTCAACCATTCGTTTTAAAGGTATTGGTGAGCTCTTTTGAAAGATACCCATCATGAAAATCTACTCCACTCGAGGGAGGACATCTACCCCAGGGGGGGAGGCGAGGCTCCTACATACACAAAAAAAATTTTCCCAGTTGACTATTACAAAAAATATGTATTCGTTTCATTTGGTTTAGTGCAGTCTATAGATGTTAAATTCTACTTACCTGCAATTTCCCCCATAGACGTAATGTATTTGACTGTCCTTGTACACGAACCATTTGCTTCATCTTCACGAAAAGCTTACTGTAGCATCCCTATATGATACACATTTAGAATACCGAGTTTGGAATTTCTGCTACTATTTGTTCTTGAGATATGCTGATAACAGACACACAGACAGACAGACACAGAGACCATTCGCTAAAAACGTGATTTTCGTATTCAGGGGACCCCAGAACATGTAAGTATAACAAAATTCGTTCGAAAATTTGACCCTAAAACAATACTTTCTCGACCCTATGGGTAAGAGGAAGTAAATAACGATTCACTTCATTTTACCAAAATACATTTTTTTAAGACTATCGAAGCTCCTGTTTCCAAATACGTAAGCGAAGTGTCACGTTACTGACCGTCCGTGGATGCAAGAAAAGGATTCCCTATATTAATCGTCCATTGTATTTTTTGTAAAAAATAATTAAAAATCGAGGAAAATTATTTCCCGATTTTAATACCCGTATTTGGGTATAGATATGCTATCGTATCCCTGTGTTAGATTGAGTTATTTTGCTGTCAAATTGACAAAATTTTAAATTTCAAAACTGTGTCATCTTTGGCGTTTTTTGTATTTGGCGATTAAAAATATACTACGAAAATATACATGCCATATGTTTATTTTCGTAATATGTATTGTACGAAATATTGTTTCATATAATTCATCGCTCTCTTAATGTAAGTTGTTAAAATAACCATGATTTTTGAAACGAATAAAATATGTTCGTCAAATAATTAGGCGATATATTTTTTCCGCCAAGGATGACATATATTAAATCTATTCCGCTGCAACATATGAGTATTTTATATCAGACACTTTCTTTAGACATTTGAAAACAAATTTGACTTCAAATTATAATAGAATATTTATCATTTTCCTTTTAATTAGTATATTAGTTGGATATTTATTGTGTAAATATCATCCTTTGAAATGAAATGCTTATGTTTTCAATCGAATATGGAAGTTTGCTATTTTATTTTTCTAAAGTTTTGAAATTTAAAATTTAGATTTTATCAATTTTACAGCAAAAACAACTTAATCTAACGCATGCACACAATAACTAATACATATCTTTACTGAAATATGGGAATTAAAATCGGGAAATAATTTTCCTCAATTTTTAATAATTTTTTACAAAAAATCCAATGAGCGATTAACATAGGAAAGCTTTATCTTGCATCCACTGACGCCTAGTGACGTCATCACTTTGCTTGCGTATTTTCTAACTAACTATCTAATAATTACAGACACTCCATACTAACCCAAATTCACCTCTACTCTATACTCCCAACCAGCTATCTCACCCACAACATCGCCAAAATTTCCAGGATCCAGCTAGGGACTTTCTCATTCTCAACCGAACATTTTATCTTGACTCGACATTATCACCTTAGACTACCCTACTTTCAATACTCATTTCAACTGGTGACCTTTACTTGCCCAACCAAACATTCTATCCCAACTATAACTTTACACTAATTTCAAAACTAAAATCAACTGGCGACATTTACGTACTGAACTCGACGCCAATCATACCTTACAATGTAAACAAATAATGAAGCTTGATAAAAATATTTAAAGACTTTAATATGTTTTTACAAATATTTTAAGATTTTTAAGGCTTTAATGGACCATATTCCCACTTTGGGTTCCAGGCTACAAGAATATCAGCTGGTTAGGCAAACAATCCTCAACTCTACCATAGAAAAGCATTGTGGCTTGAAAATTTTTATCTTGCAATTATTTATAAGAGTTACAGATTATATGAAATTGAAGTAAGAGTGATATAGTGATACCTTTGTTTTGTTTTTAATTCAGTTTTAGTAATATACTTTAATATTAATCAACATATGTAATATTAAAAGTTGCCATGTGAACTGTGGCGATGTTAACAAATTTAAACGGATGTTCCATTTAATAAATTACTTTATTAAAGTGATTGAAATTCTAATTATTTAAGCTTTGATGTCTATATATATGCGTGTCTGTATAAAATGTTCTTATTAATCTTTTATCCATTTTATATATATATATATATATATATATATGTGTGTGTGTGTGTGTGTGTACATAAAATGTTCTGCAGTTTTACGATATGGAATAGTCTTAACTTTTTCATTTGATTCAGTTGTTTACATTTCTCTTTTGTTCTTGTTTGAACAGATATCTGATTATTAAGTTTCACTGGAGAAATATTTAGGAAAATGTTATGCGTAACAATAAAATAGCATCTTGAATCTAGTTTGTTTACAAAATATCGGCCACGTGTTCGGCGATTTTACCTACTGTGACGTCACAGGAATATTGTCTATATGTTTTAGAAATATTTTAAGCGTTTCTTTTAATGAAACAGTCAAAGAGTCGTTCATTCGCAATTAAAGAGTTGTCCATTTGGAATTTGTATTTTCTGAATGGCAACAGTTTATGTTTGTTTTTATTTGACATTGTGTTGTTTATAATCATGAAGTTACATAATTCTATTTATAGGTTCATGTTTGTAATAGCCAGTGATCCGTTATATTTAATTAAACATTTAAACATTACAATTGAATAGTTTTTCAAGGTTTTAGAGGGAAATAAATAACAATATGTGCGATACAAAACATGTATGAAAATGATATGTATGTTTTCGTAAGTTAAATTGAACAAAAGGGGGAAAAAAAAAATGGCTGCCAAAAGTCTCTTTTTTGAAGCGGTGTAAACCGGAATCGTGAATGACAGGGTCATTATATATATTAATATTATTCTACATGTTTTAGGAGAGGCAGAAGCTGCCAAATGAAAATCCAGGTCGTCCTCGTCGGCTTAGCCGTTCGGAGTTTATCGCTTGAATACTAGGACATTTTAGAAAGACCTCCCCAGGTTTATCATGTAGACAGTCGGCTTTAATTCGTACATCGCACATAAATTTTTAATAAAGGGCTGGTGCTTGAATTAAAGCCAAATAGCTACACTTGGGACATCTTGAGGGTTTTTCGTAGGGTTTCCTAGCCCATATTTACGGAATTTTCGGAGAAAAAACACAAAAAATACGAATGACTTCGACAGGCGTAACCTGGATTCAAACCTGGCACTTCTCGTCTACCAGATTTGAGTGCAGAACCGCTCGGCCACTGTTAATAAAGTGGAGGTTGGTGATGCTGGTGTGAAGATTTAGGTTGATTAACTATACGAGGGTGCTAGGTCTGGGTGGTGTGCCCTCTGCAGGGTCTTTCTGAGGGGTCCTAGCCCGTGTTTATGCGAGTTTCAGCGAAAACACGGAAAAATTCTAGCAATTAAATCGACGAGTGCGACCTGATATCTAGTCCAACACTTCCCGTCTACCAGTTTTGCATGCAAAACCTTTCGGCCACTGTTTAATAAGATGGTGGTCCTGCTGGGGTGAAGATTAAGGCCGATTGACTGCACGAGGTGATGTGCCCTCCATGTTGGTCTTTATTACGGTCATAGCTGGTATTTACGCGAGTTTTGGAGAATATCGCCGAGACCTTCGAGCAGCTAGGTCATCGAGCGAACCCGGCACTTTCCGTCTATCACATTTTAATCGCAGAATCACTTGGCCGCTGGTGGGGTGTTTAATAAGGAGATATATGTAAATTAAAATACTTTTTTAAATTTTTAACATTAAGAAACTGTTGATAACTTAGTCCGATATTTACATACAAACACACATTCGTTAAAGATGGATGTGTTTTAAAGTTTTTTTTTTTTTTTTTTTTTCTTAAGGGGGGGGGGTTGTAATAATAATCTTCTTCCCTGATCTCCAGCTACTTCTAAATAAAATTTGACCACTCTGTGCTGTATCTAATTTTCAAACTCTACGTTCTACTCTACTGTAGAAATAATTGTAGGTAGTTCGTTAAAACCATCATGCAGTTAAATCTTTAACAATAAAAAAGACATTAGAAAGGATATAAATATCTTACTTTTTTTTATTTGGTCACAAAAGATTAAAAAAAAAAAAAAAAGAAGAAAACTTTCTGACTAAAATAAAAAATAATTAAAGTTTTATCATATTGCATAGCGAATACCCCTCTGACAGCCCCCTCTTTCACATACACACTTCTTATAAAAAAAAAAAAAAAAAAAAAAAAAAAATATCACATTTGACAGATGAGTGAAAGGAAACTGAAAGCTTGGCTTCTGCCAGTAATATAATGTTTTTGTCTTTTTATGCATGTTTCGTAATTCGTAAGTGCCCCCTCATTTTTTTCGATATGTATATATCACTTTGATTAAAAAAGAATTTCGGACGTCCAGTTATTACATAATTAAATAGAAAAATAATTAATTAAAAGGAAAAAAAAAACGGTTTTAAAAATAAAAGAAACATAATGTCACTAAAAGTTATTAAAAAGTTGTATTTCACTTATGAAGACGACCGAAATTAATTTCGGGGACTTTTTTTCCGGGGACTTTTTTTCCTGGGGACTTTTTTTCCGGGGACTTTTTTTCCTGGTGACTTTTTTTCCGGGGACTTTTTTTCCGATTACCATATAGCATGCCCCTGAATTCAAGAAGATGGGTTTAGAGTTGGGGTAACGCTCTACGGTTATCTTTGCACGTCGACAGCCAAAATCCATGTTGTTATTCTATGAGGAAATTTGTTTATAGAATTACTCATTAACTATTTTTTTGCTTCCATTACCCTACTATTACTACCGTAGGTAATGGAAGTATTGTATTCGATCCAAAAATTCGATATCGAGATTTCACCTGATTTTCACGTTTTAAAGCCTCCTTAGTCCAAAAAAGTAGTTTTTGGCAATTGGTCAGTGTGTGTGTATGTATGTGCTGAATCTTCTGGCTATCATATCTCTGAAACTAATAAAGATAGAACGATGAAACTTCAGAAGTGAGACAGGTCTGAAGTACAGATGAATTTTACAAATTTTGGTGAAAATTGGAAAACCGGAAGTGAGACCGTAAGTCCGTATCTCAAAAACGGCCTTCGATTTTCTTCAAAGGTGCTATATAAACTCTCTATTAGATGTCCTTTCGAATGATATAGTTGGTTATGTCAGGAAAATCGATAGGCATCCTGTGTAAATAGCTCAATTTCAGGTCTGTCAAGTGCGTTCCTTTAAAAACAGCTGTACAGATTTTTTTCAAACCCGCCCTTTTAAATACCCTTTTGTATGTAATTATAGTTTTCCGGTCAATAATTGAGTATGCCAAGTTTTGGTAAAAGTCGGTATCTCAAGAACGGCTCTAACGATTTTCTTCAAAGTTGTTACATAAATCCATTTTAGATATCCTTTCTCATGTATCACGTGGTCACTACAGGAAAATTAAAAATCATCCTGCTTATGTAGGTCAGTTTTAGATCTCGGAAGTTAGTGTTTCAAAAAATAATCCTAACATTTTTTTTTTTTTTTTTTACTCGCTATTTAAACTTCGTTTTATGTTTTCAGACATGTATTAAGGTCCTCTTACCGGAAAAATTTTAGGTTTCTACTTCGTTGGTCAATTTTATATCTTCTAATCACATAATCTCCAAAAAATGCTTATAATACGTGTAATAGTGGGTATGGAAGTCTTGTGGTAAGAAACGAACACCAGATTTTTTTTTTTTTTTTTTTTTTTTTTCTTTTACTTAGTTTTCACTTTACAAAATTCAAAACAGCTAAATTTGTTGTTGTTTTTCAAAAACTGATTTTTTAAAATCTAAATATTTCATTTTAAAATGTAAAAAATAAACTAAGTGTTTTTTTTTTTTTTGTTTTTTTTTTGTATTTGTTAACTGAAATATTCAAAACTAGCAGGCTACGCCCGCTTCGGTGGTCACTATATTTAAATGAATTTTCGAAAGAATCGAATTAATATTTATTTTTTTACACCGCATTATAGACAAAAATTAAAAAAAAATAAAATAAAAATAAAATAAAATAAAATAAATTGAAATTGCTCCAAACCTCGCTTTGGGTACCCGCTGTCTACGGCATCTCTTTTCCCGCCCGCATTGCATCAGGTCTAGGTTTCCCATGCCTGCAGGAAGATCTTTACCGGGCACTTCAATCTGGATATTTATCGACGACAGGTGGGATCTGCTATTATTTAAGAACTACGATTTTAAAGATGACTGTATCTCAGCATCTATTAAATATTTTAGTTTTGAACCATGTATTTTATAGCCCATGCTATTTACACGATATTACGATTTGATTCCGACCAATGTAATAAAATAAAATAAAAAATAAAAAGTAGATTAAATATATATATAAACAAATACATTTTAATAAATTTAATCCTGTTTACTATGTATATACTACCATTTTTCCCGATAAATACAGTAAATAAAAAAAAATGAATAAATAAAAGTTTTTTCTTTTAAAGGAATTTACTAAAAAATGAAAAATAAGAAGTTGTTCTACTATAAAATATTAAACATAACTGTTATAAATACGTTTTTAAATTTAAAACTAATTATACTTAATTTTTCCTTCTGCATTACGATTTTATTTTCAATAAATATAACAAAAAAAAAAAAAAAAAAAAAAAAAATTGCCTTCAAATGAATGAATTAAATAAAAATAAGTTGCGTAATAGCCGTTGCTAAGATACGCAGACGATTGAAGCAAAATAATTAAATTAGTGAAAAATGAAGCATTAAAGGCAATATTTAAAATCGAAAAAACATTAATTTAAAAAATTCAAATTCGAAATTCGAAAAAATCTCGATGGGGTGCACACATGCAGGGTCCCAGGTGCCAATATGCCAAATTTGGAAGCTCTGCGATCAATAGTGTGAGCACCAGAGCGCAGACACACACACAGATACACAGACACTTCTCTTTATTTATATAGATTTAAAAAATACATTTATGGGAAAAAACAACAAATTACGAATCTACCGTTTGTCAATTTTCTAAATGTGAAACAGAATAAAAAAAAAAAAAAGAGTATATAGGCGGCTTATTACTCCGCCTGTACAATAATAGGGATAATAATAGTAGCCACCTGTTACACGTGGTAGCTATACTTATACTCCGGTGACCCTCAAGGGATGTCAAAGGGTATAGTATAAGCATCTGGACCTGGAAATGATAAAATAGCTAGGAATTTCGCAGAAGGGGAATGCGACGATCTCTGATAGTTGACTACGCTGTCGCCTGCAGGTGCAGGTAAGAAAAAGGGACAATTTGTTAGCATTTAAATTTCTGTAGTTTCTTTACTACTTCATTTAGGATTTCATTTGCGTTTTGATACACAATGGCAGTTACCTTGTCTGACGACAACCAAGGTCGTAGCCGGGAGAAAGGGGGTTATGGGAACTTAACCCCCTCCCCAGATACTACGAAATTATAAAAGTTTCATGTTTGATCATTCTAGGAAGTCTGTCTCAGATTCTAGCAACAACCAACGGCAAGTTCGTTTCCATTCAAATTTCTTTTGAGGTGGCTTTTTATCAGCCGCGCGCACGTCGAAGGGACAACTGCTATTATTACCTACAGCCCTACAGGCCCTGATTACCCAATAGGCACGAGAAGCATGTGCTTCCCCTGGAAAATTTTGAAAAGGCCCCAAATTGGTCTAAAAGCATTGTCTGATTATAAAACGTCACAGTCCTACCTGACTGTACAACTATCATTTCTAGATTAAATAGGATATATGCTAATAAAGCTTTTACACATTCATTTATAATGGAATAATTTCCTATATTGTGATGAATATATAGGCTTTCACCAGTTTATATCTTGGTACAAAAATCAAGTGAATTTGCTTGTCTATATTTTAAGCGAATTTACTTGTCCTCAATTCCAGGTATCTACAAAATTTAATGAAAAATTTATACATTTTTCAAGATGTTTGTATGAGTCTTTAGACCAAGAAGTCAGTGCCCCACCCCAAATGGATTTGTACTTCCCCTCAATTGTAAGGTTAATCGGGCCCTGATTACCTCCTTCTGTTGCTGTGATAATTAGCATGGAAAACTTGGGTGTCTTTTGTAAAATTCTTCAATAAAAATAATGTCATAGGTTGTAAATTTTCCTCAATGTATGTCCAAAAGTTGAAAGGTCATTTTCCGATAACAAATAATTTACAATACTTGTCGCAAGGCACCTGATCCCACCTTCAGCCCCTGCAATTAATGTCTCTAGTTATGCCCGTGCCAAAAAAAAAAAAAAAAAAAACGTAAAATTTAGCACTGAGACAGTTTACGATTGCAGTTGCAAATTACTCTTCCTTTTCTGTAGCATGCACATCTGTATAAGAATACCATATTTATATAATACTAGCAGGCTTTGCCCGCTTCGCTGGACATTAAACTTAAATGAGTTGTCAAAATGCCATATCTTTATTAATAACCTAAGTTCTCGCTGTGATTGGTAGAGGTTTTCTCGCTCCCAATGTGAGGAGTCTGGGTCCCCACTGTCTTCGGCACAACTTACCCACTTCGTACTTCCCCACCCTCAGCGGGTGAGTTCGAAGTTTTGCAAAATCCCACTAATGTACATAATGCGTACACTTAATCAATAACCACACACCAAAATTCGCCATTCTAAGATAATTCAAAGCGAATTCAAATGGAAAAACATGTTTTTACACATGTTTATTGCCCTCCGACTCCGAGAAGGGGGGGGGGATTTCGAATTTCGTGAACTGCAGTTACAATAAGTGCCGGATGCATACAAACAATTTACACACCAAATTTCGTGACCTCAGAAGTCTTTAATAGACAATATTATAAATAAATAGATACAAAAAGCACAGCTTAAGTATCGGAACCCTTTGGTGACTTTAAATATTTTAAGCCATTTTTGCGATGAACTGAATTGGCTATCTCAATTGTACAATTAAAGATCTTGGCGAGAAACGTCCGAGCTACTTCGGTGCCGAATTTCAAATTTTGCCAAAGGGATCCAATACTAAAGCTGTTCCATATCGAATCTGGGCTGAAAGCGGAAAAAGGGTAAAATAAATTAGAAATATCACACCTATATTTATAAATTTCGTACCGAATGAAAGGGACGATTTTGCTGAATCCAGGGGTTTAAACAGTTTTCCGATGCGACAATTAGATTTTTAAAAAATAACTAAAGTATGAAATTTAAGTGGCAACGGAAAAACGGATAAAGGGAAAAATAAATTAGAAATATCAGACCTAGCGTTACAAATTCAGTACCAAATGAAAGAGGTGATTTTTCTGAATCCTGGGGTGTAAACAGTTTTTCGATACGACAATTAGATTTTTTAAAATTAACTAAAGTATGAAACTTAGACGGCAACACTTCATTTCAATCTTTTCATAATTTGTAGTGCGAGATTACAAAAGTCTTTAACTTAAAAATTATTTTTATATTTTATTTTTCCATTCAAAGCATTTTAGTGAAAAAATATTTATGGCGCATGCGCAGGCGTTTTTTACCCACAATTTAAACACTAATCATAATTTTGAAAATTTCTATAGATATAATTTCAAGTTGGGTGAAGACCTAAGTTTCTGCCAAGCGCCGTTGAATTCCGTCCAGCCGTTCTCGAGTGATGCCCGGACAAACGTGTTTTAGTCTTTTACCCCCTAGGGGGGGGGAACGGGGGGGAATTTCTGAAAAGTTGATAGATATAATTTTAAGTTGGGTGAAGACCTAAATTCGGTTGAATTTAGGTCTTCACCCAACTTAACAACTTGGGTCTTCACCCAACCGTTGACGGAATTCAACGGTTGCCAAGCGCCGTTGAATTCCGTCCAGCCGTTTTCAAGTGATGCCCGGACGCGTATCTCCGAACTGTTGGCGCACGCAGAACAAATTCACAATTTTTCGCCAGGGAATGCGATTTTCGCCAAATCTGGAAGTGCAAAGAGAAACTTCACGCCGCTTAACCTGTATAAATAAACATCCGGCGTTTTTCTTTCTTTCTTTTTTTTTTATTATTATTTTTTTCTTCTGATTATTAATGTAGGATTTAAATCGCAAAACGAAACATATCTTGAAATTAAGAAATATTTATCCGAATAGAGAAGTAGATAATAATAATGGTAATATATTAGCATTGAGATCCGATTTCATGTATAAGGTCAAAAAGTTTGCAAAAATTGTTCAAACAAATTACAAATTCTTAGTAAAATGCATGAAAAATGTTCATAAGTCCAAATCAGTAGTACGCCATTTTACATTTCAACTACTTTTATTATCATTTTGTATTTAAATTTTTAAAATGTACGACTTTATAAAATATCTCTCTTACGATGCAGTGCTTGAATTTTCATAAATTATCACCTTATATTTATCTATTATGTATTTTTAAAGAACATCTTAATCATAATAAAATAGATATTTCGTGTTAAATTTTATGGTTGAAATTCATAAAATTTTCTACGTACAATTTCCTCCTCGGACATGTCCATTTCTCATTCTTTACCCCCCCCCCCAACCCCAACATACAAAGTTATAAAATAAAACGTTAAACATTTTATTAATGCTTTTATTAATTCTATTTGTTTTTCAGTAATCATAAACAATCTAACTTAATATGTTATACAAATCAAAGTAATAATGATGCGCATAACCATTTTCATCCTATATTTATTGTTACTAATTTCTATTGAGAGCGAAATGTATTCATATTAAAAGGAATGAGTATGATAGAACACTCAACACAGTCGCAGACTGAAATGCCGCACCTCATAGGCTACCCTCTATCCGATTCGATACATTTGACTTATCGTAATTAAATGACTAATTTTATTAGGATTGTTTTCGTACATTAATTTCCAACACAACTGATCCCCATATTGC
Source organism: Salticus scenicus (assembly GCA_963930645.1). Lineage (NCBI taxonomy): Eukaryota > Metazoa > Arthropoda > Arachnida > Araneae > Salticidae > Salticus > Salticus scenicus. The sequence goes on from OZ005661.1 coordinate 238,623,759, forward strand.
AAGTTTGTCGGAAGTATTGGCCTAATTCGTCAAATGAAGGAAACACAATTTTTAATTACTAAAGTTTCAAATTAAAATGTTCATATTTAATGAAGTGTATTAAAAAATATATTTTAAAATATTAGTCTGACATGTTTACGACAAAATATTGGCATAATGGACGTTTAAACGAAATTTTGCTCTATTTTGCCATGTTAAAAAGAAAACGTAAATTTTGAATAACATGTGAAGTTTACAACTTACATTGTTCCAAAGCAATATTGTCCTTATCAATGACATAAATGATATTTAAAAACTGATGCACCCATTTTACAAACTCAATATCTGTAATACACACAGACAAGTCAGATAAACCAACCACTAAACACATAATTTTTGGATTCAGGAAACCTCAAAACATATAAATGTAACAAAAATCCAATTTCGAAAACGTGATCCGAAAACAATACTTTCGCGACCTTTTACGTATAAGATAAAGTAAATTAGAATAAGAGAATAATTTTAAATTAATTAAACTTTAATTGCATTTATTACATTGATTTTTATTTATAAAAAGAAATGCTTTCATTTAATTTGGGGTAGACCTGTATATTTACTATATATTTTACAAACACAATATAGTGTACTAATTTAGCACAGAATTTAAAACACATAGCACGACATGAAATGACCTTTCAGCAATTCCATTGTATGAATATATCTGAATTCTTTTGTGGGGTTCTGTGTAAACTTCTAATAAAGGATATACATTCTACATTGTATACGAAATATTCTTTCATGCACATAAAATATAAGTTCAATTTTTTTTTTTTTTTTTTTTTTTTTTTTTTGTTTCATCCAAAAATATTAAATTGTATTTACCAGAAAATTCACACATAGACTTAATGAATTTGAATTCTTTTCTACACGAATTACTTAATATTTCATCCGAGTCCCAATATCTATTCTTGAGGTATGGTGATAACAGACACACAGACGCATTCAGTCAACCGCTAAAACCTAATTTTTTGTTTCAGGATATTTAAGCAAATGTAGCAAAAACTCAATTTCGAAAACCTAAATCAAAAATAAAACTTTTCTTACAATATATGGGTAAAATAAACTAAATAATGATCATAATAATGACAATCTGGTGTGTCACTCACACGACTTTCTTTTTTACCCTGCATTTCAATATTATAATGACAGATTGCACATTAAATCTTAAGATCAATAGCGTAAGAATGTAAAGTTTAATGTACTTTTCAAATAATCTAAAATAGGTTTAGAAAGAATTTTATTTGACGAAGTAAATAATAATAATAATAAAAATAATAATAAAACAGAATAAAATAAAATAAATGTATTTCAAGGATAATTTTAAAAGCTTTAAAATCATAATATTACAAATATACTTCTTCATTAATCTTGATAAAATAAATTTAAAGGGTTTTCTAATAAATTTTGGTATTAAATTATATTATCTAAAAATAACGATACAAAGACTCCATTGACACATTTTTAACAATTATGATTCAGGGAGCCTCAAAACGTGTATATATAACAAAAATTCAATTTCGAAAATTTGACCCCCAAAACAATACTTTCTCTACCATATATTTGTTGGTAAGAGAAAGTAAAATAAATAAATAAATAAATAAATGTATTTCAAGAACAATTTTAAAAGCTTTAAAATTAGAATATTACAATTTTATTTCTTCATTAATCTTGCTAAATTAAATTTAAAGGGTGGAGGATTTCTAATAAATTTTTGCATTAAATATATTATTTAAGAATTACGATACTAAAACTCCATTGGCACATTTTTATAGTTTATTCTCTTGGGAAAAAAAAAAAAAAAAAAAGATTGATCGAATCCTTAACGAGTCGTGAATGAAGTGGGAAGAAGGGTTGCTTTGCGGCAGAGAGTGTTTTGGCGCGAGCTACAATAATTCGCCTGTATGCGCCAACATTTCGGAGATACGCTGCCTGGACAAAAAAAAGCGACATTCGGACACGATGACACACACACACACACAGACAGACAGGCAAAATTTTCTGAACTCATTTTCGGCTTTCATGGGGTGTAAAACGTGAAGATATCGCAAAATTTTTTGATTCCGACAAATTTACAGACAAAAGTCTGATTTTATTAATATAGATAGATATATTTTATTAGTATTCAAAAAGCGTCGTTTAAAATTGATTTTAGAGTCAAAATGCCTATATTTTGATACACTTTTGAATATGCTTTTTATTTGAGTACAGGAAAGTTTTGTCAAAAAGTGGAAGTTTTTTTCCCACTTTCTATTATCAATATATCATAGAGAAAGTATTGTTTTGTAATTAAATTTTCGAAATTGAGTTTTTGCTGTCATTACACGTTTTTAGGTTCTCGGTTGAACCCGAATATCAGTTTTTTATCGATTGCTATGTGTGCGATTGCAGAAATCACGTGCACGAAAATACAAAAGTATTCAAACACATTATTTCTATTGGGGAAATTTCTCATTGATACAGTTTAAGAATTTAGAATGCACTAAATAAAATAAAAACAAGATATATTTTTTACATGCATAAAAGCGTGTTTCACATAGAATGCGTTATCAAAAGTATGTATTCTTTAGTTATAGGGACACCCAAAATAATTCGGGTTTATTAAAACTGTGGTTGGATGTGTCTCGGAGAGTATTTAAAGTTGTGTTCTGATTTTTTTTTTTTTTTTTTTCCTGTACAAAATTTAAGTACAATATTTAGTGCATGTATAATTTATCGACATTATACAAAGCTACTCAAAATTAGTCAAGTAAATTTCAAAGATTAATGTGAGCGAAAATTATCTAAACAATTAAAAATAAAAATTGACAACAGCCTTAAATATTTTATGAATGGGGTGAGGTGTTAAAGTAGGCTGTAATGCCGACCCTCACACAGAGAAGAATATCAAATAAAATTATTTTCAACAGTATCTTTAAAGTCCGCTAGAAGAGAAGTACAGTACTTTAACTTAAACTGTAATAATATGATCATAATAAGTAAAAGCAGTGGCGGCTCGTGAAAATTTTCACAGGTGGGGTCCGATCCATCGTATGATGCGTAATTTAACTTTAATACTATTCATTATTCAAACATGAAGACAAACATTAATAAAATGGGATGTAAACGAAATTTCGGATTTATTTTTTTTATGATGGCGAACCTTAAATTCAACACTATGGAAAACATTGCATAAAATTATCTCAAAAATTAAAGTTTTATAAATACAATTGAAAAATTCTGCAATGTTCTGATCAATGGAATATCAAAGTTTAAATATCTGGAAGCTAGAGGACGGAAATTGCCAAGTTCGATACCAGATCGCTTTCGTCGACATATACATTTGGAGTTTACTATGGTTTTCTCCAAAACTCAAATAAAAAGGGCTATGTAACACTTAGAAGGCTCTCTACAGAGAGTACACATGTCTAGGACCCTCTTTTAGTCATCTGGCTTTAACCCTAACACTACACACCATTAAAATTTAAATTCAAATGTCTCAGAGTGTAATATTATTTAGCTTACGCTAATTATATCCCTAAATCTTTTAATTATAGAATTTCATGTGTTATATTCATGTTTCTTATCTTAAAAAATAAATAAAATAAACCTTAACCAACCTGTAAGAAGTTATATCGGAATTTAGAAAGTCATGATTAATGTAATGTGGATGCAGATTAAAAACAACAAAAAAAAAAAAAAAAAACACCATGTTTCTCACTTTAAGAGCTTAATTTTAGATAATTTAAATTAACTTTCAATTAATCTTAAAGAAATAAAACGGGCTATCACCTTAAAAGAAAAAGAAAGAAAGAAAGAAAAGGAAAGAAAGAAAAAAGAAACATTGCGGATGTTTCTATTAAATCGCATATAAAAGAAAAATCCTTTAATAATAATAATAAATCACAATTTTGTGCAGCTATTTAATCCATTTATCCATGTAAATCCATTAATTATTTATCTAAAAATTTTACAATTTACTTACATAAAAGTTTTAATACACTGAAGGAAAAAAAAAAAAATCGCATATTATTTTTATTCCCCCCCCCCCATTTAAATTCAAAACACTGTAGTTAAAGAGGTCTTAAATTCTTATACAAGCTTTTATCTCAAAGGCTAGTCTAGAAAATATTTTTGACTATTACCAGATTTCTTTTTTAAACACTAAAATTTTAAACTGTCATATATCGAAAAATCAATGAGGGAAAAGAAAAAAAAAAAAAAAAAACGTAATACAGAAGTCGCCAAATTTTATCCGTGAATTGCATGGTTAACAGACAGTTTTTTTCCCTATAGTTTTGTTCCAAAGGGCAGGACTCTGCTGGCCCGTCGAAGAAAATTACAGCATGCTTACACTGATAAAGCAGTTCGTCGCCAAATCTGTTAACCCGATCTTCTAGTAGAATAAACTGTACAAATAAACACGCCAATTTCGGGCCGACTGAAAACGGCCCCATTCTCTTACATAAGGAAGGGAAGTAGCGTAGCAGTTGGTCAGTCATTAGTGATATGTGACAGCTGAAAAAATGTATTGACAAATAAATGATAATGAAAGAAGATTAAGAAAAAGTTAGATATACGCAGTTATTTTGTATATATGTTTTTGAACAGTAATTTAGAAACAAAATTACTATTATTATTATTATTACTATTTTAATAGAGAAAAAATTTTAATCGAGACTTTAATCGAAAATTTAATCGAGAAAAAAGCGGGGCCGTGTCCCGCTGGCGCTTAATGTAGAACCGCCACAGAGAAAAAGTAAGTTGTGTAAGCGGGCATTCCAGTACTGCTTAATCAAATAGTGTTTTTCGTTTTGCATATATATCTATATATATAATAAAGCAATAAAGGCAAAAAAAAAAGGGGGGGGGGGAAGGTGTAACTGCAAACCGATTAGACATCCTTTTCAACAAAAAAGTTTGTTTTATGAATTTTTCTTTTTATTTTAATGTTTGGGACTCCACTCCGTCTATCTTGTATAATTATGTAAACACTGAGATGATGATGAAAAGAAAAAAAAAAGAAAGAAAGAAAAAGAAGACTAAACTTATGACTGTGTAACCACAACGCTGGCATCTATCCAAGCACAGACGGTATATCCCGAAGCGTTTTCAAAAATAGCAACTTGGAACGGGGAAGAAAAAAGTAAAATAATTACCTTCAGAATGAATTCGGACAAATGTTTAAAAGCTAAAAGAATGTATTAAATTTTGCTTTCAATTCACAAAATTATTCTACGAAGCGACTATTACAAAATAAATATACTCTAGAACTCAAGCATATGTTTATGCCATAGTTGGTATAGAAAACCAACGTTGTGCAATTATTTTATTACACAGTTTGATTATAAAAGGCTCTTTCTTTTAGATGAGGAAGTGCTGTTAAAAATACTCGTGAATAGACATCAACTCCTATTGTATCTTTTGATTTTGGTACAAAATAAAATAAAATAAAATAAAATAAAAATTAGTAATTTTAAACCGAATCTTACAAAGTTAAAAATTGGTACTAAATAATGATCACAGTTCATAAATCTCTAAATTCAATTGAAATTTAGAATTTTTAAAGAGATTTTAAAAAAAATACTTAAAATGTGATATTTTTCCCCAGGCTCTTTATTTCAGGCAATTGATAATTCAAAATTTACGAGCAGGCAATCTTTCAACTTTCAACTCATGCTAGTTGGTTGATACGTCATATTTTATTATTTTATTCATTGCACTCAAAAAAAAAAAAAAAAAGGGGGGGGACTAATGTGCAAGTTGTACCTGACGGGACTAAAGTGAAAGTTGTACCTCAAGGGACTAATGTGAAAGTTGTACCTCACGGGACTAATGTGCATGTTGCACCGAACGAACAAACTATTTCTTTCAACGAAAATGACTACTAACCCTGGACGATAGGTCTAATATATTGTATCATATTATATATCGTATTTATCGTAATATAACTCAATACTTATTTCGCTTCCTTCTTCGACTCGTTTTAATACGCATTTTTTATATGCATGAGCAGCCCCCGAAAAACAAAAACATTAAATTCATTTTTTTACTTATTTTTATTTCATATTATTTCACGCGCACTTTTTATTTCCTAATTCAAAATTATTAAAAAAAACTTTTTCGATATCGCTTGTAACGATACTGATTATTATTAATTTTCTTTTCTTTTTCTTTCAATAATAATAATAAAAAAAAAAGATTTTGATGAAATTCTGGCAAACGCAGAATTTAGTTTAGGACGGAGGACTATTAGTTTTTTTTTTCTTCCCAATTATAACATCGCTTTCAAATTATTCAATTATATTTTCGATAAATTTTAGATTTCGATAAATGTCCAACTATCGAAAACGACAACGGAAATATCCCAGATTGAGAAAAAATAGGCCCTCAGTCCTAATAAAATAAAATAAAATAATAATAATAAGTAAATTATATAAGTAAAGGAGTAAAATGAATAAAAAGTATAAGTTATACTATGAGTAAATTTCTGAGTAAAAGAGTTGAAAGAAAATCTTAATAATTTATAAATAATATAACATTTTCTGATTTAAATAACTTTCATAAATTTTAAAATACGGATATAAATGAAGAAAAGGGCCGCATCGATTTATTGTGTGATTGAATGAAATGGCCGTCACAAAACTTTCTTCTATGTTTTCTCTATACAAATTCACGCAATGCAAATTATGTATTAAAATTATTTTCCATGATGACTGCAGACTTTTTTGATCTCAGAGAAATATAATAACTAAATGTCTAAAGAAAAGACAATTTTGTGTCTATAGAAATAAACTTTTGTTAAAAAAAAAAAAATCGATTTATTATATTATTGAATGAAAACTAGTATGCTGTAGCCATCACAAAACTTTCTTCTATATTTTCTTCATACAAATGGATGCAGTGCAAATTACTTATTAAAAATATTTTCCATGATGAATGCAGACGATTTTCATCTCAGAGAAATATAATACTAAATGTCCAAAGAAAGTCAATTTTCTGTCTAATAGAGATAAACCTTTGTTAAAAATTAAAAAAAAAAAAAAAAAAAAAGATAAGCTTATTTGACTGCAGACTTTTTTGATCTCAGAGAAATATAATACTAAGTGTCCAAAGAAAAGACAATTTTGTGTCTATAAAAATAAACTTTGGCTGAAAACAAAAAAATCGATTTATTGTATTATTGAATGAAAACTAGTATGCTGTGGCCATCACAAAACTTTCTTCTATATTTTCTTCATACAAATCGATGCAGTGCAAATTACTTATTAAAATTATTTTCCATGATGAATGCAGACGATTTTCATCTCAGAGAAATATAATACTAAATGTCCAAAGAAAGTCAATTTTGTGTTTAATAGAGATAAACTTTTGTTAATATATATATATATATATATATATATATATATAAGCTTATTTTAAATTGTTACAGATCTTTGATTTAAATATTCTTTTTAAAGGTATCGATGAGTTTTTTTGAAAAATACTGATATTAACCCGTTAGTAGTCGCTATAGACAGCGCCACCTATTACAGATTGCACACTTTTTATTTAACTCTCACCAATAATTTTAAGAAATGATGTGATCGACGTTCCTTCGATTTTATTCGCGTTTTATGTATATCAAATGCTACTTCTGAAAAATTTTGGTGGCTATTGAATAAAAAAGTCTGGCAACACTGAAGGATGGGCGGCAAATCGACCAACAAGCGACTACTAACGGGTTAAGAATGCACACGTTTCGGCGGGGAAACGATACTACTATACATGCACATTCGCCCCTTAGTTGAATATTGTTATTATAAGTTTTTTTTTTCATTTCAGAATGATTCGTTAAGATTACAAAAGTCTGTAGTAGACAAACTTAAATTTTTAAACTTTATTTATTAAGGTAAAAATTAATTTGGTTTCTAATTTTTTTTCTGTCATTTTCAAATAATTTAAAGTGATAAGCGACTGTTTTAGATGATTAATTAGATCTTACCGCAAATTTTTAAAATCATAATAACAGTAAACGGATATGTTACTCTTTTTCTTCAGTGATAAAATACTTTAAAAATTATCTTTAAAATGTTGCATAATGCACTGCGGGTGGCGCCGTGAAGTTTAGATACTGTCGATCAGAAAAATCTTTCTTGGGGTGATAAATTATTGTTTTATTTATTGTATTAAATATTGATATTTTTTTTTTGTATTTTTCTTAAACAGATTTGAAAGGGGGCAGGCTCGGTATAACTGGTAAAGGTATTAAAAAAAAAAAAAAAAAAACTGTCAGACAGAATTTAGTTTAGTGCAGAAGACTATTAATTTCAATCTGTAAAATTTTTATTTTTTTTATCGTAAAACTGGGCCACGTACTTTTTAAAATGACTGAAATGAATTAAAATGAAGAGTTGCCACCTACATTTCATACTTTAGTTAATTAAAAAAAAAAAAAAAAAAAAAAAAAAAAATGCCATGTCGAAAAACAGTTTGCCCCCCTGCATTCAGAAAAATCGTGCCTTTCATTTGGTACCGAATTTGTAACAACAGGACGGATATTTCTAATTTATTTTGGTGTTATACAAAACAGGTCTGCAAGAACTCTAGATTGAAACTAATAGTCCTCCGTCCTAAAAAGAATGAAAAGATAAAAGCAATATTTTAACTGCTTTATTAACATAATATTTAAAATAATAAAATTTATTAATGTGTAAATAAAACAATCAAAACAGTGCTTTTTTCTTTCTTTCTTTTTTGCTCCCCCCCCCCTTTTTTTTTTTAAACACAACACTAGAATTTGTTTTTGTGTACTGTCTCTTTTAATCCTTTAAAGTTAAAATTGAAATTATAAATGAATGATAATAACGGTAATAATAATGATAAGTTATTTTAAAAGTATATTCAATATCTAACCGAAAAGTATAAAAACATTTTCAATTTCAAAGTTTTTTTTTTTTCCAAATTGCTTAATTATTAAAGTATTTTTATCATATTCCACAATGGTTATAGTACGTTACGTAACTAATTATTAATTAATTATTAAAACAAAAAAGGGAAAGGTTTCTAGTTAAATATGATTTTATTATATTTTGTATTATGCCAAAATACAACTTTGTTTTATGCTTTTGCACGCTAAATAGAACAAACAGGATATCCAGCCTTTTTAAAATTCATACTTGCCTCGGCGACGCTACGAAACATTAATAAAAGATTATTTCTGAGAAATGAATACAAACCACGAGTGTTTTTTTTTTTTTTTTTCCCTGTGTGTTGGCATGGCATTAAGCCTTTGAATACTCCATCCACCTTTTTACTTTATTATTTTTTTTCCCCCAATGGAAGCATACACGGAGTAGAAAGCATATCACTTCCCAAACAATTTCGTCATAGCTTCAGAGAGCGAGGAGTCGAGGGAGGGACTGGCAAATACGCTGATGTCACTTTTAAGTCATGCGATTGGTTTAAAATGACATCAGAAACAAGCTGGCTCCTCATTGGTTGATATGAATGAGGTAAGAACTAAAAATATCAATACGGTAACTCTCTGTTATTTGATCAACCCGGTTAGTTGTCGTAGCGCTTTCGGATAGATTAGAAGTGTTTGATGTGCTTGCGTGTGTGAATCTCAGCATCTTGGATATCACTGTGTTATTACTAATATTTATTTAGGTTCCAGATCAAAACTTATGATTACAATTTTGGATTATTAAACCTGAATATTGTTGTTCGAAGTAAGTCAAAACACAAATGCTTTTCAGTTTCTGTGTATATTAAATTTCTGTATACTGATTTCAATATTAGTTATTGTTTTACCTCACACTAATTTTTTTTTTTTTGCATATTCCTTGACTTTATTTTTTTACTGTTCATTATTATTTAGTATTATTCTAAAAATAAATATATTCTCCTTTCGTTTTTTTTTTTTTTTTTTTTTTTTTAATTAGTCCTTTTAATAAACTAATACGTCCTTTTTAATTTTTATTTGAGAGTCGCTTTTAAAACGTGAAATCAGTGGTGGCGTTTGCATGTATTTGTTTATTTTAATAAATTAATTAACTCATGTGTTAACATGTATTAAATAAAATAAGACAACTAACAATATTGGTAGATTTATTTATAGATTAGTTTTATGCTGATTACAGTAGATTAAAATACTCGCGCTAATTTCTTTTAATTCTTATTGATTTAAATCTATATTATTATCAATTATTTATTTTGTCAAATATTAATTTTTTTAAATTTATTGCAGCATCATTGCTTCGGAGAGAAACATGTCGGTAGTGCTGCCATCTACAGTTGAGGAAATAAACTGCATGCAAAACCCTTTCCAGTACAATCAGCTGATACACGTTAAAAACGAAGGTAAATTGGATTAAATGTAATAAATAAAATAAATTAAAATTAGGTTAGAAAATCGACTAGTCACTTTTAGAATACATATATAAATTTAGTTTGGCTTAATTTTAATTATATTTTGTGCTAGCAAACATTTTTTCCTTACTCTAATATCGTCATTTTTTTTATTTTGCAGATTTTCCTAACATCGAGGCTGGGAAATTTAAACGTTTATTAAGCATTCCTTGTCCAGATGGGGTTCAATGGAATGATATGCCAGATTTTGACACCTATTTGACCTTTAATGAGCCCAACCTTGCGAATGTCGGGGCCATCCAGTCTCACGAGGACAGACTAGTTCCAGGTGAAGAACAGAGGCCAAGGAGTGAATCTATTTCATCAGTCACATCCAGTATGGATGAGAAGAGCTACGGTTATAACCGTTTGGGACCTAAGACTTTCAGTATCAGTACTGTGTGTGTGGATTCTGGATCTACGTGTATATCATCAGAGCACTCTTATGTTAATCTCGATCCATCTGTGTATTTAGATTTAGAAGCTGAGGAGACTTTTCAGAATCTTCATCCACTTATATCTCAGGTTAGTTACTTATTCTGTTTGCTTCATTTTATATTTATTTAATTTTAGAAAATTTAAGAAATTCCCGTAAATAGTCCGTACTTGTTTATTTTTTTATTTTATACAAATTATGTTAAAGAGGAGTGATTGCACGTAGGGTTTTTTTTTTTTTTTTTTTTCGGATTTCAGGAATTTTAAATTTTGGAATATCATTTGTAATTTACTAGTATTTCGTTAGATATATACAAAAAATTTGCATGTTAAAATATAATTACAATCATAAATAACTGTAATCACAACTTAGCCTTTATTATTGTTTTTTTTTTTTTTTTTTTTTTTTTTCATACAATTTTAGGATTTTTAAAATAGTTTCACAATCAACAGGTTAAAGACATTTCATCCTTGCACTAATTAAAAAAATCTGGATACTTAAAAAAAAAATTCCTTTTATTGAGAAAAAGACTTAATTTCGATATGTTAATCCAAATTCCATTTTTAATTTTTTCAGATTAAGTTTTTTTTATTTATATATTCATTATGTCTTAGTAGAAAAAAATAGTAGTAGATATGTGGATATGATAACCTCTAGATATTAGTGTTATTTTTTTTTTTTTTTTTTTTTTTTTTTTTTTTGTGAGTGTATTTTGTCTTTTTATTTTTGATGTGGTTATTATTAATGGTTTTGTAGATTAATTTTGATTTTGAGGCATTATATATCTTAATTAACTTTTAATGTTGATTTTCATCAAATACGAAAAGATTTATTGATTTTCCTTTTACACAAAAGTCTGTTTTATATGGGAAAATTTGTGGAAAATGGTTTTTTATTTTATATATTGATTAGTTAAGAGTAAGATTATAATAATATATACTTTTTTTTTTTTTTAAGCGGACAATTTCGCCGACAGACATGGCCCACATTATTCTATGGGAAAATTTGTTACGATAATTACTCATTACCAAATGTATTTTTTCTAATTCAGTTTTCATATCCAGTAAATTCGCAATCGTTAAATGAGTATTCATTTTGATTTTTTCCATTTTTAGAATTTCATTTTGCGATTAAAAAATGAGAAAATACAGTTTATCAAAATTTGCATTTTTGAACTTAAAATAATAATAATAAAAAAAAAAAATTTCTTGAAAACGAGTACTAATTTAATGATTGTGAATTTTCAGAAAGTAAAAACAGAATTTAAAAAAAAAAAAAGAAAAAAAAATACATTTGGTAATGAGTAATTATAGAAATAAATTTTCCCATACAGTAACATTGGCCACTGCTGTTGGCGAAATTAGGTATTGTCCATTCTTAATGAATTTATTTGCAATATCTCTCATAAATTTTTTTTAGATATGACAATCAAAGAGAATTAAAAAAAAAAAAAGTAATGATAGAGTTGATTTTAAGATAAGAAGTAATAAAGTGGTGGAAGTAATTGTAATAATCTTCTAGTGCTCAAAATCTCATGTTAAAATAGTCAGTGTAATTATTATTTTACCATTTAAAAATGTTCATTTCAAATATTAATGCATTGTTTTATTTTGTGAGATTTACACTTCTGTTACTAGATTTCATATTTACAAATATCTTAGACAAATTAAAAAAATATATGCATACATGTTTCAGTTTTTTGTTTCTTTATGTAAACTTTAACAGGGTTGCTATAATAAATTCAATTTTCTTATTTGAAAAAAAAAAAAAAAAAAAATCATGACTTTTATTAATTTTGATTAATTAGTCATTAATTTTTTTTTTCTAATTTTTAATAATATATGAAATTGTATAGCTGAAAATGTGAAACTTTGCATTTCACAACTTAAAAGATAATAGTAATAATAAATTATGTTTAGAAATTAAGTACTTAGAAGAATTTTAAAATGTTTTGTGTAATGAAAAGCAATTGGGATTATTTTCCCATAGGTTAATACATGGCTTTGGCTGGTGACTTATTGTGATGCAATCCGTTAACACTGTATGTCAGTTATATTTTGCCTTTCTTCCGTCCCATGTTATCCTATCGGATTTTTGTTGCTTTGTATTATGATATCTTATTCAAAAATTTTGACTTATACTTTTTGAACATATTGCCTTCCCTTTTTGTCATAGTCAGCAACAAATAATAACAATTTAAATATTTTACTCCATTTATCAAACTTATGGTCATATCACACAGGAGCATGTTTACTCAGCATCGTTCAAAGTTGTGGAAGCTGAATGAACGAGAAAACTGATCAGCTGTCCATAGGGTCACCCTGTACTGATTGGTATTCCAGAAAAAAATCATGTCCTTTCCTCCTATTGGTCAATTTTAATGAACACGCTGAACACAGTCAATTCTTTCGAAAGACCGTGGATCATTCGAAAATATACTGTCCTTGAACAAGAACAGGCTGAGTGTGTTGGCTATAATGTTGTGTTTAGTAAAAAGTTGAGTGAAAAATCTCTCATGTGATTAGGACTGTAATTTTCAGTCTTGGAAAGAAATTTATTTAAGCTTTTTTTTTTTTTTTTTTCTCAAAAAAATTATCAAACAAGGAAAGGTATTGTCTTCAAAAAATATATGTGATTCTACTCTTCATAAAACACCAGAAAGTGAAAAAGTTATCGGATGAAATGAATTACAGAGACCACAAAAAAATATCAAAATTAAGCATATTTGGCGATTTCACACTGTTAGGTGATTGATTTTGAGTACTTGACGGAGAAGCAAAACACGGTTGTAGAATCACATATATATTTTTAAAATATTTTTTGAAGACGACACCTTTTGAATGTTTCCTTGTAAGGTAAAGGAGGACATGTTAAAAAAAAAATTTAAAAAAACAGAGTTTGAAAAACTTCATTTTTTGAATGAGATATTCTTCTAATTCAGAGTAACAAAAAACTCACAGGATTACAATGGAAGGAAGAAAGGAGGAATATGATACTGTCTTGATGTTTTACATTACTAATTTTAATTTAATAAGACATTTTTTTTAATGAAATGCACTTATACTTGGATGTCTTTTTCTTCTTTCAAACAGCTGTACTAAACGTATTTCTTTTTTCTATTTACAGGGACCAGAACTGCACAATAACGACACAACATCTTCATCCATATCATCTGCTCATTCTCCATTGAGTGAAAACTTAGACTATTCAGTTCTCAGCAATTTTTCCATGATCAGCAACAACAGTCAAGACAGTAGTTTTTCAGACAGGTCTGCTTCCGGTTTCAAAAGATCTGCCACGACATTAGACGAAGACCTCTTCTTAAATGTGAACTCACCAAAACGTATCTGTGAATCACCCGACAGTCGCATCGCAGAAATGAGGCGGAAAAACAACTCTGCTTCTAAAAACTGTCGCAAGACTCGTAAAGAGAAACAGAAAGAAATGGAAAGTAGAGTTACTGAGTTATTAAAAGAACAGGACGATTTGAATAAAATGATTCGATCTCTTGAAATCATGACAAGCGCTCTAAGACAGAAAATAGCTAGTATCATGAGGCCGGCTATGTGAGATCAAAATATACATTTTATGTAAATATAAGAGTGCTTTCGGTAAAATTTCAAGACTTATTGGATGTTTTTATAAAAGATGGAAAAATTTATTTGCTCAATTTCTTTTTTTTTTTTCCTTATTTATGACTGACATCTTATTTAAGTTTCAGTAAACACTTAAATACAAATGAAGAATGTATAAGAAATAGGAAATAAATTGCATAATCAATAAATAGAATTTCAAGAATGTTTGGTGTGAGGAATTTCCAAAATTTTTTTTTTAATCTTTCATAAGCATAAATGCAGATAAATTTAACAAAATAACATTAATAATTCAGATAATGTTAAATGTAAAATTAAGAAAGAATATAATAAGAAAACAGAAGCTTATTTTTGTTTTCTATGTAATCAATATAAAATATTTAATTTAGAATGACAGGACTTTTTATTTATTTATTTTTATTCTTACATTTAAAGATATGTGGTAAATGTTGTGTTCCTTAACAACAGTTATTATACTCCTTGAAATTTTTTTTCATGCTTTTCTCTAATTATTTTTTAAATAAATTGATGCAATAGGCTTAAAAAGAAAGAAAGAAAAAAAAAAAAAAACTACAGTTGGCCTTAAATATAGAAAAAAAGTTTAAAAGATATGTATATAAAGTTGCATCCCTTAGCAACAATTATTCATTTCTTAGAGGGGGAGAAAAAAGAAAAATGTTTTCAAGAATTCTATTTTATGTGAAAGCAATAATCCTGTCATCCTAAAAACCTTTCTACATTTTCAAATATTTCTTTTAAATTAATGTCCTATGATGCATTTTGTCAGCTATGAATTATTCTAAATTAGTGTGCTATGGTATTATTATTATTGCATCTTTAAGTGCTTCTAATTTGTGAACTGAAAATAACAATAATAAGAAGAAACATTGTGCATGATAATTGACATTAATTTGAACTTGTAAGAAACATTCGCTATAAATACAGAATATCTATGCTGGCTGAAGCATAAATAATTTCTAAAACTTGTTTTCTATAGTAATTAGTGAAAGTTAGTTATTTTTTAAGTAAAGTAAAATTTCTATTAGTACAGTAATATATTTTAAGAAAATAGTTATAAATATAAAAACATGCTAGTGTCTACTTAAAAATGTTTGTGCAAACTTTTTTGTATTAAAAAAAAATATTTGTAGAAAAGTATTACAATAGTGATTTTTAGAGATGTGTTAGATAGGTACTTTTCTAATTAATAGTTGCCATTTGGCAGGTTTCTTTTTTTTTTTTTTTTTTGTATTTAAAATATTTATCTAGATTAAAGATAAACTAGAAAAATAATTAAAATGATTATAATAAATTACTTAATAATATGAACTAGTATCGCCCAGTGGTCAAAATTTGACCAATTTTTTTAAGTAAGCATTTAAGAAAGAAATATAGAAATTCTAAATTTTCATGCAAGCACAACAAATAAAAAATAAATTCAGAAAATAAGCTAAATCACGTGGTGTTGTATTGCATGCAACAAATTCTCTGCACTCTAAAACAAAAAATAGCAACATCAGGTGTGTGACTATCTTAATCTTAAATTGGATAAAATGTATAAAGATAAACATATTTCTGAATGCCTGTCTATAATTTTTTAAATAATGATAAACCTAGCACACAAGCAAATATTTGAAAAAGTTTAAAATACTTCAGTATTTCATGTAAACTTACAAACTTGAATTATGCTTAATAAGATTATGTATATAATTATTTGTTATATATGGTGATATTTTAAATTTTTGGCAGCTTAAAAGTGATGCTCTCTTCTAGAATATCCGTGCCATATCATTCTTGAATGCAGTTAATAAATTTACTTTTGCATAACTGCTGTCTTTTAGTTTTATTTATTTGGCAACTATGTTAAAAAGTTCTTCAAAATCTGCTATGAGAAAAAAAAAAATAGGAATCGGGCTGGTTCCGATTCTTACATTGTGTACAAAATTTCAAACTCTGTTATCATTTTCATTAATCATTTTCCTTTTTTAAAAAAATCTTTATTGAATTTGTAAATAGTTTTGTAAATAAATAGAAAAATGTGTGTATTTAAATTTGTGTGTTTTCATTTTTCTTATAACATTATTATTCATTCACAACACAGACAGTTGTTTATTTGTATTATTGTATAAAAGTGAAAATAATTTAACAATAAATTTTAATATTATTACATCTTGATTTCGTAAACGCAGGGGAAAAAAACAAACAAAAAAACTTACTATTTTAGAAAAGAAAAAGTAACTAATCAATTAAAAAATAAATTAACTATTGTAAAACTTTTGATATTGAACACTAGGTTTACGAATCACGTCATTTTGATGCATTTTCAATTTTGTATAAACACACTTGCAAAAAAAAAAAAAAAAAAATTGAAATATTTTACTCCTCACTAAACTTATAAAATATCATACCATTTTTATATAAAGATATTTGATATCAATACACCTGTACAACAATATTCCTTTAAAAATAAATTACTTATTGTACAAAGTATTTATTTTTTTTTAACATGCGTCAAATTGACATGTGCCGTAGAGATAGGTATATAAGAAATCTCCATAAACCTAGTGTTAAGAGGCCTGGTTAATGTGTGATGAATGTAAGTTGTATTCAAATTTTTAAGATATCTAATGAAAAAATTAAAATTTTTCAATTTCTGTTTTGTGTTTTCTTCCCTCAAGCTTTTCTTTGTTTACTTACCGCCTTTTACATTTCCCCCCCTCTAAAATAGGTATATTATTTTATTAAGTGATGAATTTCTCTATAAAACTTCATCACTTAAAAAATGATATACTGTAAAAGCACTTATTTTCGCGAGCCGTAATTTTCACGAAAATGAAGATATCGGTGATTTCGCGAATTGTATATGAACAGAACCGAAAGTTAAAAAATCCTAACGTTGAAAAGTACTTAAATATAGAACCCCTTTTGCATAAGGCATTTTAAGAAATTTTCATCGCTTAACAAAACAACTTATGCTTACAACGGTGCTTATACATCAACTTTGGCTTTGGCTCAACGTGCACATTCCACCCCAAACAATTTTGTTTTCTTAATCTCTTTTTTCTCACACTGTTTATCAAACTAGGAACTTCTGAACCCCCTTTTGCACCAAAAATGTAATCACCCCACCCCCTTCACTTTCCTCGGATTCAGACTGTCAATGCATGTGAGTTTTGGTTATTGAAAAATTTCTGTGTTTTTATTATTATTTGCTGCAAAAAAAAAAAAAAAACAGAAAAAGTATTTTGCGAGGCTTAAATTTTCGCGATTACGATGGGCTCGCGAAAATTAAAGCCTAGCGAAAATAAGTGCTTTTACAGTAGATATACATTTTAGAAAAAATTGTAAAAGGCGGTAAAACACAGAAAAGACTCAGTTAAGGGTGCACCAAAAAAAAAAAAAGCCTGAAAATTTTGATTTTCTTCTTTAGATATTTTTAAAATATGTACATATCTTATTATGCCCTTAAGTTTAACATTACAAAAAGAAAACCCACAGCTGCCTAACCAGACCTTAAATTTGTTTATAGAGGATAATTCAGTAATCTTCATCAGTTATATGATCTTCTGTTAACCTGAAATGGACGACTGGAACGGGGCGGAGCTACCATTGTTTATGGGAAAATATTCGTACCTAATTGACTCCTGCTAATATTTGTGGCCAATCAAGCATACGTAGGTGGCCGTGTTTTGTTCTAGTCGTCCATTGTATTCCTATTAAAATGTCACATATATATTATGAGAATGGGGATTGTTAATTTAAATGTGAAATTTTGTAAGTTAAATTTACATCAAACACAAACTTTTTGATAATGATTACAATACCTAACCTCTTCGACAGCCAATGCCTTTATTATTCCGTGGGGAAATTTTTTTCTCACATAACTTGTTATCCAATATATTTTTTGAAATTGTGTTTTCACATTCAGGAAATTCACAATCATTAAAATAATACTCGTTTTTGAAAAATTGATTTTTCACATTTTTAATAATAATTTTATTTTCAAGCTAAGAAATAAGAAAAAAACTCTGTACTAATTCAATGATTGTGAATTTTCTGAATGTGAAAATGGAATTTAATACATCATGTAATGAATGAGTCATGAAAACAAACTTCACTGTAGAATAAAATAGTCTTTGGCTGTCAAGGAGATTAGGCATTATCTGCTCTTAAAATTGTTTTAAATCAAGTTATGAAACCAAGTTCTTCTTTAGTCATACACATTTGAGTCTGCCAATATGCAATGGCTAGAAACAAAATACTTGCTTATATTTTCCACCTTCTAAATTTCAGTAACAGCCAAACATGATTCCAAGAGAAAGTTAATATTAAAAAATCTTTCCTGTTCACATTATTTTAACACTTAATTTTAATATTCTATCCATTCATAGTTTTTCTATTTGTAAATCAAATGGTTATTATTAGTAATTCTGACAGGATATCAAATGGTCGAAGATATACCCATCAAAGATGTAACCAGCTTTTGTCTTTATCCTGGAAACAACAGTTCCCCAAGTATTAACATAAATAGGCTGTGAACTATCTTCTCAGTTTTCTCTATAAACAAATGTGTAACAACTCTAAGAGTTTTTTTTTTTTTTTTTTTACATCACTCGATGGAAGTTTTCAGAAATGTCTTTTAGCAAAATACCTGAAAACATATTTTGTAGGCAGAACTGCATTTAAAAATTTTTACTTTAGTGTCGTAGTTTAAAAATTTTGATCAAACTAATCAGAAATTAAATAAAATTGATTGGGACTAAGCAAGTATTAATGAACTAATCAGTACAACATTACAGTACTTAATTGAAAAAAGAGCTATTTGAAAGTCAATTGACAAGAAAAATAACACTTTCTGGTTAAAATAAGAGTACAGCATTTATTTATATATTTATTTTATTGGCACATAGCATAATTAAATATTTTAACAGATTATTGAGCACACAGCATACATATTTCAATACAATGCAATAAAAATACAGGACTAGCATAAATATACTGAAACCAAACAATATTATAATTTAAAATTCCTTACACATCCATAATTACATTAACATATTATAAATATATATTTAATGATTGTATAAAGAATTGTACATTTATTGTAACTGCTTCCAAAACTGTTTCATAGCAATGAAAAAAAAAAAGTAGATACAAAAACATAATTTTTTTTTTTTTTATCAATAATAATAAAAGTATTATTAAAAATAAAAATTATAGCTAAATCTTAGTAAATAATTAAATATTTAATTAATAATCTCTTTTCATGTGGATTAAAATATTTAAAAAAAGATTGTCAAATATCATGTTACAAATCAATGCACTAAATATAAATAATCCTCCAATAACTAATTTTTCTGAAACTAGTGACTTTTTTGAAAAAATTAATTTAAATATTTTATTTCTTTAAGTAAATTTATGACTTTACATTTGGATCTCTAAATGAAATATTTAAATTGATTTTTTCAGCTTTGAAAATATTAATTTAAATATTTTATTTCTTTACGTAAATTTATGATTCTACGTTTGGATCTCTAAATGAAATATTTAAATTGATTTTTTCAAAAAAATTGCTCATTGAGCTAAAAGGCAGGAGATTCAAAGAGTAATATTCAAAAAAGATAATTTGAAAACTTCATTTTTGAATGAGATATTTTTACAAAACGAAGCAATGGAAATACCATTGGATAACATGGGAAGAAAGAAAAAGGAAATCTGACTGATGTACAACCTTAAGCTCTGGTTTTAACATAAGATAGGACATTTATCTGTTATTTAAAGCCTAGCTTCATTAAATGAAGATTGGTTATAATATTAAAACCAACACAAAAATTATTTAAATTTAATATTCATTATTCCCAATTGGGATTAAAATACATGAAAAAATCATTATCAAAATATATTTAGCAGAATTAATTTGGGCATTAAGTTGAAATAAGAACAATGTGTAAAGTGATATTTGAAAACAATATAACCTTCTATAAGAGTAAATGGATTACTAATTTTGCAAAATAATTTGTTTTCAGTTTTAAGATTTACATGAAATCAAAATTGCTTGCAATATTCTCAATGAAACAGATCTATGAAAATAAATATACTCCTGCCTAATAATATAGAACTATGCAAGTCAGCAATTGAATATATATTTTTTTTTCATATTGATTTTAGATATATTACCTTAAAAAAAAAAAATAAATAAAGATATAAATATTTAAGAATAAGAATTTTATAAACAATCAGCATAAAATGTTGCGTAAAAAATTATTTGCGATAAAAGAATTGAGTATCACTCTTCGTCAGGTAAGAAAATGTAGGCACGAATCAGCATAAAAGTGGCTACGCATCATTAACTTACAAAGCTGTTATATTTTACCATTCAGCACTAGTTTTTCAGTTTATTTTACAGTAATTCAATTATCATGATTATTAAAAGCAACACATATTAATAAGATTTATGGAATGCACATGGTTCAGCTTTCGTTTCTAATTTAAATTAAATATTAGAACCGAAAATAAATATTTTAAAATAATTAACTAAATTGCTAATTATTCTGTAAAAATAATATTATTTTCAATCAAGATCAAACATTAATCAAAATCAGCAACGAATAAAACTATTTTTGAAACTGATTTAACACATTAAATACTATTTACTATGAATGAATGATAAATAAAGATGGCTGATTACTTTTCCCCCCTCTTACAAAAAATTATGTTATTTGTACATTTGTTAACATAAATATATCATTTTAACCCTTTATCTCCCAAATTATTACTTTCTTCTATATTCAATAGAAGAAAGTATTGGTTTCGTAAAAATTTTCGACCTCGGGTTCTTGATGGATTTACACGTTTTGAGAGCTGTAGAACACGATTTGACCATTTTTAGAAAATGTCTGTCTGTCTGACTGTGTGTGTGTGTGACAAAATTTTGTGGCAACTGGATCTCAGGAACTACTGCACAGAATTTGATACAAATTGGTATGTAGTTGCACCTTGACATAAATTAGTGCCTATCAACTTTTGGTAAAAATTGTTTTACAGGTTGCATTGCCATCCCGCTTTTACTAAATTTTTAACATGGTGATATTGGACAAAATTTTGTATAAATGTGCATAAAGAGAATTATTTTCTAGTAATCATTATGAAATTTATAAGAATTATTTATAATAGAGATAGTCAACTGGGAAAATTTTTTTGTATGTGTACGAGCCTCGCCAACCCCCCCTGGGGGTCAAGTCCCCCTCGAGGGGAGTAAATTTTCAAGATGGGTATTTTTCGAAAGGTCTTGTCAATACCTTTAAAACGAATGGTTGAACTATAAAAATGTAATAATTTAAAACAAAGTTATCGATTTTTTTTTATTTTTTTTTTTTTTAACGAAATTTAACCAAACTTGGTATTTAGTTCGTCCCTGACATAAACTGGTGCTGATTAGATTTGGGGATCAATCGCTCAACAGATGGCGCTGTGATCGTATTTTTTTCTAAATTTTTAACATGGCAAAATAGGACAAATTTTCGTATAAATGTATATAATGAGAGTTATTCTTAACCTGTGATTGTAAAATTAATATGAATTATTCATAATAGTAGTAGTTAATTAGGAAAAAAAATTGTGCATGTGGGGGCATCATCCCCCCCCCCCTGCGGGGTACTTCCCCCCAGGTGGAGGTAAATTTTCAAGATGGGCATCTTTCGAAAAGTCTCGTCAATACCTTGAAAACGAATGGTTGAACTATAAATATGTGATAATTTAAAACAAAGTTATCAATTTTTTTTTCTACTTTTAACGAAAAAAAAACTGAAAAACGTATTTTTTTTTAAATTGTTACTGAGTGAATTTGTATAGGAAAATATAGAAGAAAGTCTTGTGGTGGCCACAACATACTAGTTTTATTTTTGGAAAAATAGTTTGAAACTTTTCTATCATATTTCTTTATGAATGAGAATCAACTCCTATTAACACTTTCGTGACCGCACAATTTTGAATTTTTGACAGTAAGGTCTGCCTGTGGGCGTTATTCTCCCATGTTACAATATTTTAGAACAAAATTTTCTGTATTCACATTTATATACATTATAATTATATTCTTTCTAATCAAAGTATTTGTATCCATAGTATATTTCATTGTAAAAATGTGAATATTGGTTATATATTTAAGAAATAAATAGCATACAAATTCTGAAAGAAACACCCACTGCTGGAGTTACAGATTTTCAAATGACGTGAATCTACATCAGCAGTCGCGAAAGTATTAAATTTAGCTTAACTATAGGGACTAAAGCTTAAACTATAGTACCAATGAAATCCTGTAGTAAATTTAGGCTATACTTTTTTTTCTCTTAATATTATACTGAGGAATTTTTTTTATGAGACTTTAAAGACCCGGTGGGATACAAAGGGTTAAAATGATTTACACAAAATGCTAAATCCTTATTTAAAAATTCTCATTAAAAATATTATTCCAGATATTTGTTCCATACAATAAAAATTTAATTTTTTTTTTAAAACTATTATTAATAATAATAATAATACTAAAAATAAGAAGATCTAATATTTTACTTGGAAACTGATTATAATTAATCTATTAAATTAAATACTCTACCTATCATTGACAGCAAACAAAGCTCCTGTTATTCTATGAGGAAATTTATTAACAGAATTACCCATTATCTAAGGATTTTTTTTTTTTTTTTTTTAGTTTTGTTTAGACATTCAGAACCATTAATTTGTTCTTGTTTTCCAAAAATTGATGTTTTTTTTTTTTTTTTAAGCCACAAAAAATGCAAAAAACAAGCTAAATGTGTTTCTTTTTGCACTTTATAACGTCAGAAAAATAATTGTTATAAATCACTTATGGATTTTGAGAATTCATAATAAAATGTGCGTAGATTTTTTATTTTTCCATCTTTTTTTTTTTTTTAATGTCTTATGAACAAAAATCCTTCAATGAGTTTAATTCAATTCATAATGCTTTATTTAATACTCATAGACGAAGAACTATTAAGGGAACCCTTTAAGGGTTAGCAGTTTTTAAACATATCTGTTTAGTGATTCATCAAATGAATACTATGCACAGTACAAGTAAGAAAATTTTATACTGTATACTACAAATATTTATTAATCTTATTCTCTAAGAAAAAAAAAAAAAAAATACATATATTTTAAAATTTAGTCACACCAGTTATTTACTTGGAATAAGGAAAACGAGAAAAATACAGTTGAAATACTTAAAAGAATTAAAGATTTTTGTAATTAAATGTATACTTACATAAACATCTGTCATTTAATAATTAGTACTTATATGCAATGTATATTATTACTCAACATTATATTTGTACTTAAGCTAATCAATTTTAATTTGTACTTAAAGTATGCATTCAAGTGGTGATTCTTCTAATTTTTCTGATAAACGTCCAAATTTAAAATTTATTTATTACTTTTAGTATGAGGTACTAATATGAACTAAACTAACACCATTTTAAGAAACTTTATAAGTAATATGTAAAATTGCATTTATACAAAGTTGAATTTGTAAGAATTAAAGTTGTTTATTAAAAGCTCGATTATATGCTGTTTTATATATGTCCCTTAAAGAGCTTATCAATGGGGCTTTAATGTACAGAATTTAAACTTAAAATGAAAGCAAGCAAATTTAGAGACAATCATAACTAAAAATAATTAACTTAGAATATATATATATAAATAATAGATAACGTAATAAAATTTAATCTTAAAATTTAGCAATTAATAGAACTAAAACAATAACAGCACACAAAAATATAGAACTGAATATAACATATATATATATATATATATATATATATATATATATATAAGATGGTTTTAAAAGTTTCATTGGTCAACAAAAAATATTACATATTTTGATATAAAAATAAAAGCAAGTAAATTTACAGATCTCACTGTAATAAATGACTAGGTTATAGATAGATAGATATAATGAATTATTAAACATAGTAAAAAGTTGCTTTTAAAAAGTTCAATTGGTCAACTAAATTGACCATATGACATTTAAGAATAAAGGTAAACAAACTTACAGCATAAGAATAAAGGTAAACAAGCAAACAGCATAAAGCATTTACAAACAATATTTCACAAAGTTACTTATACAATGAACAGTAAGTCATGTTGATCCCACTGACTTTTTGTAATAGAAAATTTACAAATTGCTCTTTGTATATTTTTCAGTAAATGGACATTATATAAATATTTATTTATTTATTTAATAAGAACAGAATCCAATCCAAGAAATGTTTAATAGAAAAAGATTGATTATAAAGTTTCCATAAATCATTTAATTAAAAATGTTCATACGTTATTTGGACCTGATTTAATGTCAACATAACACGAAAACCATTACAGATACAACAAAGGCAAGTTTAATTTCAGAGTGATTCAGATTTTAAACACTGAAAAATAACAAAGCATCAATTTGGTAGAGGAATGGTGAGTTGATTAAGCTGACAGGTGTTCTGGTAAGACTTCAAGAAAGTTTACCACTAAACTAAATGTGACAGTTTTTTCTTTCTTCTCTTTTTTTTTTTTTTTTTTTTTTTTTTTTTATTTAAACAAGAGATTCTTTATTGTGAGGTTTTTCTGCCTTATTATTACAGTAAAGCACCGTTTATACGTCTTTTACATTTATACGTCTTTTTATTGAAGTCCCGATTCCTTACTATTCATTTTAATGCGAAAATATTTCGTTTATACACCGCTAATATCGGTTATATGTCTTTTCCACTTTCTGCAAAAATTTCTCCACCTGTCACTATTTTCCATTCTAAATAAGAAGGATTTTTCCTAGAAAGCATCTTAAGTGGAGGAACACAGGAAAGATCGAAGAATACTGATCAAAGAATCAATTGATATCCCAGTAGAAATTTTAATACTCATAGACAAGCGGCAAATCAGATGAATATTAAAGATTTTTAATGCTATTAAATAACTATCTGTATGGACATAAATCGTATGCTTATTATGAAAGATACGCAATATATATAATTGATATTCAAAATGTGTTCATAAGAAAAGTAATATTACACTCAATATATGATATTTGTAATTAGTACCCAGTCATGCATTAACAGTATGATTTTTCTCACTTTTTATAATAAATATATTTTTTTTAATTAATTATTATCTTTAAAAAAAAGTAAAATATACATTTACTAAGTTAAGAAACTTTAATATATAGTATTTTTATATAAATTTTGCTTAAGGGCCCTCTTCACTCACCGCCGCCGGAAGCCGAAACTAATGTTATTCTATGGGAAATTTTTCTTTACAAATAACTTATTAACTAATACATATTTTTAAATTCTGTTTTCACATTCTGAAAATTCCCAGCTGTTAAATGGACAGACCTTTTTTGAAAAAATATTTTTTAAATTTTTTATATTTTATTTTGAAGCTGCAAAATACGAATTTTCAATATGTGAATTTTTTTTTTATTTTGCAATTTCAAAATAAAATATTAAAAATTAAAAAATTACATTTATAAAAAAAATCCGTCCATTGAACAGTTGAGAATTTTCTGAATGTGAAAACAGAATTTAAAAATATGTATTAGTTAATAAGTTATCTGTAAAGAAAATTTCCCCATAGAATAACATTGGCTTGGGCTTACGGCGACGGTAAGTGAAGAGGGCCATTAAGTGTCATTAAATTTGTAGTAATCAAAGTGTTATTATTAAAATTTCAATTAAAGATACACAATGTATATAATTAATATTCAAAATGCGTTCATATACTTCTTAAGAAATGTAATATAGTACTCAATATATCTGTACTGATAAGTATAAAGGATTTAAGTCCAAAAATGTCGATTTTGAGTTAAGTACATAGTCAGACTCAGAAAAAAAATTCTCAATCGATTGGTATAAAAGATTTAGGTCCATGTCATTTAGTCTTTGAGAAAACCGATTGGTAAAAAAAGGTTCAAGGCAGAAATTTACCATTTATGTATGGTATAAAATATTTAATTCAGTTTTTTCCTGGTTTTAAATAAAGGTTGACAATCACTGAACGGTATAAAGGGTATAAATCAACATAATCCCTTTTCCCTAATCGATTCTTCTGATTAGTTTTTAGTTAGTTTAACTTTATTTTTCGTCTCCTGAAAAATCAAGAATATGGACTTAAATCCTTTATACTTATCAGTACAGATATGATATATGTAATTAGTAGCCAGTCATGCATTAATAGTATGATTTTTCTTCCTTTTTATAACAATATTTTTTAGATTAATTATTGTCTTAAAAAGTGTAATATACATTTACTAACTCAAGAAACTTTATTAATTAGTATTTTCATATAAATTTTGCTTAAGTGTCATTAAATTTGTAGTAATCAAAGTGGTATTATTAAAATTTCGATTATACGTCTTTTCATTTATACGTCCTTTTACATGGGTCCTTTGAAAGATGTATAAACGGTGCTTTACTGTATATCTAATATTTTCATTTATTTTATATAATTTAAATACTGCATACATTAAAAAAAAAAAAGAAAATAGATTTATAGATTTACTTTTACATAAGGTATTAAAAAAGTAAGTTATACTTGTTCCCCCTATAGATGGCTGTGAGATTTTTTTTTTTTTTTTTAATACAGTAGAAGATCTTTATAACGCAAACCTAAAAATACAAGGTTTTGCGTTATATAGAATTTTGCATTATACAGATCATGTTTCACACATCATTAAATTTACCTTGTAAGCATGGCCAAATATGTTGAAACATATCAGAAGAGAGTAGGGTATTTTTAAGTTACATTCCTTGGAACAGTAGTTGGGTGTATCATATGTTTCATAGTTAAATTAGTTTATAAAAGTAGTCATATATGCCTGTACCAAATCATTCATTATGACTCATTTTCAAAAACAAAGAAAATTTTTAATGAAAGCATTTTTTTTTTATTAAAAAGGTTTGAATTAAGGAGATAAAGAAAAACAAATGTATCACACTAAGTTCTCTACAAAGTAACAGTTTTTTACAAAATGTTTCTTAACTGCAAAATTGATTGTTTATGTTTGAGAAGTTGTGCGTTATATAGAATTGCGTTATAAAGATCTTCTACTGTATATATATTAAAGGTCCTTTTTATTTCCTTTAATACACAAGTAAAATTCTACTCATTGTAATAGATTCCACTCCACGCTTATAACTGACATTAATTGTCTAGGATACAAAAACTGTCTTAAAGAAAATATTATTTTATAGGAAATTCTATTTCACACTTCAAGAGCCAAATATTTGGTTTTCATGACAAAAATTGTAGGTATGACTGAAGAAGAAAAAATAAAGTGAATAATCAAATACACATGGGAATAAGAAATATGATAGAATAAGATAATATTCATAAATGGAATGTTTTAAAACTCCCAATTCAATTACTTCCTATGAGAGAATTTGGATGAATTTCCATTGAGATTCCCATTATGGGCTGCTCATCAATTCATCAGTTGTTCACTAGAGGCCACTTAATGGCCCTCTTCACTTACCATCGCCGGAAGCTCGAGCTAATGTTATTCTATGGGGAAATTTTCTTTACAAATAACTTATTAACTAATACATATTTTTAAATTCTGTTTTCACAATTCAGAAAATTCCCAACTGTTAAACTGACAGACCTTTTTTAAAAATGTATTTTTTAAATATTTTATTTTGAAATTGCAACATGAAAGAATTTCACATATTGAAAATTCGTATTTTGCAGCTTCAAAAAAAAAAAATAAATAAATAAATAAATAATAATAATAATTTTTTTAAAAAGGTCCGTCAATTTAACAGCTGGGAATTTTCAGAATGTGAAAACAGAATTTAATAATATGTATTAGTTAATAAGTTATCTGTAAAGAAAATTTCCCCATAGAATAACATTAGCTTCGGCTTCCGGCAGCAGTGAGTAAAGAGGGCCTTTAATGGCTGATGACATTTAGTTGGTACAGAAAATACCTTATTTTGTGATAAAGAATAATTTAAAATTATTTGAATTATAATTAACAGAAAAGGTGTTTTGATACTCACACACATAAAATAAATAAATAAAAATTCTGTGAATAAATAAACGAATAGACATAAAATGTTAAAAAAAAAAAAAAAAAAAAAAAAAAAAAAAAAATTGCTTCATAAATTATAATTGTATGTCTTTTTCTCTTTCTGTTGAAAAAAAAAAAAAAAAAAAAAAAAAAAATCATTTAAAGGAATTCTCGTGCTTATTTATGTCTATTTTTGGAGATTATCTACAGTCACCCTGACACTCCACTCCACATATAATTAAAAGCTTACTGCATAATTTTCGATAAGTTTTCATCTTAGTTACAATAAGACTGATACTAGAATATTTGAAAATAAATATTACTCAATTCTTTAATACAAGAAAGTCATGGGTTCAAAATTAAAAAAATATTAAAAATTAAATTCTTTATGCTGATGAATCAGATCATTTTACAATATTTCTTCTCTTAAAATAAGTTAAAGATTATTACAGTTTGTAATTTGATTATACATATACAGTAACCTCCACATAATAAATTCCCTGGATAATAAAAGCATCTGCTTAATCTGATCAACTTGCTAGGTCCGGAATCAAATCAATGCAAATTAATTTTAAAACCGCTGCGTATTAAAATCAGCACCACTGGTTAATGAACTAAAAAAAAAATATCTTCAGCAGCAAAAATGTCATTTATGCACACAAACAAATTTTTATTTATGCTGTGATTTTTTATTTTTGAAATAAAATACAGCAATCCCTTCGTTATCTCGCTTTGTCGAAAATTTTACATTTACAGCAATTAAACACATCCCATTACTTGTCTTAGTAATAATTTCAAGGACTGTATTCTTCAAAGTGCAGTAATAAGTTAAAAATTTAATTTGATTCGAAGGGATTTTGTTTTTTTTTAATATGTATAATGTTTAATTAAAAGACAATTTTTAGTTCTTATTCTGAAATAACTAAGAGGCAAGAAGCTTTAAAGGAAAGATTTTAAATAAAAAAGAAAATTGTGATCTTTCGGCAAAATATTGATGATTTTCCTCAAAGGAGAGCGCATCGGAACTTGGGATGTGTTTAATTCACTTATTTTGAAGGAACAATCAGATAATTATCTGTTAAAAGTTAATTAATATTGTTTATTAGTTCCATTATTTGGTACTTTTTGAAATTTCTTTCCAAATTCAGGTAAATAATACCTTTTTCTTCAGTGCAGAAACATTTGCTGGATACAAAAATCAGCCGCTTAATAAAATCACTTTTGCTCAGAACGAATGTGATTTTAATAAGAGGTGGGTACTGTATATATATGAACAATATAGCATCGAATTTTACAGTGAAATACAGAAAAAAAAAAAAAAAATAGTGCAGAATGATGAAAAATAACTTTAAGAAAACATAAATTTCAAAAACACGCAATAATTTTTTTGGATATAAATTATTAAACATGAACTTTTATCACTGAAAAACGTTGCTACAAGTGCAGTATATTGCACTCATTTCTTTTTACTTGATGAAGGGTTGTGCTTAATTATTCTGGCTCAAAACAATTGTCTGTGTGCAACTTATACTCTAAAAAAAAAAATATTTTATACCTGACATTACAATAAAAATATTATTGTTTTGCCATATGCGACTATTGTTACACAACTTACAATTAACCCCTCTTATATTTATTCATAAAATTTAGACAAACACAACAGTCAATGATTTGGTTGCAGTTAATCATTCTTCTGAATATAATATTACTCAATATGTAAATGGTATATAAAACTGAATACTTTCTAAATTGGTGAATTTCTAATTTGAATAATTTCTAAACTGGTGAATTATTATAATCTACATAAAATATGATGTATAATAATTTGTTTGATAATTGTGTTTTAAATGTGCAATAATTAAAAACTGACATTCTTTTATTAAAGAATTGAAGTACAGTAGAAATATAATAACTTGACAAAATGGAAGAGATGTTTCATGTTTTACGGTCCCCTTAGATTCTAAGTTACCAATAATCTACAATAATGATAAATTTTAAAAATTTTGGATGAAAACTACAGGTGAGATTAATCTTAAAAGTACATGTGTCAAAATTTAAAAATTTTTAACTTTCAAGAAAATCATTCTGCCAATTTTATTTCCATTAATAATGTGTATGCAACCCTAGAACATTGTTCACTGAAATTTGAAAATCCCATCAATAATATTAATTTAAAAAAAAAATGCATATACATATAAGGTATTTAGGCTTGCCAATTATTCTAACTTATTCTGCAACAGTATTAGTTCCTGCTTTTTCTTCACACCGTTTTTTTTGTACAGTAATTTTCTCCAATATGTATTTACAATTAAAGGAGGAGAACATCTCTTTAAAAAAAAAACAGCGTTAAAAAAAAAGGCAGATTCTAATAAAGTTACGGAATAAATTATAATAAATCGTCGATCTAGATAGTTGAAATTTATATATATTTGGGTGTAAATCTATTTTTGTAAAAAATAGATTTAGATCATAAGAACCAGGGATGAGAGTGGAAAACGAACAAAAAGTCTGAAAATATGCGCAAAACTCAAAGATGAGTTAATTTTTCCAATAAAAGAAAAAAACAGATTCAAGAAATTCAACTTTACATAAGCAAATGTGAGAATATATGAAAATAACTTGTTCAAGAACATGTCAAGACAAAGAAAATCAAACAAAAATAAGAATATTTAGAAACAAAAAGTCTGAAAATTACTTTAAAAAAATTAAGAAAAGTCTGAAATTCCTACAAAAGTCTGAAGAATCTCATCGCTGTAAGAACAGATATTCAGAAAAATTAATTTTACATGTAATCATAAAACTTCACTACATTTACTTTACCTATGGAAATCACAGGATAAACAGACAATGGATTAATTGAAACAAAACAAAACAAAAACAAAAAAAAAAATCTGTTAATAAAAATACAATCCTTTCAGGAAATAATTAATAGATGTAGATTATACACAAATACAGAATACACACTAACACATACAAGACAAAAAAGCAATACATAAAATTGATTTTACTCATATAATGAGTCAATGAATTCATTTAAGGTTTATTCTATATCTACAATACATCGCAAAATATTTTTAAGTGCAGATAATTTATAGAAAAATACAATTTTTTTCAATCAACATATTAAATATCACAGATTATTAAAAATGCCACAGAAAGGCGAAGCTTGAGCAAGCTGCTTCTTTTCTTTTTTTTAGAACAAATAAAAACAGATAAAACTTAACAAAATGTAAAAAAATATAACAATTTGTTCTTGATTATCAAAGAAAAAATATGCGAGAACTTTTTAATATTTGTACATACATTTATGGAAATATTATTTGTACATACATTTAAGTTTGACTAGAAAACTACTAAGTTCATGCTTCGGCCAATAAGTTTGTTCTAAAATTAAAAATTACTTGAATACAAAATCAGAGTGAAGTTGCGATTTTACTGTAAAGATTCAGCTGACTCATCATCACTATTAAAAAAAAAAAAAAAAAAAAGAATTAGTGCTTTTAAAATTTTTTTCAGTCTTTCTACATTTTTACACATTTTTACACTGTTACTAGTACAAAAATACAACTAAAAAATATATATATATATACATATAAAAAAAAGTCAATAATATTTATATATATATTTTTTTTTAACTGAAGTAATGTATTTATCAAATTTAAATTGTAATTGTAACCCTGTAAAGCCCATGGTGCCATAAATGCAACAGAAATACTGGTATAGACATCTATTGACATTTGACAGTAACTACACATACATAGCAACTATATAATTCAGACAATTTTGCCAGTAGATGTCACTACTGTTCCCTTTATCTGTCAAAATAATTGAAATTTGCACTATAGCCTTACGTTTAACTTTTCGCAAAAAATAGTTATTAAGTGTTTTGACCCACAAAAAAATATTGTGCATTGTAAATAAAAAATTATAAAAAATAAATAATAAAGGTTTTTGTACTACTGTAGTTTATATATTCGAAAATTATATTTTTATTAATGTTCTATATTGGAAAAAAAAAAAAAATTCTTAGTATTTTTTTTTTTTTTTTTGATTTTCCTCAACTACTAATCATTAATATCATCACATATATTTGTTTCAGGCACAAGAAAAAAAAAAAAAAAAATCAAACTTTGTAGAGTTAACACAATTTTCAGAAAATGTAGATGATTATAAAATAAACAATCATGAAAATAACAGAGTGTAAAATTCACAGATTTTTTTTTATTTTTTATTATTGCACTGAAAACAGACCAGAAAATTTCTTATTGTTTGTGCTTTTTCTTAAAACAGCACTTGAAAACAGAATTTTTTAAATTTTATTGCACTTAAATATGAATAGCTGAAAAATCCATTCATAAAGGAATAACAGAAACAGTAAATGAGCCAGAAGGATATACATTATGCAGACAAATTTACAAAATTTTGATAACATTATCAATATATTTTAATTTACTTTCTTTTTAGTTTTTATTTATAGAACAATATAAAAAAAATCTGGAGTGACTCCACTCGACTTTCCGAACATTGAGTAATTAACAGTTTTGTAGATAAAGTAAAGAAAGACGAGTTGTTAAACAAACAAAAGAGAGAAAACCATAATAGTGAGTTTGAGTATTTTTCTCCATATATTACACAATGTTTTATTTAACGCTACTGAACTTTGAGCCCATAGATCATAACGATAAAGCATTTTTCGATGTCCCCCAGTAAAAATCTACAAATGCTAGATTCACCAAAATGCTTATGGTTAGTGCAACAGTGATTTATAACATTCATATAAATTTTCAGCTCAATTGAATAAGGCGTTTAGATGCTATCACACTTTTATAAATTTGGTCCCATAGGCCATAATGATAAAGAATTTTTCTTTGTGTCCCTGTAAAACACTGTAAGTTCTAAACTCACCAAAATCTATACAGTTGGTGCAACTGTGACCTATAACATGTGTACAAATTTTTTGCTCAGATTAATAAGGCGTTTAGACGCTATCACACTTTTAAAAATTTGGCCCCATAGGCCATAATGATAAAGAATTTTTTTTCTTTGTGTCCCTGTAAAAAAACTGTAAGTGCTAGATTCTCCAAAATCTATACAGATTGAGTATCTGACCTATAATATGTGTATAAATTTTTTGCTCAATTTAATAAGGCATTTAACGCTATCGCACTTTTAAGATTTTGGTCTCATAGGCCATAATGATAAAGAATTTTTTTTTGTGTCCCTGTAAAAAAACTATAAGTGTTAAATTCATCAAAATCAATAGGGTTCGTGCTACAGTGACTTGCAACATGCATACCAACTTACAGCTCATTCGAGCAAAGCGTTTAGATGCTAGCGTGTTCACTCATACACATACATATATCATCGTAAAAATAGTGAAAACGGACTCATGGGATCTCAAAACGTATAGAAACATCAAATCTCAAATTCGGATTTTTGACATGATTACAATACTTTCCTTGCTATAGTGTTCCAAAAGTAAAAATAATGATATATATATATATATATAATTAATTTAATAGTGACCAGCAAATAGAAAAAAGTAAATAACTGAGCTGATTATAAAACAGGAATCAATAAAATAAGATTTCTAAAATCAATGCAGAATCATTACCTGCTCAGTGAGGAGCAAGCTGACGTATTTTCAGTTCCACCAGAAGCACTTGAAAAATATTCAGTCGAACTTTCAGATTTACTGAAACTACTTGCATCATTGTCAGTAAACTCATCTGATTCATTTGCATCTGAAATAAATATACATATGGTACAGGTAATGGAACTCAAACCCAGCATATGTTGATTAAAAACCAAAGTGCTGACTATTCACACATGATAATCAACTTTTATCCAAATTGAAAAAATTCTGTTTCTCAAGAAAATTTAATACTGTTTAAGGAGAAATGTATATACAGGGTGAGCTTGACACAGTCTGCCAAATGAAAGGAGGTGATAGAACAGCTCATGGGGAGCATAAAACACTATAGAAACCCTGTCCTATCTCTAACCATTTCTGAGTTATGGTAGATAGAAGAAAAATCTGTTTTTTTCCATCCTGTCTGAAAAAAACCAAATTTGTGAGCTTTCTGAAAGACTTACACGCAAAATAAGCACATATTTGGAAAGAGCAGAAAAAATCCTATCGGGTGACACCATTTACATCGGGATACCTTAATTTGACGGCGAGCTACAAGCGCTAAAACATTGGCGAAGTTTAAAATCGAGTTGTCACCAAATTCTTTAACCGGCAATTCTGCAAACACCCTTCAAGCTACAATTGTGTCAAATTTACCAAAAACTTCTCCATTCCACAAGCTTTAGAATGAGCCCACAATAAACTATATCAGTGTTCTAGTTCAGGAGAAATTTAGCCTTTTGTTTGAAATACATTCATCACTGAACTCGTCGAGAAGGAGACCCACAGGGTGCCATGGTCGTTCCTGATTTCATGCCCGCCTTTAGCCCGCTGTTTTGTCAGATGCAAAAAAGAAAGTTTTAAAGACAAACAAGAAAAGCAGCAGTTGTACTAAGTTTACAAACACAATAGAATAGAGACAAAAGAAGTATGACGTTTTTCACGTCTTTCACAAAGGAATATGCAAAAAAAAAAAAAAAAAAAAAGATGTATCTTAAGTTTATAATTAAAGCACATATGCATTCGAAAGGATGTGTGAAATTTAGTGCCACTGCTGAAATTGGTCACCCCCAGACCTGATACGTGCCCTTGCCCGCTTACGAACGGAAACCACAGTAGCTCTTGGCGAAAGCTCATCCCTCAGTTTTATTATTGTATCATCGAGCCGGCTGCTTAAATCTTGCAAACTCGCAACTTCTGTGCGGTAAACTTCTTGCTTCAGGAAACCCCAAACATAGAAGTCCAATGGAGTGAGATCTGGCAATCTAGGTGGCCAAGGAATTGATCCATTACGACCAATTCATCACGGATACTGCTAATTCAAGAAGTCCCGAACGGCATTGGAAGAATGTGCAGGGGCCCCATCGTGTTGGAAAATGATTTCCGCTCGTTGGGGTACAGGAATGACATCAAGTAATCCTGGAAGATGATGTTCCAGAAACTTCAAATATGTATTGCTTGTCAGATGACCTTGGAACACATGTGGACCTATCAAGTGATTGCTAACCACTCCAAGCCAAACATTTAAGCTGAATCGCATCTGGAACGACGAGTTTCATGTTACAAATGGATTTTGTTGAGCGTAATGATGCCAGTTATGTAAATTTAACATGCCATCCCTAGTGAAAAGTGACTCATCTGTCCACAGTATCATTCTAAGGAAAAGGTGTTCTTCAATACCTAACCAGTGATAGAAATCGAAAAGAAAAGGGAAAGGCGTCATGTGACGCCTGCTGTAAATATTTTAGGCGTCAAATTGAAATTTCTAGTTGCAATTTCCGAAATTCACTTTTAACATGACAAATCGAGTGATTCCGAGTAAAACAATATTTTCTGAACTACACGTCAAAATTTCTGAAACACAAATATATATATATATATATGTACGTGTGTGTGTTTTCCTTACACATCATATCAGTATGTATGTATCATATATTAAAGGCAAGAAGGGTGCCATTTTTTCTGTCAAGGGGCAAGCAGGGCACAGCGCCCTCCTGAAACTGTCTAGATGAAACTTACCTATACATATGTGTATGTAGATAGAATTTGTGAAATGAATTTTCACAAAAATAAAAATAATAACTATGTCAGAAAAAAATTTCACAAAAATAAGAAAAATTCACAAAAATAGGAAAATTTTTCACAAAAATAGGACCCTGGAAAAAAAACCTGGACAGACCCCTGGCACATAACCGATATCTCTAATTTAACTTTTTAAAATTTCAAAGACTTCAGTTACCAACTTGAATATCAGAACTACGTCACATAAAAGAATTTAAAGACCACAGGACAAGTCCTTCAAACAAGACCAATATAATGCTAACCAAGTTTTATTTTAGATGCTCACTGTCATGTTTGAATTTCCACTCAGGGGTTCCCTGTAAATAAAACTTTTTTTTTTAATATATTTGTTTTAAATAAACACTACAGAGGTAAGCCTAGGCCTCGGACTAGAAACGCTCAACACTGCTACATAGCAGTGAGTGACCTGTTTTCATTGATCAATAACAGCAATAAAAAAATATATATATTTAATTGCGTTTTTTTTTTAAATCAAAACAATGCAATTCAAATAATGAAATGTAATTTAAATTTAATCATTTATGAAAATTAACTTCACCACAAATTCATCAAAATCGTTGTCGAAAAGATAATACATAAACACCTCCAAATTTATTACTTTTTTATTTTTAACTCTACCTAAATCCAATCTCGATTTCAGAAAAGTACTCATAATTATTTTTAGTTTGAATTTATCATCACTTATACTATTTCCAATATTATTAATATTATTCTTTATTGTGTATATATATATATATATATATATATATTTAATGTTTTCCCTTAATTTAACTAAATGTTTTGATTTGACCATACTTTAGTTTTTTAGAGTCAAGGAAAAAAAAAAAAAAACTTGCCAAATCACTAATTGACAGACTTCACAAAGAATTATATCTATTGTTTTAAAATTTCACTTTTAAAATATTTTTTTTTTTTTTCAAATTATGGTAAAATTTATTTTTATTTTTTTCCAATCCATTGTTGCACCTGTGATTTTTTTTTTTTTGGCTAATTCAATTTTTTTTCCATTATCTTATTCACTCCACCATACCAAGTATAAAATTTTATTTCCTTTGTTTCAATAAACTGTTTTAGCGATGGCATTAATTTAAAATGGCCATGACTTTGATTTGGAGAATGGAAAATAATTATTTTAACACTTAAAACCCCAAAAATATAATGTATAATAAATAGTAGTAATAATAATTGATTAATAAAATATAATAAATGTAATATATAAATTCAGTAGCAAATAACCCCCCACACACACACACACACAAACCTACATTTTACCCTTGCTGTAAATGTTCATGTTTTAGAATTTTCCAACTCTGTAGCCTGGGGTTGCACAACCTTTTTGGCTGGAGGGTTATTCTCGCTGCTGAATGGGACATGAAGAGCCACAGACAAGATAATACAAATGAATTAAACTAGGCAGATATATCCATCATGTAATACATATATAATATATCAGGTGCCTGTATGCAGAACTTTAATTTGTATCATATGTTACTTTATATATATCATTTTATAATAATTTTTCAATTAGCAAGTCAAGTGAATCTCGAAGCATCATAAAGTTATTGAATAGTAAGCAAAACAATTAAATAAATGTATCGTATAAAATACAAAAGGATAAATAAAATATATAAAAGTATGCTTTGCAGAGAGAGAAAAAACTAGTATGTTGTGGCCACCACAAGACTTTCTTCTATATTTACCTATACATATTCAATCAGTAACAATATTAAAAAAAAAAAAAAAAAAAATAGTACGATTTTTTTTTTTTCTAAGTTTTTTTTTTTTTTTTTTTTTTTTTGTTAAAAGTGAAAAAAATCGATAACTTTGTTTTAAATTATCACAATAGTTCAACCATTCGTTTTAAAGGTATTGACGAGACCTTTCGAAAGATACCCAGCTTGAAAAATTATCCCCCCGGGGGGGTACTTCCCCCCCAGGGGGGGAAGCGATGCCCCCCCATGCAGAAAATTTTTTTCCTAGTTACATACTACTATTATCAATAATTCATATTAATTTTACAATCACAAGTTTAAAACAACTCTAATTATGCACATTTATACGAATTTTTGTCCTATGCTGCCATGTTAAAAATTTAGATAAAATGCTATCACAGCGCCACCTGTTGAGCTATTGATCCCCAAACATAATCAGCACCAGTTTATGTCGGGGACCAACTAAATACCAAGTTTGGTTAAATTTCGTTAAAAAAAAAAAAAAAAAAAAAATTGCGATATTTTTCTAAGTTTTTTTTTGTTAAAAGTAAAAAAAATCGATAACTTTGGTTTAAATTATCACAGATTTATCGTTCAACCATTCGTTTTAAAGGTATTGACGAGATCTTTCGAAAGATACCCATCTTGAAACTTTGCCCCCCCGGGTGGGAACTTCCCCCCCCCCCGGTGGGGGGGTAACCGATGCCCCCACATGCACAAAATTTTTTTCCAAGTTAACTATTACTATTATCAACGAGACCTTTCGAAAGATACCCATCTTGAAAATTTACTTCCCCGGGGGGGAACCGATGCCCCCCCATGCACAAAATTTTTTTCCTAGCTAACTACTACTATTATCAATAATTCATATTAATTTTACAATCACAAGTGTAAAATAACTCTCTTTATGCCCATTTATACGGAATTTTGTCCTATGCTGCCATGTTAAAAATTTGCATAAAATGCGATCACAACGCCACCTATTGAGCGATTGATCCCAAAATCTAATCAGCACCAGTTTATGTCAGGGTGCAACTAAATACCAAGTTTGGTTAAATTTCATTCATTGGTTCGTGAGATACAGCGTCCACAAAAAAATGATACAGACAGACAGACAGACAGACAGACAGACATTTTCTAAAAACTATTAATTCGTGTTCTCCATATCCCAAAACATGTAAATCCATCAAAAAGTGGACTTCGAACATTTTCGCGAATCCAATACTTTCTCTATATTACATATAGAAGAAAGTAAAAAGTTATATTAGGAGTCTAAAAAAAATAAAAAAACTAGCACAAATGTTAAGTCAGGTAGAGGGAACCAAAATTAGCGTTTTTAGTGTAGGTAAATGAGTATGAAAATACAGTTTTGAGGTAGAGGATGGCACTGGTGAGATGGCATAAACCTCAGATCAACCCCCATAAATCATGAATGATTGCCATCAGTATCACATTTTGTTTTTATCAGTTCTACAAGATAAATAAGTATCAATCAGTCTTTTTACTTTCTTCTATATTCAATAGAAGAAAGTATTGGATTCGTAAAAATTTTCGACCTCGGGTTTTTGATGGATTTACACGTTTTAAGAGCTGTACAACACGATTTAACCATTTTTAAAAAATGTCTGTCTGTCTGTGTGTGTGTGTGTGTGACAAAATTTTGTGGCAACTGTATCGCAGGAACTACTGCACAGAATTTCATACAAATTGGTATGTAGTTGCACCTTGAAATAAATTAGTGCCTATCAACTTTTGGTAAAAATTGTCTTACAGGTTGCGTTGCCATCCCACTTTTTCTAAATTTTTAACATGGTGATATAGGACAAAATTTTGTATAAATGTGCATAAAGAGAATTATTTTTTAGTAATCATTATGAAATTTACAAGAATTATTTATAACAGAGATAGTCAACTGGGAATTTTTTTTTTTTTATGTGTAGGAGCCTCGTCAACCCCCCTGGTGGGGGAATCTCCACTCGAGGGGAGTAAATTTTCAAGATGGGTATCTTTCGAAAGGTCTCGTCAATACCTTTAAAACGAACGGTTGAAATATAAATCTGTGATAATTTAAAACAAAGTTATTGATTTTTTTTTACTTTTTACGAAAAAAAACATAGAAAAAAATCGTAATTAAAAAAAAATAATAATTTTAACAAAATTTAACCAAACTCTGTATTTAGTTGGCCCCTGCCATAAACTGGTGCTGATTAGATTTCGGGATCAATCGCACAACAGGAGGCGCTGTGATCGTATTTTTTTTAAATTTTTAACATGGCAGTATAGGACAAAATTTCGTATAAATGTACATAATGAGAGTTATTCTTAACCTGTGATTGTAAAATTAATACGAATTATTAATAATAGTAGTAGTTAAGTAGGAAAAACATTTTGTGCATTTAGGGGCATTGCTTCCCCCTTGGGGGGGAAGTACCCCACAGGGTGGGGTAAATTTAAAAAATGGGTATCTTTTGAAAGGTCTCGTCAATACCTTTAAATACCTTTAAAACGAATGGTTGAACTATAAATATGTGATAATTTAAAACAAAGTTATCAATTTTTTTTTACTTTTAACGAAAAAAACTTGGAATTTTTTTTTTTTTTTTTTTTTTGCAATATTGTTACTGAGTGAATTTGTACAGGAAAATATAGAAGTCTTGTGGTGGCCACAACATACTAGTTTTTTTATGTCGTCAGACTGAAATAAATTCAAGTAACTGCACATCTGAAGTTTTTTTTAATGAAAATTTATTACCACTATAAATTTATCATTAATTGTCACACATCGTCATTAATTTTAACACACATAATTATATTTTGGAGATATATAAATATATTAAAAGGGGGGGGGGGAGGAGCTTTTACTTACCAATTGTTGCATTTTTCAGTTTTTAATCTTCTCAGATAGATAACGATATAACCACCCCTTACAAACAGATTATTTCATGATTTTTCCAATAAAAAAATAAGGAATATACTGTGGATTACATTATTGAGAAATAAAATGGAAAACTTAGCTCTCAAATAGATTTGAGATATCCCCCTCCCCATCAACCAAAAAAAAAAAAAAAAAATTTTTTTTTTTTTTTTTTTAAATGCCAATTTAGTGAATGCAACAAATATTTTTTCTTTCTCTCTTTCTTATTTTCTCTTTCCTGTTAATGATTAAATGTCACCTAAAATGTCGGTCCTTCCGCAGGCTGCAAACTGATGGCTACTGGGCCGCAGGTTGCACAAGTGTATGGTAGCTTCTCAGAAGATATTTAACAGTTAAAATAATCCTCTCTCCCTCCCTACAAATCAAATTTATAGCCATAAAATTACCGAAAAGTGATAAAAATAGGGGGGAGGACATCCCTAAAAAACGGTGGGTGATAGTGCAAAATGGGTATCATATTCAGATTCAGGAGGTCGTTTTACATAAAAATTTGCAAAAATGGTATTGGGGCCTATTTTCATTATTTATTTTATTATTCGATTTTCGAACTCAACTGTTTTTTTTTCCACATTTTCCCTGTTATTCAAATTAAATTATTTTAATGCATATTTGGGAACTTACTGGAAATTTGCTATTATAGACACTAGTAAACAAAATCATACATTGGTACTCAAAGGTGAAAAAGGTCTCCCTTGCGAAGTTTTTTTTCACTGTTCTGAGCTTTTCTTAATTCAAAAATAAATGTTTAATTGTCATCATTAGTTTATTCTCTCTCTCTTTGTTTGCTTCTTTTGTTTTGGTTTCATGCCGATTGATCACAAAGGCAACATTATTTAAATTGAAACTAACTATCTAGGAATAAAATTAAGGTAAGTTTGGTGATAAATTAAATTAAAAAAATCAATAAGTAAAATTAATTGTTTCAATAATTAACAAAAAGTCTTCACAGGTAAATTAAATTTGATGAAATTTTATTCTTATTGCTCTACGTGGTTTCAGGGATCTTAAATATTCTGTTACATAGCTTTTACTATGTTTTAAAAAATTAATATACATATATATATATATATATATATATATATTCTACAATAACATTTTTCATGTAACTGAAACTAATTAACTTACTAGAATCAATTTTCTCAAGTAGCAATGGATAAAAATCTTGTACTACTTCATTATCAGGCTCATAATGCAAAACTAAAAAAGAAGAAAAATTGTCATTTAAAAAAATATTTTTTTTAAATATAAAAACTTAATTTGAAGTAAAAATAAACATCAAATAGCTAAATCACAAACTTACTACTAGAGAAAGGTTTAGGAATTTCTATACATAAAATGTCAACCCCTTTCTTAACATTTTAAGTTATGATTAACAGTACATAATTTCATTTTATTAAGAAAAAGTTCTCAAAAATATCACAAATGAATAGTTAAAGAATTGTATCTACTTCACCTAGTAGCCTAGAGATTTTACTCTTAAAACGGGTAAATAGAAGGTGTAGAGTTTGTACCTAGGTGACACTAAACTGACCTAACTGTTCATAGTTTTCTCTGAAACCTACGTAAATGTCAGCTAGGAGTCCTTAAAAAAGATCCCAGTGTGGAAGCCATTTCCCTTTGGCCTAGATTCCCCAGGAAGATCTAATTATGAAGCTTATCAGTTCATATAACTGCAATTTGGATATCAAGGTGTTAGGGTTAGAATTAAACGGATGCATCATAGCAATTAAGTCAGCCAAACCCCATGATAATTTATGGGAAAATAGCTCCAAATTAATCCCCATTGTTATTCATTAAATAATACATTTTTTTTTTTTTCTGTTTTAAAATTCGGAAAATTCATGACTGTTAAAATGAGTCCTTATTTTTCAAAAATTGATTTTATTATTATTATTATTATTATTCTGAAGCCATAAAATGCGAAATTCCACTTACAAGGAAGCAGTCAAAAGGTGTCGTCTTCAAAAAATATTGAAAAAAAATATATGTGATTCTACTCTTCCTAAAACACCAGAAAGTGAAAAAATTATCGGCTGAAATGTATTACAGCGACCACAAAAAATTATCAAAATTAAGCATATTTGGCGATTTCACATTGTTAGGCGATTTATTTTGTGTACTTGGTGGAGAAACAAAACACGGTTCTGTTCGTACACGGCAATCTCGGTGTAAGCAAACTGAACGCCTACCAGCACTAAATCGCCCAATATTCTTAATTTTGATAATTTTTTGTGGTCGCTGTAATTCATTTCAGCCGATAATTTTTGCACTTTCCGGTGTTTTATGAAGAGTAAAATAACATATATATTTTTTTCAATACTTTTTGAAGATGACACCTTTTGAATGTTTCCTTGTTAATGAAATTTCCCATTTTACAGCTTTAAAAAAAATAATAATAATAAATAAATAAATAAAATTAAATAATAATAATCAATTTTTGAAAAATAAAGAATTTTTTTAATGGTTATGAATTTTCTGAATGTGAAAACAGAGTGACCAACTCGTGGACCGCTAGTGCTGCAAGAACCATTGGTTGGTGACAGCTGGTACATAGTATATATATATATATATATAATTTTTTTTAATCTATACACTCATAAAATGAAAGACAGTTGAGAACATAAGTTCTGAAAATCATTGACATTCCCATACTTTCTTTTTGTTAGAAATTAAGTTTTGTCTACTGCTAATAAAAAGAGGTTACTTACTAACACACTTACAGATAAATCCAATATAATCTGAATCTCTGAAACTTATTAAATAACATTCAATACTACTTTTAAAAAATAAACAGAAAACGAAAATAATAATTAGAACAATGAAATTTCACTTTCATAATGTTTACATTAATTTGAAATAAATAAATAAATAAATAATAACATTTACTATAGATTGTAGGGGATACAAATATAATA
Organism: Salticus scenicus; assembly: GCA_963930645.1. Classification (NCBI taxonomy): domain Eukaryota; kingdom Metazoa; phylum Arthropoda; class Arachnida; order Araneae; family Salticidae; genus Salticus; species Salticus scenicus. Next base: position 238,667,533 of record OZ005661.1, read on the forward strand.
TAAATATATGTAGGAAACCAATTATCTGGAATGGTTGGGACAAGAATCTTCTGGATAAGTGGTTGCTCATCAAAGCAACCTGCATTAATCAAACTCGTAGAATGTATATGGTTCTGATTTTAAATAAAAATATAATATTTTAAATCAATTAATTAAATTTAAACTTTTAATTAATTAAAAAAACTTACAAAATAAGTTTTAATCAAGATAAATTATCAAAATTTGAAATGCATAAGAATGTCTTGGAAACATAACCTTACATAAAAATAAAAAATTATAATCTAAATGCTTCAAAACCCTGATCAGCCAATGGTTTATAAACATTAAATATTATTCTTGAAAGATTAGAAAATTAAAACTTAAAAGCTGATTTTTTTTTATTTCTCATGAAAATTCATGTTAACGATCTACATCCAGAAAAGGGCAAAATATTCATAGACTTTTTAAATGACTGTGTGATTTCATTTATCACAAAATAAATAAAATACATACATTTATTTGACAATATTATTTGCATTCTTCGAATACATCAGCAGTTTTCTTTTACTTAAATTTTGATTTTCTTATGATACTTTTACAAATTTGAAAAAAAAAAAAAATTTAAAGTTCTGTCAAAATAGATTCTGGATAACTGGTTTCCAATAAACAGTTCCATACTGTATATTAGAATATTTGACTGTTGTGTATATACTTCTACATTTACTATACTGCATATTAACTACTCCTACTTCCACTACTACGATGTTGTTCAATAAAGAAACATGAAACAAATACGATATTTCAAATTATTCTTCGATATTTCAAATTATTACATCTCTATTATTATGTTAAACCAGTAAATATTTAACAATTTGGCGATGATAGGAAAATGAAATGGCCGAACTTACGCAGTTAATAGAAACTCTTCAAGAATTCATCGATTAAATCAAAAGTACTCCAGAATCGAAACGTAGTACTAAAGATGTTCTTGCTACACAAAATTTATCTTTTGATCAGTTTGATGAATCATCTGTTATGCATTTCACTGTTATGCACAGAGACTGGAAAATTATTTCAAATTAAAAGGATTATCGGCCGACGATGCCGAAACCGAAGAACTAAAAGTTCTCGTGTTAATAAATTGCCTTGGATCAAGACAATATCAACTACTTTCAAGTCTCACTGCTCCTGATCTACCTTCAATGAAAACATTCAATGAACTTCTGTCATTGCTCAAACAGCATTTATCACCAAAACCAAATGTTTTAACAGAACAACACAATTTTTTTTTCAAGACTTCAGAATTCCGGTGAGTCAATATCAAATTTCATTTCTTCACTTAAAGATCTCACAAAAAATGCTGAATTCATATCTGCATGCCATTCAAATGATTGTTCTAAATTGATGCTAAATTTATTTTATTAAAACAATATAATTGTGATGTAATTAATAAAATATGTAAGGATAAAAAAATAATACTTATACATGGCAATATAGCATGCACCCAATTCAATGATCTAATCAGATAAATGATGACAATTGTCTGATGAGATCATTTTATAAAAAAATGTACAGTAGAACCTCGTTAACGTGAACATGCTTAAAAGATAATTTTAAACTTAGCAATACTTTATAAACAAAATGAGAACTATTGTCCCAAATTTCTAAAAAATGCAATAAAAAAAGTATAATCAAAATAGGTATTAATGAAAAATATGACAAAATAAATAAATAAATAAAAAGGCATCACGAACATGGCGACAAAAATTTAAATATCACCATTGGGGTTCCTATACTAAAACTGTGCTGCTTTAGTATGAAAACTGGATTGTCAAACATGAATTTTATTTTGAAACCTTTCTTTGAATGATTTTGGTTTAACTATGACACAATTAGTGATGAGGGGTGGAAAATTTTCCAACCAAAAAAACAATTTTTGTAGTAAATCTTTTGCATGATATATTTAAGTTTTCTTTTATTAGTCACAGTAATGCTATATACAGTGGGAAAAACAAAAGTTTCTGATTAAAGTCATCATTTAGAAAGTTACCAGATATATGTTTTGTGCAACTTGCTCAAGAAAGATTTATTATAATACAAGAGATCTGTGGTTGCTAATCAGAATTTTAAATGTCCATTCAATATGTTTGTAAGAACATAATTTAATTATAAAGCATTTGGCAACATTACAAAAAAATCTGGAGTGACTCCACTCGACTTTCCGAACATTGAGTTAGTAACAGTTTTGTAGATAAAATAAAGAAAGAGGAGTTGCTAAACAAACAAAAAAGAGAAAACCATAACAGAGTGTTTGAGTATTTTTCTCCATATATCACACGAGGTTTTATTTAACGCTACTGAACTTTGAGCCCTTAGATCATAAGGGTAAAGAACTTTTCGTTGTGTCCCTGTAAAAATCTATAAATGCTAGATTCACCAAAATGCTTATAGTTAGTGCAACAATGATTTATAATATTCGTACAAAATTTCAGCTCAATTCAATAAGGCATTTAGATGCTATCGCTGGTCTCATAGGCCATAAAGATAAAGAATTTTTCTTTGTCTCCCTGTAAAAAAACTGTAAGTGCTAGATTCACCAAAATCTATACAGATTGAGTATCTGTGACCTATAATATGTGTATAAAGTTTTTGCTCAATTGAATAAGGCGTTTAGATGCTATCGCACTTTTAAAAATTTGGCAAAGAATTTTTCTTTGTGGCCCTGTAAAAAAACTAAGTGCTAGATTCTCCAAACTCTATACCGATTGAGTATCTGTGACCTATAATATGTGTATAAAGTTTTTGCTCAATTGAATAAGGCGTTTAGATGCTATCGCACTTTTAAGATTTTGGTCCCTTGGCTATAATGATAAAGAATTTTTCTTTGTGTCCCTGTAAAAAAACTATAAGTGCTAGATTCACCAAAATCTATAGGGTTCGTACTATGGTGACTTACAATATACGTACCAACTTTCAGCTTATTCGAACAAAGCGTTTAGACGCTAGCGTGTTCACTCACAGACATACACACATACATACACACATACATACACACACACATACATACATCATCGTAAAAATAGTGAAAACGGACTCGTTGGACCTCGAAACGTATAGAAACATCAAAATCTCGAATTCGGATTTTTGACATGATTACAATACTTTCCTCACTATAGTGTTCGGAAAGTAAAAAGAATATATTGATAAATTGATGCACTACTATACTGCTCAGCATGTATACCTGTTTTCAAAATATTCATTTGGTAAATGATGATACGCCGATGTTTTTCAAACTCAGGCAGCAATTCTGACTTAAGTCACCTTATGGTCTCTGGTTCTGAGAGTGACTCAGAAAGTTAGGCCATTGTCATAATCTTCGTTAAATATTCAATTTAAAAAAAAAGAGCAAAACTTAAAAAAAAAAAAAAAAAAAAAAAAATTGCTCTAATTACAAAAATGGCATTGTTGAAAATTTTAGAGAAAAATCTTATATAAAAACCTAATTATATTTTTTTTAAATCACTTTTTAAAACTAATTTCTAATGTAGATTTTTTTTTTTTTTTTTTTTTTTTTTATGCAAGCAACAGGCAATAATACAAATAATTGCTTAAATAAATAAACAGCAAGATTTTGATTAAAATTTAAGGAAATCAAATAGATAAAATTAATCACATCATATCTTCTAACTGGAGGTTTAGTTGAAAAAACTCAGTATTTCTTTATTTGCTTAAAATATCCGAAATTGAATTGTACTTGAATAATCTCATAGTGGATGTTACATTTAAAGTTAAATAATAATAATAGTAATAAAAATCTCAAACTTCCAGATTAATTTTTTTGAATAGAGGATTGCATACATTATCCAATACCACCAACTATTTAAAAATATAATTTTGTGTTCACAAACTATGCTTAAAAATAGAACAAATTGAAAAAAGTAAAAGTCAAAAGAATTTTGATGAAATGTAGCAAACAAGGAAAAAAAAAAAAAAAGGGAATAATTATAATACAGTACAAAGCCGAAAATCCGGAATCGTCGGGACGACGGTGATTCCGTATTTTCAAATTTTCCAGATTTTTGGTCATGCCTAAAAAATATAATATTTTGGTTTAAGTATTTGGATAAAATGCAAATTCAAGTAAACAATAATATATTACGATTTTTAAATGTATTCTGTAATATTTGTTTTTATTAGTTTTAATAAATAAATAAAATTAAAATTAAACTTAAAAAACAAAACAGATTTATTGAAATATTTGTATACAAAAGTTCAAGTTACAATAGAAAAACATAAATAAGGAAAACATACAACTTTTAAAACATTTCATGTTTTTTTTTTTTTTTTTTTTTTTTTTTTAAGTACTTTAGGTTTTCAACTAAAAGTTTGAGCATAATTGAAATAGAATATAGAATGTAGTTCTCAGTGAGATAAATGTTTAAGAATTGTTACTATTATTATAATCTCCCACCTCTTTCAGAATTTGCAAATGTCGGTTTTGAAGATTACTAAGAAATAAAGTACTATTTCAGTTTTCTAGATATATTTATACAAAAAAAAAAAAAAAAAAAAGCTGTTGATGATGATGATTATCATCGCCGAAATTGTCCGGATTTTTGGCGATTCCGAATTTTTGGAGTCCGGATTTTCGGCTTCGTACTGTAATAACAAATTTTATTTAAAAAATATTAATAATAAAATAAAGAACCATTATAATAAACAAAATATTTTTTTAAAAAAGCTATTGAATAAACAAAGTTCTTAAACATATATTTATTTATTAACTACTTATCGCTATAATTAGATCAATAAATAAAATTTACAACATTATGACCTGTACAACAATTATATAATACATACAAGACACTTGGCAATTACAACATTATTATACATTACATAAAACTGAAAAAAAAAAAAAATTCTTTGAAAGAACCATCCAATATCCAAAAGCAATTTTTTATTAAAAAGTAATATCTATTTAAACATTTAGATAGTTTTTGATAACTAAATAACTACATTTTTAATAAACAGTATGTAACAATGTAATTTTTCACAAAAATACTTACTTAATTTGCAGTAATATAAGGCACTCTTATAGTCACGAGACATAAAAGTTGACAAAAACTAAAAAAGAAAAATAAAGTAACATTACTACTAATAAAAAATCTTATTAAAAATTGTTTCAAAGATTAAGTAGTTTTTAAAATACTATGATGTTAAGCAGGCAATATCAATCAGGTTTAGATCATTAAATACATACCGTAGAATCCTGATTATAAGCCCCCCATTTTTCAAATGCAAAACCAGTAAAAAGTAAGGAGGGGCTTATAATCGGAATTATTAGAAATTCCTTTTTAAAAAAAATTGTGGTGGCGCCATCTACCACCAGAGAATAAAACTAATATTTATTATCGAATCCAGAACTGAATGTAACTTACAGAAATAAATCTTAAATTATTAATTTAAAATTATTTAATTATTAATTTAAATTGATAATTTTAATTAATTTTTTTATATGGCTAATATGAAAAACTAATAAAAAAATAAAACTGATTTTGGTAAAGTAAAGGCAAGTTAAATCTTGAAAGGTTATCAAACATTAATTAATTTAGTGTTTATAAATTAATAAGAGTATATATTTAGGTGAATATTAAATGCATAAAACTCATTTTATATATTATTGTTAAACATAACATTTTACAAAAATATGACATCAATTTTTTTAATTGAAATAATTAAATTAAAAGAAAAGCTAATATATATATTTTTTTAAATGTGACCTTTATTAAATAAGTAAATAAAAGAACTATATTTATACTTTAGTATATGAAAGGTAAATAAAGAAAAGTTTACTTATAGATTTTTTTTTTTTTTTTTAATGAATATTGAGGAAGGTTGTAAGAACATTTTCTGGAATTAAGACTGGTGCTGCCATCTGTCGGAAAATAGGTTTACAATTTCAATATAGATCTATACTTATTTTATAGTTCTCATTCCCACCTCATTGTTATTTTATTAAAACAGAAGGAAAAGAAGGGAGTTAATAAATTTTGCTGTAAAAAATATTTTAAAAGAATACATTTATATTAAATCATTAAATATTAAATAAGATTTCAGAAAATAATTTTTGGAAATAAATTTCAGAATATTTCCAAATTCATAATTTTCAGAATTTGGAAATAAATTTTAAATATTTTTAGGCTTATTTTTAGGATTATGCAAAAAATCCATAATTGCCTAAAAGTGGAGAGGGGGCTTATTTTTTTTTGGGGGGGGGAGGGCTTATAATCGGGCTTTTTCGGTAAGTACTTTTAAACAGCTATGCATATAAAGTTATATGTCTTACTTGAACTAGTAAAAATTTTAAAAGCAACAGTGCTGCCCCTTAAATAAAAAAAAAAAAAAGAAAAAAGATAAATAAATAATGAATGTGAAAATATAAAGAAAGTAGAATTTATATTATATATAAAAGGTATACTTTAATTGCGTTCTTTCTCACTAATGTGAATTAATGATCGGCCATTTTTAATAAAGACTGACGTGTTTTTTTTCAAGTACTGTACAGATTTATACTTTTTGAAAAGAACTCTGAAAATTATTACCTTACATACAAACTTTTATAATTTAACACAGATCAACAGCTTTTATCTTAAAATAACAAGTCTAACAATAAACAAAAAAGTCTAATATTAAAAATAACTCATTTTGAAATTCTAAAAACTATAAATTTTAAATTACTGCATATGTACATTGTTCATAATGCAAGAGTTTTAACAATATAGTCGTAAGGATAATATTTTTATGAAGCTATAAAATGTTAACTTTAACTAACAAGGGAAGTATGAATCAGCAAAATTCCTACAGAAACCAAATAAAGTTTAAATTAAAGAGCATGGTCGAAGACATAGGGTAGAGTACAAATTTGCTGCAACAACCCCCCATGGAGTGAGAAAACGACCCTTAAAGTTTTAGCTGTTTCTATCAAAACCAACAAAACAGAATGCATTAACGGTGCAATGGTTAAAGAATTCAGTTTGAGTAAGGAAGGTCGTGAAATCAAACCCCGGCGGTTGCTCGCAGTTTATTTATCTTTTAATTATTATTATATTAATATAAAGGAAATAAAATAATAAAAATAAATTTAATATATAAAGGGGGACCATGTATTGTATTAAGGTCAATTAAAAAAATATAACGATACATTTTTAATTATTAAAATATTTTATTTCAACCATTTTTTTTTCTTTATAATTTAAATAATTGAATAAATTAAGGGAAAATATTTTTCTTTATTACTGGTTTTTCTTTCCTAAAGTTTAATTTTTTAAAATTATTATTATTAATATTTTATGCCAAAGCTGGTAGTAGGAAATGCTGATCGTCTCCCTTTAATTTTGTTGTTTTTTATGCATAAAAATAAATACAGTATAGGACCCATTATCCGGAACTCGCGGGACCGGAAGTATTCCAGATTTCGGAATTTTCTGGATTTTGGGTCTTTTTCTGTAATTGAAATTCCTGAATTCTAAAACATAACTCAATAATAATAGAACGTATATAAAGAAAACTTACCTTTTAGATATGTTACTTAGCTGAAAAAACGGAAATTTCGGTCTTTGTAAAAAAAAAAATAATAATAATAATAATAAAATAAGAACTAATATTTTGCATGTACTATTTAATACTATCTATCTTAACACTGTCAACCGTTCAAGTTTTTATATGAAATCAGATATTTTTGTTTGTTTTATGTTAATTTGTTTTTGCTTTTGAAAAAGTTCCTGAATTTTGTGAATATATGACATATGAGTTACATCAACAAAAGTTTTCTGTTCCATGCCTTTAATTAATTCTTCCGCTAGAGCGATGCACCTATCATTTGAAATAAGTCCATTATCAATTTCATCATTACACTCCTCATCTTAAATTTCATTTTCTTCATTTAACACAGCCTTTATAATTTCTGCATCGGTCAAATGGGATACGACCGGGATAGTAGGAGAAATAGAACATGTGAAAATAACAAAAGCAGAGCAGTGATAACAATAAACAAACAAAAATCTCTAATGAATCCCCTTCCTATATGCACACTGCGCGGGCCGTCCGCATTATTCCTTCTCCCTCCCCCTAAATATAAAGGCGCAGTTTTCTTCCCTCCCTCATCTTTCCGAAGCTCCGAGCATATTTTCTCTTTTACGTCATTCTATCCTCTCAAGTAAGGCTCTCTCAAGAGCATGCGTATTCTCGCAGATTTTGTTTCAAAAGCTCGGCGTCGGCTCGGCCGGGTGATGCAAATGCAATTGCCGTGTTGTCAGTGTCACTAAATGGGAATGTTGACTGGATTATAAGAACAGAACAAAAAAAAAAAAAAAGGTTTTTCTTTCTTTTAGAAAACAAAACTATCTTATCGAGAAATTAAAAATTCCTGAAAATCGATTATCGAATAAAAACCTGAATTTTTATTATGTGTTAGCCGCGAATTCGAAACTTTTCCCGGTCAATGAACATCCCTGATCATCTCCCATGAAAAATAAATTCTGTTTTTATTTCTGATTTTTGGAATTATGAGGTGATGTTTTCTTTTCTCTTTTTTTGTCCCAGTAAGTTAAGTCCTTGTTTTAAATATTTTTAAGATCAGATTTAAAAAAAAAAAAAAAAAATGAAATGATTCCAGATTTTGGGTCTTCCGGATTTTGGAATTCCGGATAATCGGTCCTATACTGTATTCTGTTAAATTATTAAAACATTTTTTTCAAGTGAAAAAACATTTTTCAAATGAATATTGCAACAGAAAATAATATTTATATAGTATTTTTTCGTCTGCTTTTAATTGCGCTATTATTTATACGTAAAAAGAAAGAACTTTTACTTATTGTTATTATTCTGTTACCCCTTGATTATGTTTACATCTTGGTTTACACTTCCAAAATTTAAAAATGTAGTTATATACAGTAGTGGCACCAGAAATTCCCCGACGGTTGGACACCACCTCCCTGACAGGGCGGCACTACATAAAGTAAGTTTATTATATGAGTATTTATCAAAAACTGCAATACTGTTAATAATATTACTGTTAATATTTGTACCATTCCATTTGTTAGTACTCCTCGTGGTTTTGGAGATCATTGTGTCACAGACAGACATTTTCTAAAAATATCGTGGTCAAAACGTGTTCTGGACCTCTCAAAACGTGTATATTCATGGAAAACTCGAAGCTGAAAAGTTTTACGAATCCAATACTTTTTTCTACTGTATATAGAATGGAAAAACTGGAATGCTCCAAATTTGTAAAAGGAAAGAGAAATGCTGCTAAAAGTAGAAATACTGAAATTTTTGTATTTGTTCCCCCCCCGAGAGATTTTAGGAGTATGCCCGGATGGAAGGTCACAGACTCCCCGATGGGGGGCCTGTGCCCCCCTGGCCCCCTAGCTGGCGCCACCCCTGGTTGTATATGCATTTTGTAAAGCTGGCTATCTCAACGAAAAAAACAATAATTTACAAAATGTTCTAATAAGTTTAATAATTATTTTCTCTAAAGTTATTTATTTTTTAAATTAAAAAAAAAAAAAAAAAAAAAAAAAGGCATTCTGCCAAGGTTTGAACTCAAGTAAACTTAAGGAAAGAAAAAAATGTGTAATGAAGAAAAATATTTAAATTACAAAGAAAAATAAAAAATATTTTTTTAGTTGAAATAAAATATCTTAATAATTAAAAAACATATCATTATGTATATTTTTAATTGAACCTGATACACACACACCCTTAAATTATTCATTTATTTTATTATTTTATTTCATTTACATATTTAAAAAAAAAAATGTGAGAGGTCACCAGGATTTGATCTCACGACCTTCCTCATTCAAACTGAAAACTCTAACCACTGTGCTACGACATCTAGCTAAAGGGTTTAGTTTTGTTGGATAAAGCTGAAAGTTTGTCAATCTATACAGATTTTTTAATTCGCTATATAAAACTACACCATTCACTCGATCGCTATGAAAAGTGGTACATCCATTAATCAAGACAAAATATAGCTAACACCATATTTTTTTAGTTAAATTGAATAATTGGTTTAAAAAAGAATAAATAGAAACAAAAACCCTATTTTAACTTTTAAAATATTTAAAAAAAAAAAAAAAAAAAAAAAAAACCTGATGCCAAAAATAAATATACAGTCGAACCTTGTTAACGTGAATGTCAAGGGGACTTAAAATTTTGTTCATGTCATCAGTAGTTCATGCTATCAGTAACTAATCTTCATATAACTAAACTAATCTCCATTTTGATGGGGATTGTGGAAACTGTTCATGCTAAAAGTAGTTCACGTTAACAAGATTCAACTGTATTTCTTTTTATGTTGAAGAAAAAAAGAAGAACACGCAACCTTTTCTCTTTTATTTAAAATTACAAAGCTGAAAGTTTGTTATTATATCTGCTGGAATTTTTAGTTCACTGCACAAAGCTACAGCATTCAACCAATTGCTACAAAAATTGGTACACTTATAAATCAGGAAAAAATTCAGCTAATGCTGCATTTTTTAGTTTAATCAGATAATTGGTTCAAAAGATATTAAATGAAAACTTCATATACTTCTTTTTATGTTATGGGGAAAAAAAATAAATGTGTAAACTTTTTTTAAAAATTTAGCTTAATTGTTTATAATTTTATTCATTTAAGTTGTCTCAATGAGTTCAAATTGTTATAATAAGGATTTTATTACTACATGTAATGATTTATTTTACTGCTTTTTTTTTATCCCATTAAATTTTTCTCTCAATCTTAATGTTTAAACAATTTTTATACTAAAATTCAATGATTCATATAACTAATGTTCACGATACCATAAAGCTAGAAGTTTTTTATTTTAATTTAATTTTAATTCTATCTTATACTTTCTTTACTTCATTTTTCTTTTATTTCAAAAATTTTAAACGCAGTACTCCAACTTGAGCAGTGTTAGGTAGATCTGCTAGTGAATAATAAATGGAATTATTTCCCTATAGGTTAATATTGTTTTTGGCTAATCTTAACATGTTGTATGTAATGCATCCATTTAAAAAAACGAAAAAGCATAACTTACTTCTGATAAGATTTCAACTGGAGCACTACAAGGCTCATCCACATTAGCATTTAAACTGGAGTCTGTTGAGCTCCTATTCACATCTTCATTATTATTTGGTCTAGAAAAGAAAACTGTCTAAATTCAATAGCAACATAATGAAAATATATATATATAATTAATTACAGGAATTGGAGCTTCCTCCAGACAGTTTCAGGAGGGTGCAGCATCCTGTCTACCCTTTGATAAAAAAAAAATAACACTCTCCTTGCACTCGTTAAAAAAAAAGTACATTTATTTCTTTAGTAAAGGGATAAGGTTCTAAGGAAATATTTTTCTCTATAAAAAAACCTTTCTAAGGAACCTAATCAAGTTTAGAAGAAAGTAACCTTCAAACTAAAGAATAATGATACACTGCAGATAAATAAAATATACATCCAACTCTCGTTAATCTACAAATGAGTTTTTAATGTAAACAAAGAAATTTGTAGTTGAGATTTCGGAAAAAAAAAAAAAGGGGGGGGGGGAGGGAGCAACTTCTCTTTTTAATTTTTTATCGAATTTTTAGCTTAGTTCTTGCGTTCAACCATTAATTAATAAACTGCAAGTTTTAATTTATGAAATGATGCAATAGATATCAACACTTGTATTTTTAGAAATATTATTCATGAATTCGTCAACCAACAAAATCTATTTTAGATAGATTGGAATATGTACGATTGAGAAATTTTATTCATCAACCGTGAAAATTAGAGCTGTACCGAGTACTCGTTATATACTCGGTACTCAGCCTACTCGGCCAGTTTGCTGAGTACTCGGTACACGGCCAAATATGGACTAAGTTATTCGGCCAATACCGAGTAGTTGTAAGAATTTCATTATTTTTATGTATTATTGAAAGAAATGTATTCATAAGAGTTGTTTTTTAATAACTAAACTAAAAAAATATGAAAATATAAACATAGTCATTAAACTTTTACTGCAAACAGCTTTCTGCAGTTAAAACGGGCAAGTAGATTGCCACTAAACTCGATATAGAGACGATTCATGATTTGAGCTTATCCATTTTAGTTACAAGAATTTAAGTATAACCATCTTGTATGTGTGTAATATGCAATTTTTTTTTTTTTTTACAAAAACTTTGTACATAAAATTGTATCTATAAAACAGACAAAAATAAAATATTTTAGAAAAAAGAACCCCTTATATAATACTACTATAGTAGATAAAACTTTAGTAGATAAAACTTTAGTTACGTATTTGTGCAAATAAAAGTAAGACACTTTTAAAACTGTAAAAAAAAGATTGATTTTTAATTTAAAAAATAATAATTATGAAAGAGGTAAATACACTAAAATGTTATTAAAAATATATTATCAAATTTGTTGTTCTGCAAATTATGGCCCGAAACCACCTACCTTTTTACTCTTCTAGAATTAGAAGATTAATGAAGTCTATCATGTTTGAAATGATGATAAAATATTTATTTTAATGTTCTCATTTCATATGTAAATTTCATGCATCTTAAATTAAGCCTATAAAGAACTTTTATATTCTCTAAGAATTATCTGAGAATGATTCGCATCTGAGAAAGACTATATAATAAAGAATGAAGTTATCAGTTATTATGGTTTTAATAATTCACTAAGCTGGAAGTATCAAATATAACAATGAACCTAATTGTGTATGTGTATATACATTACAAAAGTTCTGAAACGTTTCATGTAAACATGCTGTTTGCCATTTAACTTAATTTTGTGTTCAAAAAGCCTTTTTTAAATTTCAAGATGTGCAAAATTCTTCATATATACGTCAATTTAAATTATTCTTTCTTACAACTACTCGGTACTCGGCCAAAGTGCTACTCGGTGCAGCACTAGTGAAAATTCATTTCTGATACGTTGGATCAGCCTTCTATCCAATCCAAACTATCAGAAATGTAAGACTGATTTTTATACCGACAAAGTGAAAAATGCCAGAGTACGGGAATCAAATCCTGGCTCTACACTTAACATTTGGATGCTCTTCCACTGAGCCACCTTAGCTGATAACCAACTATGAGAAATGCCGAGAAATAAATTCAAATAAGATTTGGGCACGCAACAGAAATACTGAAGCAATAAATCTGTTTTTTCTGCTTATTTATTTTATTTTTTTCTACTTTAATCATAAAGCTTTTTGAATTATTTTATGTGTTTCAGTATTTTGTATCATGCAGTATATTATTGATATGATGAAGGGGGGAAAAGTGTGAATTTTTAAATGGTTTTGTATTTTCCTTTATCTTTTGACATTGTTATCACATTATTCAACATCTCCTTGCAATTTTAATTTAATCTCAGAAGTATTACCAACGTGTGGCCCCAGAGCCAGATGATTTTAAAATTTAAGTAGAAACTGAAAAAAAAAAAAATATAATAATAATAAATAAAATACATAAAAGGCAGTCCAACCCAAAATTTTGCAATTGTGTATGTAAAGACCTTAGTGAAAAACATTCGAGCTACTTCGGTGCTGAATTTCAAATTTCGCCAAGGGGGTCCCATACTAAAGGGTTGCCAAGAAAAGTACCCAGTATTCGATAACCGTTTTAGTGGTTTCAGAATGCAATTCCAAACAAGCTCTTAATTTATTGAAGCTTTCTACAATGTAGCCGCATATTAGAGAGCTCTAAATAAAAGAAAAGCATAATAAATAAACAGTCTAAACTAATTAGCTTTTCAAAAAATATACATACTTATGACAGTACGTGAAATTTCCGTTTTCTGATGTTTCTTCAGCAGTATAGGTAGCATTGTTTATGAACGACTCCCTAAAAGGTATCAAAATAGTAGCATAAGCAATTTTATTAAACAATAAATAACCCCGTTAATTAAAGCATTGTAAATTAGCAAATTTAAAATACAAACTCATCACTTACTGTTTGCTATTATCGTCTTCAGACATGTCTAATCATTAAATACAAACATGCCTCAATGAAATGTCAACAAATGAAAGACGCCAAACTCAAAACGAAACTTAAGTCTATAGATTGTTGCCATCTAATAAATAAGAGATTTCATTTTATAATACAAAAGCTTTATTCACATTTTCAATGCTCAATATCTAAAATATAATGTAAAAATGAGTTTTTAAAACAAATCGTTATGATTTATTTCATTATAAAAGCAATAAAAAAGCGATCCCGATCATCCAGTGACGTCACTTTATACTACATAAAATCACAACCGTACGTCACTGATTTCAGAAGTAATCGGTTAGCTGTCGAGAATAGACCGTTGCGAGTGAAGTCTGCTGTTGTATTTGTCATTTTTATTTAATTATCTTCTCCTTCTAAACTTAAATTGTAATGGTAATATTTTAATTTCTCACTTATTATTGCTTAAAAAGTATTTTTATATTCTTGCACTTGTATTAAATGTTTATTTGTTTTATAGGCAGCATTCTCTGACGATCAATTAACAGGTAAACAAATATTTTGTATTTTTTACAAATTGTTAATTTTATAAGTTTTCTAATATTTCTGACAATGCTTAATAATGGCATTCTAAGTATATTTTCGTTGTACTAGATTTTATATAAAATGTAACTCCTTTTAAAGTTTAACTTCCTTTTTTGGTTAATGGTCACACCCGTGAACATTTCCATAAATGGTAAGGTGTCTTTCCCGGCCAGTACGAAATTGCATTCCTGAAAAGATAATGTTACCAAAAAGCCTATAGTGTGACATTAATTTTTTAAGCCAAATAATTATTTATTTCTTACATGCATTTTTGTTTATATAGAAATATTTTCAAAATCAGCAATTAGAAAAATATGTCAATATAGAGGAACTTAACTGAAGAATTACAAGTTATTGTTTTTTGACACTAATTTTACTATAAATACTGTATAATTCTTTTAAAATAATAACAGTTTTTGTTTCTTTTTATTTCTTTATTTTGTTGTTGTCATTAATAAATAAGAATTAACAGTATCCAACTTACTTCAGTACCACTCCCAATTTAAAAGGTAACATCTGTTTAAGATAAGTTTAATGTGTTATTCTTGAGATCTATAGAGAATAATCACAAAAATTTATATTTCCGATTATCATAAATATTTTTGAAAGATACTATACAGAGTATTTTTAGTTCATAAATCTAAAATTTGCACATTTACAATTTTTGTGTTTTCAAGCGATACCATAATTAATTTGCCCTGAACACAACCAGTGTTCAATATATGGTTAGACTGGAATTTTCTTCGAATGTTTCTGGAAAAGTCAAGGAATTTCATTTTCCTGTTTGAGTGGCAACCCTGTGGTCAGTAACTGATATGATATGTACTGGTTAGAAATGGGTAAGTACGTCTTGCTCACTGATTACTGAAATGAGAGGTCGTATGCTGCATACCCTGGCAGTCAAAGGCTTAATATTTAACTTTTAATTGATACTAATGCCTGTTTTTTTCAGGGTTGGCAGGTTTTTGACACGTGACAGTTTTTGACGGTTTAAACCATGGTTAAAACCGTCATGTCAAAAACCACCTTGTCAAAAACTGTCAAAAACCTATATTTATAATTTAATTGTCGTATGAAAAATTAGCTTAATAAAATATAGTTCATAAGGATTTTTTGAAAAGTAAATAGAATGATGTTCTTTGAAAAACACATTATTACAACATTTTGATTAATATAAAAAACAAAACTTTAGGCTTTTAAAATTTTACTATGAATTATTTCTATGTTCATTCAAAATATGCTGTGATACTTTTATATATTATTATGAAATTTATTTATAACTATGCTTGATATAGCACATGTTAAACTTAGTTATGCGATACTTTAAAAATATAGTTGTTTTCAATAAGATATTATTTATCAGTATGTTTTAAAAGGTAAACATAATACATATTAATGTTTTTGGAGAAACATTATTATAACATTTTGATTAATATAAAAACAAAACTTTAGGCTTCTAAAAATTTATGATTCATATCATTTCACATCAGATCATTTTGATTGACAAATCATTTTATTTGCAATACAACATTGTATAGTTCAATTTTTTTAGTATTGTGCTTTTAGTATTATGTATTTAACCAGTAAAATAAAAATGAATAGCCTAATATTTTGTACTTAAATATTTTATAGAAAAATATAACTTTTTTTTTTTTCTTAATGACTGCTGATATTGCAAGTTTTTAAGAAAAAGTAATAATTCTGAATGTTAAAAAAGCTTGAATTGTGTCTGAAATTCATATAATTACCGTGAAACACGAGAAATATGAATGCTTTCTGGACATGTATAAATTGTAATAAATGTAATATTTACCCATACAGATTTTTAAAAAAATTATTAGTGTAAGCTGTAGGGCCCACCAGCAGCCAAGTGGTACTACGCTCAAAGCTGGTAAACGTGAGGTATAGGGTTTGATCCCAGGGCGCACTCGTTGGCTTAGCCATTCAGAGTTTTTCATGTTTTTCTCCAAAACTTGTATAAATACGGACTAGGACCCTGTAGACAGACCCACACGGAGGGCAATACCCCTTAGGCCTAAGATACTAGAGTAGTCAATCAGACTTACTCCCAAAACACTGAACACCAATAGTCCAAGCTATAAACAGGTACAAATATTTATACAATCAATAATAATAATAAACAGATAAAAATTCATTAATAAATGATAAGTATAATAAATGTAGATTATAAATATAATTATTTTCAAATTCATATTAATTTACTGCCCACATATATTATGTTTTACTTAAAGAAAAAAAAAAAATCCAGTATTCCTGTGTTTTCATGTCTTATGTGAAAATTCATAAGTAACTTCGGAATTTTAGAATTTCATAAATATTAATATAAATAAACATAAACATACAAAATATAACTGTATGCATACTTTGTATATATTTCTTAGATTATAAACCAGTATATTTACCTAATTTTTTATAAATTACCTACAAATTGTTTTCAGATTTCTTAATTTATAAACAGCATAATATTTAGATATTCACTTGTATATGGCAAATATTACTAAATCCTATTTCTAACCAGATTTTAGCTCATTTATAGATGTTGAATTTTGATAATACAGGTTTTTGACGGTATAGAGGTTTATGACAGGTTTTTGACGGTTTAAACCTTTGTCATGTCAAAAACCACTTTTTGACGTCAAAAACCCAACCCTGTTTTTTTTTTTTTTTTTTTTTTAAGAATAAAAATCTTCTATTTTAATGTATAATTGTTATTAAAAAATTGGATTCTTTTTTTATTTCAGAATTCCAAGATGCCTTTTCTCTTTTTGACAGTCGTGGTGATAATAAAATAAGCATATCCCAATTAGGAGACGTTTTGAGAGCTCTTGGCCAAAATCCAACTGAAGCTGAGGTTAAAAAGTGTTGCCATCAGTTAAAACCAGGTATTTATTTATTTTAAGATGCTAATTTTAAAGTCTTTTGCATAGCAAATTTTAAATATATATATATATAAAATATTTCTTTAGTTACAGAAAGATATGTAAGCTTTCTACCATAATCATATGTTAAATGAATTCTATAGTTACGTTTCAGTGCAATTTTATATGTTGAGTTTATTGAAAATAATAAATTTCTCATATGTAGAAAGGTTAAAATTACATTTCTGTATATATGTAGTTTACACTTGTCGCATATTTATCAAATTTAAAAACGTGGTAATTCAAAATAATTTGTGATGTTTATTTAAATCAAATTGGAGTGTAAAGGTTGATATTTTTATTTATTACCAACTGTGCGAAAAATACCAGAGCCGGGAATCGAACCCGGGCACCTCCGCTTAACGCACGGATGCTCTACCACTGAGCTACCCTGGCTGACACCCAGCTAAGCATTTCTCGCATAATATTCGTTGGCAAAGTCACCGAGTCTGCAAACGCAGATATATCAGTAATAAATAAAAATATCAACCTTTACACTCCAATTTGATTTAAATAAATATTCACGGTTGATGAA